>VWZT01007958.1:243521-469187 GCA_013397055.1 Pachycephala philippinensis | reverse complement strand
AAAAAAAAGTGTAAATTTACAAGAAGGTAGGCAATGGTGATAAAAAGTTATTTTGCAAAAGTTAAAAAAAGAACAAGATTAAATGACATTAAAAAATATCCAAGTCTTCATTTGATTATCTTTAATCTAATTATAAAAAGGAGCTGCTTAGTTCCCTGCAAAACAAGGAGACCTTAGATAGTTTAAGCAGAAAAAACAGAGGCTAGCGCAGCAAAAATAGTGCTAAATTAAAGCACTTGGAGGCCAAGGGCTTTGAACCTGGGTTTAAGCAGTCATTCCAACCTTGTGAGGCAGGGACTACAGAAGTTTGGGCTCCTGCTAACAGAGCCCTCATTGTTTCAGCAGGCAGCTAGAAAAATGCTGCTTTATATCTCCTCACACCACAAGCCCAGCACACATAGCCTAGGAGGAGAAGGAGTCCGAGGGTGTGCTATCCATTGAAAAGCCATTTTTCCGCTATAAACTACCCCATGCTCCAGCCCTGGCTCGCCAACGGCGCTAGCGGGATGTTATGATGGTGCATAATTTATAACTGGAAACTTCTGATTTATGTGGGATTTGGGGCATTTGTGTGCCCACCCTCCCAAGCTTCCCTTCTTCACTCAGCCCTGGGCATGCCAAGGTGAAACCTTCAAACTGCAGAGCCAACGTATCCACTGCACTAGTGGATAAACATTGCACAGTTGAAAGTTCAGTTATTCCACACCTGTTTAATATGTTTATTCAGTAATTAAAGATTAATGCTTATTCCAGACCAGATAAATATATACTGTACACATGCTTGCATTCTGCAAGGAACAAAGATTTAACTGTATTGGGCTACTTCAGGGTACTAAAACGTACAGTTTTAAAAAGCCTAAGCCGTGTCACATTTAGGCTGTGCTATAAATTACAATACATCCATTGGTAAAAGATGCTAACACTAAGTAAGTCGGAAGAATTACCAAAGACAGTTTAGAGACAGGTCACTATTTATTTGTGTGGCTTGTAATTACAGCTATTTGCAGAGACGGCTATGGTTCATTGCTATTCTGCAGCAAACTCAGCTGAAGGCATACATGATGATGTTTGCATGATTTAGACTCGCTGAACCTGTAATAAAATGTATTAGGTTGAAGTGCTGCAAAATATTTTATTTATATATATGTACACACATATAAATTAAGAACTCTGTAATAAGCTTTCCATGTGCAAAAATATACATAAAATGAGACCTCAGTGGATGCATCGTCAAAGAAGTACTTTCGCAGTGATTGAAACAGACTCTTTTCCTTTAAAAAAGTCCAGTTTAATAAATAATGAATTTCACCTAATTTTTTCTTTTTTTTTTATGCATAAGGGAATGGAGATACTCCGCTAGCATCCTGTTACATTTTAAGGGAAGCTCTACACATACCTCTCATACGGCTGTTTTGAAAAAGATCTGTTTTCCTGGTTCCAAACTTGCTGTGTAGTATATTGTGGAGGTTGGAAGCAACATCTTCACAGTCATAGAGGACCATGGAAATAGCTGAATCATGTCTGTCTGCTGAATTCATACCAATTATGCTAATTCTATAATTTCAATTACTTGAGGTAATCAAATACAATTTAGTTAACTCTGCTTCTTACAAAGTTCATGGGCTCATAAACAGAAGCATCTGAATAGTAGAAGATTTTAATTGTATCATTTGGGATGTTATGGTGCTCAATTAAACCTACAAAGCTGGCAAACTAGTATGCTTGCTGTGCTGAAACTAAACCACTGCTAAAGAGCACATAATTAAAATATATTTTAGGTGGTTTTATTATTTGTAGCTCCAAATCAGAACAGCAGCTTATGATGTTCTTAGGGCTCAATCAAGAGGTCTTAAAGAGACTTAAAGAATATACTTCAGTGAAATGATCAGTCTATTTAACACACGCTCTGTGTTGGATTCTGTTTTGCACTGGTAACACTTCCAGTCTCTTTTAAGGAAAAGGGTTCAGCCAGTACGAACCTTTTTGAAGCTTTTACTCACTGCATGACTTGACCTTGCTCCCTTTCAGTAGGGGCAGAAAGCTCTTTACAACTGGGTGGAGAATGAGGCAAGACCTGCACAGGATGAAGAACAATCTCCAGCAAAGGGCCCTTAGCCCACTCACCAGCTTGCAGAACAGAAAAGGGTCTGGACAACTCACATGTAGCAAAGGTCTTCTAAGTCTGGTTTTTTACATTGCTTTTGGATATACCTGCTGATATTCCTGCTGATTCAGTTCTTTTCAACAGAAGCCGTATACATCTTGCTTTGTCTAGCATTTTCTAGATGACATGCTAAACAACGCAGATAGAGGACAATATATATGAGTGCATGTGTTCTAAAAGAGGAAGTTTGCTAAAGGAGTACTGTAAATTCCCAAACGTCCTCCTATGTGCAATGGCACAAATTTCTGACCAGTCGTCTTGTCCCCTTTCTCAGAAAAAAAAAAAAATACAAGAACTGTTCTCAGCTTGAAGAAAATACACCCCAAATTGTAGTGGTATACACTTCGCAGACATGTGAAGCACCACATGCATTTGTAGCAGTATTTGCATAACTAAGTACAGTGGTCCTTCTCAGAACCATAAAGGTAAATGTGAGGATAAAAATCATTAAGTTTAAGCCACAAAACCAGAAATTAAAATCCAAACAGCAGTATTATTTCATGCTCCAGACTTCCGAAATGATGAGCTTCCTTCCATCCCTTCCACAATGCACCGGGCAGAAGGGAAGGCAAACAGAAAGGAATTACATATCACAAAAGTCCTGACCCATTCTTGGCTTTCACAATGTCCTTAGAACAGCACAGAACATCAGTAACTGGACACAAACAAAAGGTGCCGCAGATTCAAGCCTCAAATCAAGATTTTAGTCCACAGAATCACAGGCTTGGTTTGAAGGGACCTCTTGAGGTCATCTGGTCCAGGACTCTGCTCAAAGCAGAACATCTTCAAAGTTAATTGAATGTCTTGGTTAAAGCATTTGATGTGGAATAACCCAGCTATTCCAATCTCATTCTGGTCAAGCAGCACTACATATCTTCACAGAAAACAGACCTGTAGAGTTATGTTGTGCTATGTTTCCACATTGAAACAGAATGGCAAAGACATTTTGCTTATCTTAGCAAAAATGAAACTTATCATCTCTCTAAATTGTGTTTGATGTAATTAATTTGTATGGAATTAGTGGGAGGATTTGTCTGGTTTGGGATTTTGGTTTGGTTTTTGTTTGTTTGTTTTGTCTCTGGTAGTAATAGGATGGTGAAAATATAAAACCTAAATAAAGAATGAGTTCCAGTGAGTTTATCACTAGAGCACATCGTAGTATGAGGTGTGTGGAGTAGAGGCAGATGTAAGTAGAGAAAGCACATCAAAAAGCCTCCAAAGTTCTTCACTTTCGGATACATTTGTATTCCAAAGCTGAGTTTTCCTATGGAAAACTATAATTTTAATTCTTTGGCCTCAGAGAGATTTTATTTTTAGCAGCATAACAGATCAAACTTTTAAGTATTTTTTTAAAGGTTTACAGGTGAAAACTACACATGTATGTGTCTTAAGGTATGATATGTGACTAGCAACCAGTAACGGTTGACTTTATAAGTCTTGTCAAAATACAAAAATCTCAGTTGTAGAAGACATAATTCAGAATACTAGCATATTATTTATTAGTAATTAATTTAATACCATAAAAATGTCTCTACCTTTCAAACTACTGAGATTTAATTATAAGGGGAGCACACAAGGCACAGCACAAAAGGACATTGAAATCAGTCCCGTGCTAAATTCCCCATAAATGCACTTGTTACTACTGTCTGCCGGGGCACAGAGGGGATGAAGGGACCGACCTAGTCCTGTTAAGCTAACAAATATGACAGAAAACCTTAAATCAGACAGAGATCTCTGCATTACTAGGTATATTCATCTTCTCCACCCTAGGCAAATGCCTCCTATCTTGCCTCATCTGCAGTCAGCTATACCGGATTAAGCAGAATCCTGAGGTTTAAACAGAGAAATCACTCTTCACACTAGAGAGGTAATTTGAACAGGCATTTAATTACTGCAGTCATCCAAACTGTAGTGAGGCAAAAGTGCACTCTCAAGGGGGGAGAAAAACAGCTAACCCAAAGCCTCCAAACACGTGAATGAGTCAAGTCTGTAGCAGCCGAGAGCTGTTTGTGACTTTTTCGTTCCACTCCTTTAGACTTTCTGGCGTTTTTACTGCCTATTATCCCAGTGGTAATATGTAAGCATGGAAATAGATTAAATTGAGAAGGGGGGCAAAATAGAAGCCACATAGAAACGAGCAGAATTATAGTAACAGATAAATATCAGTAATTTTCTAATAGGCTAGAAGTTTCCGGAAGTTTAGAAGTGAGAAAATCAACTGTTAAGATAACATTCTGATGGCAAGTCTAAAGGGAAGTCTAATATTAGTAAGAGCAAGCACCCAAAATTTGGTGCTTTAAGCTACACTACCCTGCTAAATTGAAAAAATGAATACACATTATGTTCTTCTAATTTTCTTCTTGGTTTTGTGCTTTCAGTTTTACCCTATAACTGTGAGTGCCAGAATCTGCTCCTCTTATCTTCTAAATGGCAACTGGGATTTTTATGAAATCATTTGACTCCAGTGCTGAGGTTTTAAGAAACACAAAAAATCCCCCACACTCTCTGAACTAATGAGAAAAATTTAAAAAGCTGAAAACGTTAGGGTTTGGATAAAAATGTCTCTTATTTAGAAACATTGTCTCACAAAATTTTACGCAAGAAGGACAGACCAGTTTTCTGTCAAAATTACAGGATTTGCAAAGGTGAACCAGCTAGAATATTCACCATGGTTGTATTTATTTACTTGCACAGCTAATGAAATTATGGAAAATTCTTTTGTAAACATAAGCAAGTTTGAAATGCCTGAAAGTGGGCCTTCTGCCAAAATAATAATAATAAAAAAATTAAAAGCAAAGCCTTAAGTAAACCTAGACCACACGGGAAGAATTTTTGATCTCACTGACTTCATGCATCCCAGCATTTCATTCTTATGTGAGTTCATTGACAGTGAGCAGAAAGCTATTTTCACTATTCTCCTCAATTCAAAATCTGAAACACAGCCTCAGTTGCTTTAAGGAGAAGTTGTCATGGGTCTCTCAGTCAAACACTGCCAGGCCCAAGGTAAAAACACAAGTAAGGCAGTCACTGGAAAGTACCCATTAGGTGTCATCAGAGCTGCCTGGAGCCTTATCTCAACATAACACTAAGCTCCCAAAGCTGTTGAAATCTAGATAGAAGCAGAGAGGATCCCACAAAAGGTTTTCAGATTGATTCTCCAAGCCCTGGCACATAAAACCAAACAAAACACCTTTCCTAATTTTCCACAGGAAATAGATAAAAGGCACAGTGAAACAGCCAGCAGTTCAGTGGGCTCAGCTGCTTTCCCAGGAATGCCAAAGACAGAGGCGCAAGTGCCTGTGGCATTTGATTGAGACTAGAGAATAGAACCTCTTTCTTTGTGATATGCAGTGACTAGCTCAAACACCAGCTCGTTAATCAAGCCAGAGCATGATGAGCATTGGCCTCTTTTGCATACTGACCATAATTCTTATTCTTGTCAAGACTAATAGGCACAACTCACCAACACCTTTCCCTTTTGATGAAAGAACATATCAGGTTAATTTCTCACCCAACCATCCAGAAAACACCTACGTGACTGGAGATGCAAAAAGATAAAGAACTGTAGGCCAGCCAGCCCCTGGCTTGGAAAGCTTTTGCTGGTTGGCTTTGGGGGAAAGCACAACACGTTTAGAAACAGCCATGGGAACCACCAGGTTGCTCAGCAGATGCAGCTGAAGGAGAGTCTTCTCTCACATCAAGCAACTGCAGTGGGCACTGCCGAATTAACATGACCTAAACCTAAGTGACTGCCAAGCTGGGAACCAGTTTAACAGCATGAGCACCTCGAAGTTCAAATAGGAGGAATGCAATAGCAAGGGTCACTGCAGGAACAGGCTTGTAAGGGACTGGTAAGGTTTATTAAACACCACTCATCACTCTTCGTTTTGCACAATTGTGGGAAAAGAAGATTTTATAGCACAGTGATCCAGTCTACATCAGAATTCAAATGTGCAAGACAAGTCCTGTCTCTTGGAAAGAAATCACCCTTTAGCTGTGAAAAAAACCACATTTGCTTCTTTGGCAAAATACTGGGGACTCTCCTCCCACACAGAAATCAGACACGATTCCTATTTAACTGAAGATGCCAAGAATGTATTACTATACACATATATATATATGTCACTGTGCTACTGCATTCTTTCCAAAGGCACCTCTAACATCACACGTGCACAACCACTTACAACAGCACCACGCTTGTGCTTATAAATTAAGAAGCCTAGCTCCCAACAGGCATATGTATGGGAATGCATTATCTGAAACACACAGTCAGAACTAAGACTGAGGATCAGAAAAAATATGCCCTACATATCTGGATAAACTGTACAGAAAGCAATCAGATTTGTTAAAAAAACCCACAGTGGTATTTCAGAAGCTACACAGAGCTTGCTGAGAGGATACTCACTTCAGATTTCATTAGAGGACACAGGATGTTTTCAGTAACTAGCAAAGTTACCTTTTTTCTTTCACAACTAATCCTATACAAATTGAAAGAAAGATATTCTACTATAAAATTTTATTCAGTTGTTAATTAACTATCCAAGAATAAAGTTACAATCTTGTTTTATGAGGAAGAAATCATTGCCATTTTCATTATACTTCAGGAGGTGAGTTGTAGGGGTTTTCTTTCTTTTTGTAACCTGCTGCCCTGTCAGGCCTTATTATTTTCACAAAGATCTGACAATCGTGGGGTCATATTTGTTGGCTGCTTGTGACAACATTCAAAAGGGGCACTATATATCACCGAAACAGCTCACAAACTGGCTAGTCACATTATTTATTATGAGCCACACATGTGACAAATTATTTAACTCAGTGACTCCTAATAAGTCAAAGAGCAAGCAATTAGCTAACGCAGTATGAGGGCTGTTTGTGGCAATTTATAGATGCTCTCAAGCTGTCACAGCACTTCAAAGTGCCATTAGGGGGGGAACCTCTTACTGACTCACTTGATATGACAAGCCATACACAGCACACATGGCAGCGATGAAATTGGCAGCCGATTCTTTTACATGAAGCTTCTTCCCCTTTCCCCAACAGCTGTTTACATGTTTGCAGTTTGCACTTCTCTCTTGCAAGCTGTTCATGCTGGAAGCGTGGAGAGGGAGGCACTGTGTTCCTTTGCAACAGAGCCAGTGCTGTTCAAGGCTTCTCTGTGGGTATGTCCTCAGGTCTACAAGAAACTTGGACAGCTGTATGGCTATTAACTAGGAGAGATACCACAGGTAAAATCTGCTGGTTGCACGTAATTTCCAGCTCTTTACTGGAATGGACTGAATCTCACAGAAGCTGGGATCCTTTTCCAGTCAGCTGGGATTACTTTTTGTCATAATTATGCTTTATAGTAAACCAAACAAGGACATTTTTAGGACATCTGAACAAGATGACCTCCAGACCTTCCAACTTCAACCATTCTGTGAAAACAAAAATTATTGCTTTGGATTCACTCAGAAACTGGGAAAGATCCAAGATTTAGAGCTCAGACCAGTTTCTCAAGCTTAGTCCCTGGCTTTCTGTATTGAATTACAGTAACTGGTGATTATCTTGCATTTTCTTCTTTGCACCTCACTGAAAAAGGGCATTCTCTTTTGACTGAGTCCCCTCTTGTATTTCTAGTGGCACTCAGTTGACCAGCTTCCCAGCTGGAGGCACCTTGGTGAGTTATGGACCACAGCTGAATCAAAGGTCTCATAGGATAAATCTACTCTGGGTGCTCCTGTTCATATGAACACAGTGACAGTGTATGAGGAGCATAGGAATTAAAAATAATCTGGCAGCATCAGGCCAAAACACGTGGTGATGGTTAGCAGATACTCCATGTTGGAGAGTGGGAAGGTGAGGAGAGGTGAAAGAGGGAACCCAGGAAGGGGGCAATGAAATTATTACTTTGCAGAAACCCCAGGTGATAAAACAAAGGTCAAAGAGGAGAGGAGAAAGATACAGCTTGAAGTCACTGTTACCCTAAATATTGTACCTGCAACGACGAGAGCATGACAAATCTGTGCCTGGTGAAAGACAATAATTACTCAATGGGAATGAATGGGTGACTCTGAGAAAACACAACATGCTGCCACAGTTGGATGTGACTGTCCTGTTTCAGAGGGTAAAAAAAGCAGATGTCAGGCCTGCTTTCAAAAGCAGTCACTCCAAGCCATCCAAGCAAAGCCTCCCCCGCACTATGAGACATGTAGCAGGAGCAATTAAACCTCTCTCTGCCACACACATTCCTTTTAAAAATGCAAAGAGTCATTGACTGTGCTTTAGCATTCCTCAGCAGCCACAGCTGTATTATAGCAACTCTGTTATTCCAGATAGCTTGAGGGGAAAGTACCTGCACAGAGGAGTGTTAACCTCTGCCTTTAATTGCATGGTGACATCATCCATGAGATTTAACTTGTACTTTTGACATAACATCAGGCTTTCAGTGCAAAAGCTTAATTTAGTATACTATGCAAAAGTGTTGAAATCCTCTTCAGTACAGAAATCAACATAGTATTTAACAGGGACAATGCAAGTCTAAAAACATAAGGAAACGTTTTGTCTATCAGAAAAGTTTTATATTTCCAAATTCCTGAATTTGCATATTGAGATTGCTTTAAAATGTAGACAGAGTAACTTAGAAATCATTTTAAGGTAAAGAATTTGAATGACAGGAATGCTTTTATGAATAAAGAAGCACAAGAATGCATTTTCCAAAAGTATTTGTAAGTGTTTGCAAGTTACTTGGGAAGAAAAAGCAACACATTTAAATCTTCATATAATAATATAACAATCTGTAAATAATATGGGGGGGGATTGATTTTGGTTGTGGGTTTTGGGGTTTTTTTGGCTGATGTTCACTAGAGTCCTTAATTACCTGACATTTCATCAATCTTTTGGCACCTTGTCCTTTTTTCCTGGTGGTTTTTTTTTTTTCTTTTGGTATCAATTAATCTTTGTCAAGGTTTGCTTTTCATCCCATGCATCTACGCCACGCTGCTGAGCTTTTCAGAAGTTATGAAGTAGAACTATCTGAACACTGTGATGAAGATTATTTTACTGCACTAATGTAATAACTCATTGATCAAATTTCAGATATGCAGGTATTACTTATTTTGTTATTCTAACTTACAAAAACTGTTATACTCTAAGGGAAAAGTATTTCTAGACAAACCACATTTGGGTAGCAGGGGAGGCTCCAGCTTACATTAGGCAGTAGAACAGCTAAGTAGAAAAGAGAAGACATAAGAAAGTGTTAGTCGAAGTAGCACTTTTAGAACTGATGGGTTATCAATTTGACTGTTTGGCCAAAAGCCACTAGTGGCAGAATATGATTTTCATATGCTGCAGGACATGCACAGAGTTGTGACTTTTGTTGTTACTCTCGGGATCTTTGGTGCTTTCCTTAGAGCTCTTCCTCCCAGGGTCATGAGATTGCAGAGGCCTCTCAGCTTTCTTTTTAAAAGAAATAAAAATAAAACAAAAAAATATGAAAGTCTCTCTAGTTTCAAGGGAAAATTTAGAAGAATAACTTGAGTATTCCCTGAAAGTGCCAAAACCCAAAAAGGCAAATAAATCAACACTTACTCTTTTTAGGTTAAATAAATCACGAGGTTTTGTTTTAATCTTCTCATTTTGAAGATCCACTTCGCTTTCCATTTATTTATTTATTTAAATGCTGAGGAAGAATCTATGGTGAATGTAGCAAATCATAATATGGTGGGTAACCTCATACTCCTCACAAGTACTTTTCATCAGGATAACAATTTCCAGTGAGAGTCACAAAATTTAGTCATATTTTAAAATACCTTCTCTTGAATCATCATGACTGCTTTTTCCCAACATCTGATCTCCTAGTAATCAAGGAAAACAAACAGCCTTCTTTTGCAATCCATCTCTAATCTGTGGAGAAAAGGACTAATAGTACAATGGTGCCTATTCAGTAACAGTCAAAATATTATTCAAACACTAAGCACTAAGGCAGAAATCCTTCAGGCTCTCCTGTTTTCTGACAAAGAGCCCCAACTTTGGCAAATGCATGTAAAGTGCATTTCTGAGGTGAGCAAAGTTAACCTCTGAACTTTGCCATTAAGATGCTCATACTTTAAAAGCAAAACATGGTAATTATAGAAAAATGAGCTGAAAACCCCAGGATTTGAAGGGAAGGGTAGATGGCCACATCCATGCAGAAGGGATGATACTTTACATAGATAATCACTCTATTCTTACTTTATGCTTTATATTTTGCCACTTCTATTTTGCAGACATGGGATTGTGTCCATGGCGATTTATTAGCACCTGTAGAAGTCAGTAACACTCTTCACTGAGGTTTATCCTCTGAACTAATATTTAGGGTGTGGATTAAAACATGTCACTAAATAAGACTGTGGCTGAAGCCTTTTAGCTGAGGTGCAGGGGGCAGGTTTTCAGTGATGATAGCCTTGGCTGTGGGATTTACTATTTTCAACTAAAAGCCACTGGAATTAGAGAAAATTGTGCCTTAAGTTTGGTGGAGTCTTAATCTTCTGAAACAAGCTTTCGACAGACATTATAAGGTCACAATTCCCAACATGAACAAGAACAGGTTAAGGTCTCTTCTCTGCAATTAAGGTGCTCCATTTCGCCAGTAGTGCTTTAAGCAGAATCATTTGCTGTAGTCAGTGAGCTCTTCCTCATGGCCCAAGTGCCTACATCTTCCACCTCTGGAAGCAAAGAACAAGCCCTTCAGACACATCTGTAGCCTTTCTCTATCCTATCAAAACTAGTCATCTTCTCTTGAATACAATTAGTTCTTCATTACATACATTATTTTCTTTCCTCTGACCAGGATTTTTTCCTAAAATAAATTTCTTCCTTCCCCCACTCCACCATGTCCTTTACCCCATTTCCCCTCAGGCATGTTTTAAAAAATGGCCAGTTCTGACTGCTAACAGCATCTCACAAATCCCTATCTGTTTGTTCCTTCTCAGCTCCATTATTCAGATCAAATTGAGTCCTCATCTTTCAGTAACTCTCTGGATATTCTCTGCTCCACACGTTCCTGAAGTGCAATGTCTTTATTTAATGCCTACTGAGCTCCTTTCCACACTGCTATATTTCTCAGCCTGTCTCAAATTACCACACTGGTATGTTCACTGGAAATCTGTCATAGCAAGATGCTATGTACATAAAGAACACACATACCTTGAAGATTAGGGTAAAAAGACACAAAAGGCATGTGCAAAGCATTCTTAAATGATGTTAAGGACATTATCTGGTCAAATTCGTAGCACATTCAACTTCATGAATGAATGTTCATGAAGAACTTAAAAAACTTCAAAATCCTTAGCACTGCCTGAGAAGTAATTCTGCATTGCAGTGATAGACAGCAATTCAGCAAATTAAAAGGGCAAAATATTAGCCATTCTGCTCAACACAGACAGCTTTCAGGCCAAACAAGGTCTGTGGTTAAGCAGCTGGCCCACATTTGAATGGATCAGCTAACTTCTAGCTAAATGCATCATAGAGCCATGTTCTCTTCTCTCTCCCATCAGATACGGCTGCTTTACTACCTTCTTCCAAATATTTCAGGATAGTCAGCCACAGAAATCATTAGCTTTGCTACCTCAATGCTGTGCAGAAACCAGTCAGCCTAAATTACAGTAGTAAAATGTTGAGTGCCTGCACAGGAGTTTATTGGCCCAGAGAGCACAGAGTCTGCATCTCATTTGTGAGGAGAAGTCTTGATAAATGCAGCTGTCTGCTGTCAGGACACCCTGCTTACAAGAAGTCATTGCTGAAATGCAATGCTGCACAGAGTAATCTGGGGTTTGAATGTGTGTTGCAGACAAGCCTGCAGACAACATTGCAAGAAGTTGCTGAAGAAACTTGCATGGGTTTTGTTCCAGCATCCCAGCAAGAACAACTGCCCGAAGTCAAAACACACAGAAATCACCAACAAACTTAAAAGGCAAACAGAACCCAT
Organism: Pachycephala philippinensis; assembly: GCA_013397055.1. Taxonomy (NCBI): domain Eukaryota; kingdom Metazoa; phylum Chordata; class Aves; order Passeriformes; genus Pachycephala; species Pachycephala philippinensis. The sequence goes on along the minus strand of VWZT01007958.1, from coordinate 457,080 downwards.
ACGCAACACTCCTGCATTGTCAGGGTTTGGGTTTTTTTCTTCTTCAACGGTTCTGGGTAGAAGAGACAATATTATCTTCATAAGAAATCCTGCCAGGTCAAACTGAAATCTGAGGATTCATATTACACCATATGATCAAGAGCATCTGCTTTCATCTCAGGCACAGCAGGGACGAGGCAAGAATCATCATTCAAGATTTGAAAAATGAATCAGCAGCAAGTGTGGCGCAGCGAGCACTCTAGTGGGAACGGAAACAGAACAGAACTAGCAAATATTGTTTTGCTTGTTTGCTTTCCTGCTGCTCTTTTAATAAAAGAATCTGCAGTGTTTGTGTGTGTGTGTCTAAGAGTGTGCATGCAAAATTATGTAAAGCAGAATGGGTTACTCAGAGAGAGTTTTAGAGAGAGGTTATTTAGCTGTATCAAATCAACCCTATTCAAACCTAGGCTTTCAACACTGAATTTTTTAATGTATGGTATGTCCATACAGAACAGCCAATTTCCCTTATAATGCCTGATCAGCTTCAGCTACATTTAGAAACCACACAACTGAAAAAAACCAAAACCAAACCTCCATAAAACCTTGGGTTTGACTTCTTGTGCTTCAGGACATAAACGAAACTCTAAAACAGGGAAAGAGGAAGAAATTTCATCTATGACGCATTTATTCCACAACTGCCCACTCCAAGTTTCTTGTCCTTGGTAGGCACGGTGAGCTGGCAGCCCTGGACTGAGGGACGGCTGGCTTGGGCTGCTACAGCAAATCCTGTATTTAAATGTACAAGTGTTTGTCCCTTCAACAGTCTGGAGCAGACCTGCTGTACTCAGCAATGCAAAGAAACTTTTAATTTTGCTCTGTTTTTAAAGAACATGAGCACGCGCATGCAGGTCAGAAGGATTTGTATCACACTTTACAGCAGTTTGCGGAGCAGATTAACTAGATTTGCCCCTGCTGAAAGGATTATATAAAGATTAAAACATTCAAAGTAGAGAAAAGCATGTAATACACGAGGGTAATTTACACTAAACCCATTATTAAGGAGATGAACACATTTAATTAAAAAAAAAAAAAAAGGCAAAACCTGAGTCATGAAGCAGTGAGATGATACCCCTTTAAATAAGGACAGCCTTCAAATAAAGCTGTGGTAGAAGTTATTTCTTCACCAAAGTGGCATTTTTGCCAACAAGACTCTTGGCAGCCTTCAAGGGTTGACACTAGCACAATTGACCAAATATGGTTGGGAATTTGAAAACATTGAAGATATTAGCATTCGTTCCTGAGTCTAACATAACACAGTCCAGTCTTGCCACCAGAGCCTATAACTATTAAGTGATAACTTAAGCACTGGAATGCAAATAATCCATTGGTTCACATTAGAGTCATTTCCATTTGTTGATGTTCCCAGTCCCCTCCAAATCCTGGCAGTACCTTACTTGACTTCTGAGGGGAGCAATCTACAGGAAATGTACTAAAAAGAAGTTAAATTACGAGAGCAGAAGTCAGCAGTGGTTTACTTGCAGAGAAGGAAAAAAAGATGATACATTAAACTACACTGTCCAGAGTTACTTGACCTCAAACTGATTGCTGTTAAATTGCTTGAATTGACGTTAGTCATTTACCTACTGGCAGCTACTCAAGATTTATCTTTACAGGCTACAAGGTTTCATCATTTGTCCTTAAACTCCCTGCCAAATGTTAACTTTCAAAATACTGGTTTAACTGTGAAGTGTGGGGAAACTTTGCTGAAGTCAATGAAAAATGAATGTAAATACAAGATAAAAGATTAAATACTTAAATAATTTGGCACCTCTCCTCTGCGAAGTTAAAAGGATGCTCTGAATACTTAATGGATAAAGTAGGATAGCATAATAACTTTTAAGGAACAGTCTGTGATCTGAAGTCGTCTAGCCTAGAAATGTCATAATGGGCATCTGTGTTGGAAAAATAGTAAGGGTCTATAATTTATTAGAATATATTAAACAGAAATTAAATTATGGTGGAGATAAGCTTTGTGCTACAGAGATAAGTGCAATTACTTCTCATTGTAAAGAGAAACAAGAAAAGTCACCCCAGGGAAAAATGAAGTCCTCCCACACTTATAACTGCACCTTTATCTAGCACATATATCAGTTTTATGTGTCCACACATCCCAGCAAAGAATTGCAACTTTTAGTTTAAACTTGCATTCAAGCAGATCCAAGAAACACGAAGATAAGCAGCAAAAAAGCCCCCCATGAACAGTGCCCAAAACATGGATTTCAACAGGCTCTATAGTTGTCATCAGGGTATTTTTTATTGGGAAGAAAAAATGTATAAAATGACAGTGACCTTACTGAAAACCTATTGTGCTTTCTCCAACACTATATTTTTATGCAGAGTGAGCAGCTGCAAGAGGATTCAGCACTTTGCTGGACTGTATCCTGAATATATGCCCAAGAGACCATAAAATTATTCCTCGAATACTCTTCACAGCTGACTTTATTCCTTTGTTATTGAGGCCAGTAAGTGATGAATATAAAGGTAAAATGCAAGTAAAGTGGCAGACAGTGAACTCTGAAGAAACAACCTCCACACCAGCCTGAGCTCTCTCTCCATAATCCAGTCAAGTGGAGCATTAACCAGAGGGATGGCATTACAGCCCAGCCCATGGCACAGCACCTTAGCTGAACTACACTTGAAGAGCCCAAAGTTATAAGCTCATAGTTTGACATATTTCCTGAGTCAGTGTTCCCCACAGAGCTTAACAGCTCGGACAGACCTCCATCCCTGAAAGAGGGTACAAGGGCACATTTTCCAGGACCAACAAAAAAGGTTTTGCCTGAGAAATAGGCAAAACTCAATTTTTTCCAGGTATGTGCCACATGCTAGACACAATTATTTACTATGCCATTCCCCAGAGCACCAGAACCAAAGAAACACTGAAAATTCTGAAGTCAACATTTAAATCATCAGACACATCAGTCTCTAAGGACATTCCACTGGATGTTAGAAAACCAGAGTCTGCCTGGAAAATGTTTGGGCTATGTTTCTTCCTCCCAATTTTATTTAAAAGTAAGTTAAAGAAATAAGCATTTCTGCATTTTCAAATGTCTCTGTATCTTCAAAAGCAGCCTGTTACTCTAGGCACCTCAGCTCCTGAAAGTTCCAACTTCAGATACTGAAAAACGACTTTATTTCCTGAACTGAATGGTTCTCACATTTTTAACAGGCAGTTTGCACACCAAAACGGAAACATTCAAGATCTAGAACACTAATCCCTTTAATTAATACAAATAAAATTTAGGAGATTGCTACATTTATGTTCTGAGTAGAGAAAACTAAGCATATCCCATCAACTCCTTCATAAGATCACTGTATGTTAACATCTGTGTTGTCAAAATGCGTCTCATTCCAAGCTCAGCAAAAGGATTGTCACAATTACCATGGACATCCAGTGGTTTTTTAAAAAAAATGGTTGTGTCTGGATGTCTGTAAAGACAACAGAGCTCTTTAGGCCTCAAATACTCTATAAAACTTTCAGTGAATGGGATGCTCAACGAAAAAACTCAAATGTGAATTGTGTCCTGAAATTACTGCTACCGTACTTTCCTGCAAGCAACATTTCAACAAATTTCAGTTTCCAAGTAAGCTGCGAATGCCAGCAATGACTTTGATTCATCTATATCAGATAGCTCCATCAGATGGCACTATGCAGATGAAACCACAACTTTTGGTATAGAAATACCATTGCAACATGAAGCCAAGGTATTTCAAGAGGCATTAAAAAAGAACTGTTAAAAAAAGAAAGTGATCTGGGTACACTTTCCCACTTAATAAATAATGTCTTAATAAAAAACCCCAGACATTGTTGTAAAGCTAAAATTAAAATAAAAAACAAAACAAAAAAACCCACAAAACAAAACAAAAACCCAACAAAATCCAAAAAAACCCTAAGCATCCTTAGATCAAGCCAATATTTGATCTAACAGGAGAAAAAAATGTTTCTATTTTGTCACACTTGCAGTTTTACTCAATTTACTGAAGAAGTACTTGCTCAACAGTTATTTACTTGAGTAGTACTCAACCTTTCCCTTCTTCATCTCCCTCCCCTCAAACGCCTAGAAATTATTTGAAAATGATAACATTGCATTCATTAAAAAGCAGAAAATAACATTCCCATGGAAAAGGTAACTCTGCTTCATATCTTAATTGAGAGATTAGATTTGAATGCCTCAATAGTCTATGTAAACTTGGTTGTCACAGTCTACACCCGCCTTTAATTTTAATAAACGATTATTTGCATGACATCCCCCTTTCTCTTTGGCATAAAAGCAAGTATACAACTTTTTTCCCCAACAAATATGCCAATTGGCTTTGTCACAGTTATCTTCCTAATCTATGTTAGCAATTATTTTTAAGAAACTTTGCTTAATGCATAAGAAATTGAATGAAATGATCACATACATTTTGTATACAGACTTTTCAACTGCTTTTCTCATTTCTTTTTGTCTCCAAGATGCTATTCAAAACATTTCTGGAATAATCATCTTCATAGATAAGGAAAAAGTGTATATGTGCCTCAGTAGAGAGAGAGAAAAAAAGTATAGCTGTGTTTTAATGCCAATATTTTTTCACTTCCTAAGGAAGACAGGAAAAGGTATGTGCCCACAGAATTCAATGAATCTTGCATTTCCACTTCCCTCATTTCCCTGGCACATATCACAGCTAGAATAAAATGCTAACTTCCAAGAAAAAGGGCAAATGGGAAAATAGACATGAATCCCACAGGAAATCCAAATTCTCTGTTTCTAAAAGCACACCAAAAGGAAAATGTCTGGAGTTATATGTAGTTTTAAGATGCAGATCTTAAAAAAAAATTAAAATATTCTGTATAGAATTTCTGAAATACTTTTGTGGCCAGCACCTTTTATCACAGGTAGTTTAAGGGACCTATATTATAAACTCAAGGTATTCAAGGGCAAAATCATGCATAATAACAGTAACAATTAGAAGAGCAATAAAAGGCAACCAAGGCCGTGGCAAAGTATATAAAGCCACAAATTCATGATATAAAACATATAACTACCTCTTTGCTCTAAAAAAGTTCTAAGAAAAAAGGTTAAGAGTCTTCTTTTTGCACCAGCATTTTAAAAAGAAGTGTTTTCAGTTTAACATTATTTTATTCTATCCTCACACTGCCTCTTTCAGAATGTTTTGCAGCGTGCTACTACCTTTCTTTAATTAAAAAGCAGACAATATCCAACAATTTCTTACTGCTATGTTGTTTCTGGATCAAAATACCACTAGTATTCAACAAAGCATTTCACAATGCATCTTCCACTGAGAAAAGTTCATTGGAGATCCCATTTCAGAAGCACCAGAGGTGAAGCAGTCTCCTCATTTCCTTTGGGCATGTGAACAAGAGGAAGAAAAGCTGCTGAGAGAAAGAAACCAAAAGCTCAGCTGGCAAGATCCATGACAAACATCTGAAAGAGGGACCTTGGGATAACAGTGTCGTCATCAGTGTCCAGCAATTCTTTTTTAAAACCCGCTCTCACATTTTTTCTCCATGATGAATCGCTGTTTCCAGAGGTCCCCTCCCACTCCTCCCTCAGTGTCTACACAGCAGCCCTACTTCATGTGTCTGCTATACTCTACTTTCTCATGTAGTATTTTCTTTCCCTATTCTCTTTGCACTCCCTCCCACTGTCCATGTCTGTTTAAATGTGTCATCATCCTCATGCTGCTCAGTCCGGCTGCATGGAAAAGAGGAAAGGTCTTGCCATGATCTCCTTCAGGAGTTTCTGCAGAATCGGGACCGGGATCTTGGTCTGGGTCCTGAGAGAATGGGCAATGCATAAAATAAACAATCTACTTCATGATCTAAAATGTTTGCTCAATCAGTAATTGCTTCTCACACAGAGTCATCCCTCAGAAACAACTCAGTAGTAGGTAGCATGCACTGAGAGCTCGTTGAGTGACAAGGAGATCTCTAAAACATCTGGGGACATAATTGGATGATGAGCACTTTTGAAAACCTGTCCTCAGTGCTTTTACCTCCTTGAAAAAGTGCAGGCTGTCTGTGCATAATTTTAAAGATGTTGATTCCCACAGTGCAGGATGGGTCAGCTTCTCAAAGCCGACACTGAAGTTAACAACTAGCATGAGTCAGCTGTTCCAAAGTGTCAATTGCCCCAGCACTTTTGCAGCAATGTACTAGATGGCCATATAATTGAGATTACATGGAAAAAACTTGGAGATCATCATACTAGACATTTTTTCTAAATTACATTTTTTTTGCTGGTGGAGAGAGTTACCAAAATCCTTTAATAAAAACAAGAATTAACGCAGCACAATAGCCAGAGTCTCTTTTCCCCAAGTGCAACAACCAGAATAAACAGTTTTACCCACATAATAGTTCCCCATAAAACTCGAAAGAAATAAACCTACAGAAATATTTGAGGGTTTTTTACTTTAACATATCATACATTTCTAGGCTAATTTGTTTAAAGCTAAACACAGGAGACAAAGAATTTTATTTTTAAATACTGCATTGTTTTTGATATAGTGATTTAATTTATCATCTGTTACCATTAATTTCTACATTTAGGACAAGAAAGCCTCTTTTTTCTTTTTTTAAGGAAAAACACCCTTACACAAGAGCTCACCAGTAGGCAAAAGCATAAATCCACTTCATTATAAATGCTCATCTCCTTAACACTACCAGTTGACCATATTTTTTTTAATTCTTTCTTACCCATATACAGACACTGACATGTAATTGTCATGACCCTGAACTTCAGTTTTCATGGCTGAGACCTTCTAAAATGATGATGATGAATAAGATTTTAGAGGGAACATAAGTTTTAGAAAGCAAAGAAGGAAAAAATGTGCATGTGGTGAAGGTAATGATGCATACAGGCATACATTTGAAGTTATTAATTAAATTGTCAGTAGTAGACATCAAGAATTCTCTTTCCCCTCCTTTGGAAATCAAGTAACACTTCCTAACTAAAAATATCCAATGGACCAGATTTTCCTTTCGGACCTGCATTCTAATCCTACCCATATTTGCAAAGTATTGGGGGAAAAAATTCCACCCACACACTCAAAAAATGTAAGAATGTAGCTGAGGATGGTCATATGAAAAACTGCTTTTCTTCTTTTCCTTCCTGGTGGTATCTTTTCAACTTCAATTAGCCTTAAAAAACATGTCTCTCCTTACTTTCACTAAATTGTAAGTTAGTTATTTACAAATAATAACAACTTTTAAAAGACTCTTGGTTTTTGGTTTTTTTTCAGAATTCTACTACAAACAACAGGAAATAATCCCATTTTCTTAAAAACAAATACGGTTCATTAGACAAAGTGTTATGTGGGCAAATGAGTCTCTTGCTCTGTTCCCTAATTATTGTGATTTTTTATATTATTAATTATTGTGATTAATTATATCCTATATACAGGATCAAAAAATATTTACATAATCACAGTGTATATGCATACTTTTCTTAGTTGCAAGACCAGACTCTGAGTGTTGCCTATTTTGGAATTCTAGGCTTGCCAAAGGGCTTTCATTAGCATGTCTGTCTCTATAAACTCCAAGACATGCTAAGGTTTTCTATAAAAGTGCAACAATAAATCCATGCTTAATCAACCCTTTGTTGAGCTGCACACACATGGACTCTGTAAAATACAAATCAGATCTAATGGCAGGACCTCTGTTCATAGCTTCAAGTTCAATGGTGTTTAAGACCTGGAAGTGTTACTATTTTTTACCCTGAGCCATGTAAACATGAACATTTGATGCCTTGGACTTCTTTGATTAGACATGCATTCTCACCACACAGCTGCAAACATTTTTTTTTTCCTTCCTACTATTGCTCCCAGATAAAACCAAGCGATTTTGCCTCAATACTAAACTCAATCATGCTCTTCACTGCCAGTTCACCTCCAGCTGCCTGTACAGAGTTTCACACTAAGCCCCTTGTTTATATCAGTGCTGCAATTAAGCCCAGGCCAAGAAGAGAAGTCCCTCAGAGGGTAGCAGAAGTGCAAGGCTAAGAATTGATTTTCAACTTCTGCAACGCAGTCCATACACATCCTTTCAACCCTAGGAAAAAAAAATCCTCAGCCAGATCTCCTCACAACCCACTTTTTTTTTGTGTGTGTGTACAGGGTTTGTTTTTTGGCTTTGTTTTTCCTTTTATTTTGCTTTCAGTGGCCATTCTGGGGGCATTTTTCTCAAGTCAAATCCTGTTTCCAAATTGGCCAGTGAAAAGTTTTAGCCATGCTGAAATCGTTTCCAGGGCTAAATTGGGAAACCTGAGGCAGCTGGGCAATCTTACAGCTGGCTGAACTGTGGCTTGCAATAAAAGGCAGTGTGAATAAGGTATATTGAAGCTAAATTGGATTCCTGTGAAGGGCCATTTATTCTGAAGGGGGGCATGGGGGGAGGCATTAATGAACAGAAATTAAATTAGCTGAACCAGGCTTTTAAAAATATACTGAAAAATACCTGACCCACTATGAACCTTTTAGCAAAGCAGGAACTTTGGGCTAGCAGGACCAGCTCAGCTCAGCTTTATTTCCCTGCCAAAGGTACAGATGTCTGAGGATGTACTACTACTCCACCTGATAAGAAGCCAGGCTTACCGTGGATGGGGCATGTTTTATTTCTGTAACCTGAAGTCAATGCAGGACAAAGTCACTGCTATGGGAAACCCAGTGTAAACCAATATGCAGCCCAAATACAGAGGTCATTTTGGCTGATGAAAATACTTAATTAACTAATCAGCAGATACCTAGAGAAAAATAAACATGCCCTTTCATCCTTCTTGCCAATATTCTCTTCACTGAAATACAAAGAAATCACAGAGTACCCTGTCTTGGAGAGATTATTGCTTAACTTTTTGTAAATATTAATATCAAAATTAACTAGAATAATATTTTACTTACACTCTCCAGTCTAGTCTGGGACCTCTTGTGACAAAAGAAGTGCTGTAAGACTATTACAAAGTGGCTGATTTCAGAACTGGAACACTAAATTTCTTTGGGAGGATTTGATTTATTTATGGGGTGGTTTAGTTTTTTGTTTGGTTTAGTTTTTGAGGCAGGGGGTATGTTGTTTGTTTGGTTATGTTTTGGTTTTTTTCCCCAATTCTTATTGAATGAAATAGTGAAACTGCATATTCCTGAAAAGCTGGAGCTACTTCACTGATATAATTAAATCAGCCATAAAAGCCACTTGGTTTTCACAGTTTCCCTTCGAATTGTAACCCACATTACATCTAACCTTTCCTTCTATGACAAGGGCTAGTACTGGTTTTGAAACCCTACAAATTCGTACACGTGCCACCAGAATGACAGTACTTGTAATTAGCTGTAATAATGCCTACGGATGTGACACTTTACATCTTAACTACCATTGCTAGTGATCTTGGCTTTGTAACCACCTCTGTAAGGCACCCAGACTGTGTCCATTTTGCAGACATGAAAACCAAGAATGAAGACTGAATTAGATCTTCCTCTGACTTTTCTTATACCTGATCTGCAGCACTTCCCTTGGTGGCCACAGCATTTTCAAAGTAGAGAAAACTCTCCTGAAAAATATGCTCAGTGATCAGATGTTTTCAGTCACATTTGCTGAGACAAATTTCCAGAGCAACCAGTATTTTGTGCCATTTTTTGCCCAAGTGTGAGAGCTTTTTAGGGTGGGGCAATGGTTTGCCTGTTTCTCCTCTGTTCTTGCCAAGAGGTGCCACTTTCCTCCTCCTCCTCCCCACCCCCTGCCCCTTCCAGCTGTGAGTCATAATATTATGAACTTGATGATGGGAGAAATCAGATTTTCCATCACTCCACAGTCATCTTTACCTTGGTATTATTCATCATCCTCCCAACCCAAGTTCCAGCCACAGGGCAGTCAAAGCCAGTCTCAATAGAGATACCTACAATATATCTGGAAATAAAAACATAATTTATGTGTCTGTTTAGTAACATCTTTCCTGGCGTACTAGTTGAAAATTTGTTGGGGGCACTGGGACTGAGTGAGTTGCAGGCGCCATGAGCCATATCAGCAGCTCAGCAAACTCCCTGCAAGTTGGCATCACATCAGATATTAAAATGCTTTAAATATGGAAATGATAGTCTGTAGATATTGCTGCAGGCTGTAATCTGGAATCATAACTTAATCAGATAAGTCGAGTCATACCATGCACGCGAAACACATTGCACTTAAGAATGGGCAAAACATAAATTTTCTTCATTTTATTTTGTTTCTCAGTGGTAATGTATCATTTGTATATTGAGTTATTGCTTGAGTTTTAACTGTGAGCATGAAGGAAAAAGAAAATGGTTTCCTAGGGCCTCCACAGACACTTATATTTGTTGTATTGATTGGCTCCTATGGTCACTGTTACCTGCCTGAAGGTGGCAATAAATGCTTCTAACGCCTCCCCCTGCCTCAAATTCAGTTTTGAAGTTTTCATACGAATTTTCTAGAAAAACAGAGCATTCCAGACAGGCTTTTGTATATTTGAGGATCACGTGATTGAAACTCTGCTATAGCTAGCACTCAGTCAAATATGTCTAGGAAGAGGCTACCAGGCATCTTTCTTTGTGTTCTGAAGAGTACAGATCCCTGTTCTGAGATGAGAAGGCTGCAGCTGAGAAGAAAGCCTGTCCCCAGGACAGGTCTGTGGGACGTTCCAGATTTTGTGGCTATAGCATCCTAAGTGAAACCCTAGCCAGTTTAAATGCATCACAATGCAAAAAGCCCAAATGGACCCACTGCATGTTTCTTCCCAACAGGCTTTCCATGTAGGTCGTGTGTTGTGAGGGCTGTGGGACTGAAAGCTCAGGTGCAGGACTGTATAAATTTGCATTGGGAGCTTGCAGTAACTACTACTGCAGTTTCTCCATGTTTTCATGCTGTGAATCTCAAATTTTCTTTCTCTGAGTAAAATCCAGTTAAAAGAAATGGAATTCATAATAACTTGAGCCAAATACAATTTTTTCCAAAATTGGTCCTCACAACCCACGGCCCATCAGTGCGTGCCATGGCCCAAAGAACAGTGCAGAAATGTTTGGTCTGGCACACCTTTCTGGTTTTTGGAAAGGGCCACACTGCTTTCCAAGACAGAATAGTTGAGCCAGTAGGTTTTATCCAGCAAGGAACCCCTATCTGGTGGCTTGTTGGCTGAGCTGACTGCCAGATCTTGTGTGCCAATGCTAAATCAGTATTTAATTCCTACTACTTTCTATCAGTTTATTAAAAAAAAAAACAACCAAAACAAACAAAAAACTCCAACCACTACACAACAAGCATATTGAAGGTCAACTTCCACAGTGCTGCAAACCAGACAAAAAACCTGCTGAAAAAATCTAAAATACAGAAAGGGGAGTTTCCTGGCATCACAGAGACCTCTGAGCAGCATCACTGTCCTCCCCAGCTTCTGGAAGAGACAGAGTGCCTGGAGGGAGGGAAGGAAGGAGAAGTATTCCATACCTGATACCTGTATCATCTGGCTACTGGAAATGAGTCCAGGTGCCTAAAGCAACTTGGGAGTGGTGCAGACTGCAGCCAGCCTGAAAGCACCACTGCAAACAGAAAGATGCTGTTAATCCTTCCTTATGACACAAGAGGGCAAATCCTGGGCACAGCCAAGGAACATGATTGCATATTGGAAACTAACTACTTATGCTAATGACTTACATGTTGAAAAATTACATTAGACACTGCAAACAGAATATGAACTCAGGCCAAATTCAGTGTAAAACTTTACACCTGGGCTCCAACATTGCTTGTCAAAAAATGAGTGGGGTATTTATTCTTTTTTTTTTTTTTTTCTATTTTGTGTGAGGTTAAAATTTGAAGAAAACATTCTCTGGTAACAGAAGTACCAAGGGACTCTTAATTATAATGATAAGAACAGGAAACATCGTGTAAAATTTCTGAAACAAATTAAAAAAACTAAGTTACTAAATTTAAACAAAGTTAACAGATCTACTTGTATATTTTTCTAATCCCTACATGTTTCATTATTTCACTTGTGATAATTTTCATCACTTCTCTGTTTTGAAAGGAATTTTCTTTTTATATAAAATGCATTACAATCAAATGAAATGCATTGACATGCTCCTCTTTCTCCATCTGAGCTACATTCTCTAAACTATTGCTAAATTTCTTCTAGTAAAAACATTATTGCAAGGAAAGGACTCCTCACCACCCACTCAGCTCCCAGAAGCCAAGGGAAAAAACTCAAAAGATATTGTTTTTCTAATTTGACACTGATACTCTTTGGCCCCCAAAAAAATGTTCCAGGACTAGTGTGCATTTTAAATGGATTTTTAAAGAATTAGCTCAAGCAATGCCTGAACTAATTTCAAACTTATACTAATTTTTTAAAACATAGCATATAGGACAAATCATTAACTACTTTTTTCCATCCTTCCCAAGTTTGACATTTGAAATGCTCTTCTTTTTAAGGACAGAAGCGTTCTAGGGTTGTGGAGTAACCTCACTTCTATGGCTTTTAGCACATATCATACTGACTACGGAATTCTGATGTTAGAAGTAAGAACAATCAACCAAAATACCTCAGTCAACTTGATTTGAAGCAGGAATGTGATTCTTTTTTTCTTTCTTCCCTCCAGCTAATGATGAATTATTATATTAAAAATATATATTCCAACTTCAAAGAAAAGCTAGGTTGTTATAAAACCCAGGCATTCAGAATTAAGTTTGAAAAGATTTGACCTTTTGCACACAAAAACTAACACCTACATGAATGAAGTACTGTAGTAAGTGATGATATATGATGGATCATTTAAAATGTGTGTATGGAACGATGCACATTTTTTAAGGCAGGGGCAGATGGTGGTTATAGCATATCCAACATTTTCCAATTACTTTGTTTTTTCAAAATACGTCCAGACCATAAAAATATTAGAGGAGTCCCTGAACTTTAATAGAAGCAACACTTTCCAATTATTAAAAAACTTTAAAATATATTTCAGTCCAAATTTATGGTCAAAAAATATCTTCAGACAATCCCTTTCACCCTCTCTTACACCGTTTAAGAGGTTGCAAAGGAAGAGAGAATAATGAGGGGCTAGACCCAGAGTTGTATCCTGACATGTTGGACAGAAATTTAACCCAGTCTTCTTAAACAGGACATAGGCACTGAATACAAAAAGTTGCTCCAGAGTGATCTGCTTTGAATACAGGGCTAGCCAGATGCAGGATTTTGGTTTTGCCCAAACGCTAACAAAAATGTTAAGTAATTTGAGACTGAAGATAACACGAAATCGACTACCTACACAAAGAGTTTAAAAGTAAAATGGGGCAAAAAAATACAACACTATTAACACTTTTATAAATTGAAATTAGTATTTCTTTTAATCTTTATCCAGTTAGATAAAACTCCAGGATGAGATTTCAACAAAATGCACATTGGGCTGAAAATGGAGCACAAACACTTTCAAAACAAAAATCAAATAAGAAATATGCTGGAATTGGACCCCAGTGTGAAGTGAAACAAAAGTTCACAAACCCAGCTCCCTTCCAAGTTAGGCGGTAAACCAGGAACACATGGAGAGAAGAAAAGGCTGTTTGTATTGTTCCAGGAAACTGGACCGAGGATTATTCCATAATTGCATTAAGCAAATACAGTATAATATCTTACATGATTGACTGATCACATTACACTGAAGACCTGTAAGCCATTAATTCCTTAATTACTACAGTTATAAGCATTTCACACCAATACAATTGTGTTCAGTGGCAAGGAAATAGGGAAATAGTATCGTAAGACATTTTCACTTCAAGTAAAACTTTTTTTAATACATACATTTTCAAATTAAGGTCCCATCATGCATATGTTTAGGATGTTCATGATTTTATGAGTTTTATGCAATAAAGTCTGAAGCAAAGATAAAAAATAGCCTTTAGACACTCTTACTGACCTGATGGAGCTGGAACACACACACACACAGTGGTTTCAAGATGAATATAAGTTACACCAAGCAATTTCCATACTGTAGGCACTACTTACACCTTCCAAAAATCACTTTATTACTACCCTTACTGGCAAAAATAACCCCTCAGGCAATTCCTTCCCATGGGTTTTCAAGTCAACAGGAACAGCTAGGCATAATGTCACTGAGACCGTGATGAGAAAATGAGGAGAGTTTGTTTCTGCTTTCAGCCCTGCAAAATTCTTCCTTGGTGGCTGTAACAGAAGTCAATAATGCATCTCCCAAGAAGCTTGGCCTGGGTATGCCCAGGACAAGGTCTGCTATCATGTCTTTACATAGACCTAACTACCTCCAGGCTGCAGGGGATATGGGAAGAAGAACTGTACTACTGTAACTATCCTGATTTAAGTGAGGCCGATCTCTCGAGCAGATACAGCTTGATGTAAAGGTCCAGTTGCTTTCAGAGTCCCACCATGAAGACAAACTCGCTGCACAGTACACACAGCTTCCTTGTCTGTCTGTCTGCCTCACAGAGACACACCAACCAGGCCAATAAGCTTTCTTTCTACCATCCAAACAGGATATGGAAAACTGTCCACCTATAGGTTAACGGTTCTGCATCTACCTTGCTCTAGAGAGCTTATCAGCCATCATAAATTAGCATAATTCTACTGCTTTGAATGGGTTTGACTTGCATCAGCTGCATTGCCAGTTCTCAAAGGAAGGAAGAAAAGATTCATTTCCAAAAGTGCTAAGGACAACCCCCCCAGAGTCCCTGACAGCCAGGACACACTCCTTGTGCTGTTCATCCGGGCCCAGCATTGGGAGGTTCAGGACTCAGCATTACTTCTCACACTAGAAAGCTGTCATCTTATCTTCTGTACCGCTCATCTCTCTTTGGTTCTGCAAGGATGAAATAAAGAACATCCCTGGCTGCCTCCCAAAGGGGTCTCAGCCTTCCCAGCGGGAAGGACAGTGACTGCGATGAGAGGGCCTCCTTCACAGGGAGGGCGAAGATGAGGAAAAGGGGGGATGGGATCGCAGAAGAATGGACAGGGATGGTAGGGACCACCCAGGAGATAAAGAAAACACGGGTTGAGGGGAAAGCTGGGGAAACTCCTGAGCATGTACAGTAGCTAATTGTCAAATTTTAACCATTTAGCCTTTTAAAACTTTTTTTTTCCCCTTTTCCTTTACACACACACAGAGCAAAGGTATAGCTTGCGTTCAGAAGTAACAGCTTGCAAAGACATTTAAACCTAAAGCAGGTATTTAAATTTAGCAGAGCTTTCTCAGTGTTTTCTAATCCTGACTCAAAGGCTGAACTTCATTGAAATTTGTTACAAACAGGAATCTTAAGAAGTTCCCAGACCTTGATGGGCTTTGCTAATTTTAAACCTACAGTGAAATTTATATAGGAAATTACAGACTAAAAATGATACAGCCATGAGGAAAGATCACAGCAGAGCTTCTTGTACGTGTTTCTCTCCTGTAAAGCTCTGCAGGATGGGTGTCACAAAACCTAGCTCCCTGTGCAAGCCCTAAGTTTCTCTCCTCCAGTGCTCTCTGGTCCAGGCTTTCCCACACACAGTAATGCATTCCCAAACATGACTTTACAGCTGGAGCAGAAGGGCCAGACTGGCAGCCTGAAAGCCAACCATTGTTCCCAGAGGCAAGCAGCCCTGCAAGGCACACTGACTCCCTGTCTCCAGAGGGAACGGACGCACAGGGCTTCTCTCTACCACCCAATAGGCTGGGGCACAGAAACACTGTAATTTGGTGTTAATTGGGTCAACCCCCTACTTTAATTAAAATGAAACTCCAGACCTTTCCCATTCTACCTCCAGTTACATTTTATTATTGCTTAGCTAAACCAAATGTACTGCGGTGGTGGTTCCTTCACTTCCTTCACTGCACAAGTCCTCCACAAGAAGTTTCCCCTTCTCCCTTCTTGCTCTGCCAGCATACTGTGAGGGTCCTGTCCTGGTCTCTGATACACTGGCTCATACACTGGCTCATTCACTGTCTCTTCTGGATCGTCTCTAGTCCCTTCTGTTGCTCCTGACTGGAGCCCTGGATGAACTCCAAACTTGATTCATCACCTTGCCTTGCCTGGGGCTATTGATGAGACCTTGTTACCCTCACCCGTCTCTGCCCATCCAGCTCAAATACTGCAGGACGGTGCAGTACAGTAACAGGACAGCCCTGGCTGATGAGGGTACTGCTTGTGCTGGGGTCACTGTCAGCCCACAGCCTGTCACCCTCATGGTGCAGCCCCATTCCTGCTGCTCCCTGAAACTAACAACCACTGCAACTTGACAGGGACCTTCTCCTCAGCGAACCACCAATTAAGACTCCTGGCATATTTACTCTTTTAGCACCTGCAACTAGTGGCAATAATTGCAGCAACAGCAGTGAGATCCATGAAGGATCTGCCATCTAAAACACGTATGATGAACACATCATCTGGGAGCACAGAAGAGACCAGAATTACAATGGAACTACTATTGGAAGAAGTAGGGTATGAGGAGGACAGCGTAGGTGGAGTCTGATGAGCCAAATGGACAGCACGTGAAAATCAAGACTGCTGAAAACACAAAGGGGCTGCAGCAAAGTCTTGGGAAACGAGCAGGCAGCCTGAAGGTGGCTCGAATAATGCTGAGTGCTCCTTTAGAGACAGGACCATGCACGAGGCAACACAGCATAATCTGTCCTTTGGTGACCTATGGAGAAGTGTGTACCCAACCAGCATTGCAAGTTTCTCTGAGGCACAATGGCTCAGCAGAGGAGAGTATCAGGTTCAGTAGGGTTTTTCCTCACTGCACAGGAGGAGGGACTGCTGAAGAGCAAAATCTGTTACTTGCTAACCATCTGACATATGTGTCACAGCTGAGGCTTGTCATGGTTTTCCTTTGCCAAGGTGGCACGAACTTGTACCTACTGTGTGCAGAAAGGACAAGCCACAGAGGCAGCAGGGCTGGGAAGCCTGACACCAAACATCCCTCAAGCCCTGGCTTTCATCAGACCTTCCCGGGCCTTAACCAGGAACTGATATGCTTTTGGCTCACATTCTGCAGAAATAAGACATTAATCTATGCCTCTTGTCCAGCTCCTTATCTCCTGCTTTTCTGCCTGTTTTGCAAGGTGACACTCACTTAATCTGGGCAGAGGCAAGACTAGAAAAGATGTCATGTCTCTAAGAAGATATATAAGTAAATGAACATACAAGTCTATCACATACATGTGCATAGAAACATCCCATACCTCGGAATATCCAGGGCATCAAAACTGACTGCTGCATAAACTGTGACTCTGCATCAGATTGAAGAGCATGGAGCAGCACTGCTTGGCAGATCTCTCCTGCCACGCCAGAACAACTCATCCAGGTCTATGAAAATTTAACACTGCATGTGTATGTACTCATTACTTACAAGCAGCAAATTCAAAGAAAATGAAACCAATTATGACATTAAATGTTGGACTAATCTTATTCAGGAAATCATTTAATTCAATACAAACAATGAGGTACTATTATTTTAATTTTTTTTTCCCCCAGGAAATTTTATTTCTATGCCTGCAAAAGAGAGTGAGAATAACCATATATTGTGTCCCACAACTGATCTGCAATACTCTTTAAGTGCCTGTCTTTTTAAAAAGGGGTCGTTCCATGCACACTGGTCAATCAAATCACTGCACCCCTGGAACCAAAGCTGGAGTTTTACAAAGGCCATAATGCAAGCAGCATGTAAGTTAAGTGTATTTTATATATTTATATTTAAATATACTGAATTTAGAAACATGCACATTTCCATATCTGTCACTATCAGAGCCACAGGAATCTTCAGCTAAACTATTTTAGTAAAGATGAGTTTCAGGAATTTAATGTACAACAGGCACTGAGCAAGCTCAGTCACTGGGCAGGCCAAATATATATATATTTGACCATAAAAAGTGCAAAAGTTCACTCACTGTGTTAATTTTATCCCACTCCTGATAAATGTTGAACATTTTAACAATTATGTTCTCTGAGGCTGTTAGAGATCTACACATGCAGACTTTGTATTTTTTTCAGAGGTGCTCTAGCATAGAGTTCGTCTTGTTTTCTGCCAACATAGATGCTATAAAATCATGCTTGATTCAGTTTACTCCTTTCCTCCCCTCCCCTCCCTTCTTCCCTTTTCTTCAGCCTTATCCTCCTCCATGTTCTTGGGTGGGCAGATTCATGGGGAGACTTGGTTTTTAGCATAGCCACCACCAGGCAGTTTGCTACTCTCCTGAAGCACATCTGGGCTTTATATCAGGCCTTTAATTAATCCTCAGTGAAAGCCAAGCTATGACATTTTGACTGGGCAGGCTCCAGTTTTGGACAGGTCTTGATTTATTGCGACTGAGTCTCAACCTACTTTGATTTATTTCAGCTTTGGGGAGGAGGGCAAGAACTGAACAGAAAAAGCACTGTTGGATGCAGAACATGTGATGCACGTAAAGGACCTCCAAAGTACTGTGAACCAAATGACAAACAGCTCAGACAATTTACAATAAAAATAAAATAAAATAAGCACAAGTGATGAAAAGAATTTGGTGAAAGAAATCACTTAAAGCAACAACAACTACCACTATCAAAACGAGCAACAACAAATAATAAAAGACTTAGAGAACTAGGATCAAACAATTTGGCAGAAAGTGCCAACGAAGGAAGCTCATGCCTTATCTCTAAGTAAACAATAAATCCCTGGTCACTCATTAGTGTTAATCATGCCTCTCATCTGCATTCAGCTAAATACAGAGAGGCAGGACCAATGCTTTCCTGATGAGTTGCTTCCAAAGAAAAGGATGTTCTGCTATTGTCTGCCAGCTCGCCTTGGGTGGATGTCCTTTTGCAGGTCTCCCTCTCAAACACTGTGCACGACATGAAACGTGCCAAGTCTTCTGGACAGCAGGAACAAAGGCAGCCAGAGCCAAACAGTTCATCTAAATAAAGCAACAAACATCGCAGTAACAGGAGCCACTGAGTAACAAATCCAATCTGCTCAAGGTATAAATCTTTCTTCTTTCTGTGGGTAGGCCTGCTCTCTTAGGCCCTTTTCTTGTTCTGTTTTAATTCAAGTTCTGTGGAACAGACAACTTGGCAAGATTTTTCTGAATATTATTGCAGCGACTTCCAATTAATTCCTGCTGTGTGTACATGCAAAGGAACTTAGTATCCTGAAAATTCTAATGGAAACAAGTAATTTTATTGTTTCCTTTAAGGATTTTTGTTAAAAATTCGAATACCCTTATGTATCCCCCTCTTGTATTTTCTTATCACCAACTGAAATTCAGTCTTTGCTGTTGTGTTTTTTCTCCTCTAACTATGGGCATTTATGGTTCTATCAAAAGAGAAGAAAAAATGAAGTTCCAGCAACTGAAAAGCAAAAAAAAAATTAGTGTAAAAAACCTGGTACTTTATATTTGCAGACACCTATCAGGCTTTGGTGCCTAACAAACCTCTAGCAGAAAAAGATGTTTTTGTGAAAGACCAGGCACCTGCTGCTATTAAAATTTCAGTAACACCTCAGATGCTATCCCAATAGTCCCCACACACAGCCTTGGATGACAAATCTTTGCACTCCTGTTATTCCCTGTAACACAAGACGTGCAATCCATGCATGCACATGCAGGCTTGCTTCAAGGCATCTGTGGTGTCACAAAGCAGAGGAGGACACAAATTTGGTATGAAAATATATGTATCATTTTTAAAAAGATTACACCCAAAGGATTGAAGACATTAATAAAAAGGCATCTATGTGTTAATTTTTAGGTTTCAGGGTGAAATCTGGAAGAAAGGTCTACCATATGTGGCTGATCAGATGCCTGTGTAAGCTAAGGCCACAGTCCAGCTGTGTGCTTTGCCACCATGCAGGTAAGCAGTAGGATTCAAAGCTTAAGATCACTTGGGTCTTCTGCTAATTAGAAACAACTGCAGGGGTGTTCTCAATCTAATCTGCAGCACTAGTGACTAGTTTTGTCATCTGTAAAAAGATTATTTTAGCACCGGTAGGCTGACAGGCCTATTTGTGCTGGGAGGTTACACAGGGAACCAACATTTGCCGTCTTCTTCCCTAACCAAGCAGGCAGGCTGAGCTGGCTCTCCGTGCCCAGTACAAAATTACTAATTCTGCAGAAATGCAGAATATTTGTAAGCCAGTAAATTGGATCCTGCAGAGCCAGCCCCTTTTAGTTTCAAGAGTAGAAGTCTAATTAGCGTTAAGGACAATTCTCAAGTCAAACTTGTCTACTGAGCACATCCTTCCCTCATCTCTCTTCACTCTGCAAGAAAACAAATCAACAACATCTAATACAAATGCTTGCTACCTTCCATGCCTGCTTTTGTTTTGTGACCCACTCAGGCTAAAGAATTTCAGTCTCCTTTCACAGGCAGAATCAAGCACAGTGACAGCTGGTGGCTCAGAGAGCAAGTCACGAGAGCACAGCATTCTCCTAAAAACTAGGGTCTTATTCCCCATCTTGTATTTCTCTCACATTCACCCCAACACAAGGATGCAGTGTTATTTCCATCAGCTGTGGTACCCCGATCATAAATTTGCTTTTCTCTGCCAGACAGTGCTTCTTTTAGCTGCTGAGGAGTTGGTTCTGGGAGGGACCCCAGATCCTAGCTTTCATCCTGAGCATCACCATTTTGTCCTTCCTTACAGGCAGTTTTATTTTCCAGCTTTTATCTGCCTTCATGAAATAGAAAAGTCTGTGTGATTTTTCCTTCCAAGAAAGTGTAGTACCACTGTAAGCTCCAGCAGTACTTTCTAAAACCAACACAGAGAGAGTTTGTAGTGACAAGTTAGACTGTTTCACTGGAAGAGACTTTATATGAATCAGTATCCCAGCAAAAGCCCATATCTAAGCAAAAAGGATCACTTTAAGATATTCTAATAAAACTATCAGCTTGGTTAGGAGTCAACTCTTTTGCAAGCAGTTCCAGAACATAAACAACTATCCAAGACATTTTTAAGATAATGGTTTCAGAATTTGGATTCTTTTTTCCTGACTTGAAATATTTATGACACATTGTATTTAAATGATCAGACTGCTACAAATCAGCGCAACTAATTGCCTATCATCAGCATGCAATTTCATGACACAATTTGTTCCCAAACCTCATATGAATAAATTAAGCCAAGGGAACTGAGTCTTGTTTCTCTTGACTTTAGTGTATTTCAGAAGTAAATGTAAAATGTGCAAGATTCTCCTATTATTTAACACTATTTTATGTAATTGCTCCAAAATTATTGTGGTAAGAATGATGATTAATTTACTTTCAGTTTAGGAGGACTTTTGCATCAAACTCCTTTTGCCAGCTATACTTTTATACATGTATCTGTTGGTTTTACACTGCCTTTCTTTAGATGTGACCTTATGAACACCAGCAACAAAAAGGCCTTCTTTAAGGAAAGTCTAATTTAGTTAACTACAAGGATTGGGCAGTTGTGCACCAATTCCATCATTCTGTCAAACCTGAGACTGAAAACTGGCACTGGGCAGGCCAGGTGAAAACTCTTTATTATGCTTCCTGGTTTTATTGGTAATGTGTTAAATGGCATTTTAATGTCTCCTAAGGTCACCTTTAGAGCCAAATTGTGGCTGTCCCATCACAGGTGTACTGTGTAACTCTGGGCAGGCACAGAGCTTCTTTCTCTTCGCTGGCCTCCCCGTGCACGAATGTAAGACACAGTGACTGAACTCCCACCAAAGCCAATAATCATATTATTAGAAGATTTCACTCCAAACCAGTTCCTGCAGTTGGTTTTCAGCATCATCACTCCTCAGGTTTTCCGAGGGGGCCCCGAGGGAACTCACAGCCCCTACAGTCCTCTTGGGGCTTGAGCACTTCACACATGTCCTTACCATTTATGGCTACCTGGATCAAATAATATATTTTCTAAAATAGCACCCATATTTTTAAGACGCCATTAAAATGCTGTACATAATATTAAAGTGTTACATTACGTGTGCTCAGACCATAAGAACTTGCACAAACCACCAACCAACACCAGTTCTAAATTGCTACTACCTGCTCTTGAAATAGTTTAAAAAGAAAAAAGGAAAAGATTCTCCTAGAGACGAGGCACTAGTTAGCCTGGAAAAGGTCCTTGGAAGGGAAGCTCCTTGGTGCTCCAGCTTGGCATTCCCGGAAGACAGAACACAGCAGAGCTCTGCTCTATGGCAGGCAACCATGCAACCAGGTATCACTTCTGCTACCAGTACTGTCAGCTCAGAAATACACATTCCAGCGGGGCATACCGTGGAGAGGGCGTGTGAGTTACAAGGTGTTATGGGCTGAAATAAAACATCAAGCAAACATAAACAGGGAACATGCATGTATCAGAGCAGTGGGGAAGACCATTCTATCTCATGCCTCCTGACACCTTTCCAGTATTCCAAGATCTGCATGTAATCTGGCAGATGAACAGTTTTAAACCTGCAGTGTTTTTAGTATGTATCTACCTTGGATATCAGTAATAATACTGGCAATAAAATGTAAAGGCTATACAAAATATTTTTCCCTTGTCAATTATTTCCCCTTTAAAATGAACATGATATATTAAAAACCTTATGCTTGTTGAATTTAAAACACCTCAGACGAAGAAAGAAATTCCCACCAGACATGGAAAAGTAATGTTGGTCTGGAAATAAAAGCAGCATAATAAATTAATAGGAAGGGGGAAATGTGCCTGTATTGCATAAGAAATATACTGCATTAGCAACACAAAGCATTACCTTTTCTGGTAAAATAAAGCACAGTGCAGCAAGATCATGTGATTTGTACCAACTTTTCATTATGTCAAAAGCAACATATGTGCCTTATATTAGAGCACTAGGGTTGCCTTGATAAACTATGACTGTGTAGAGTAACATCTCACTGGATAGAGGTTAAGGCAGAAGCAGGAGTTCATGCTCTACTAATGCAATTTGCTGCTCCTTAAAGAAATCTGTAAAGTGCACTTGGAAGAAGGAAAACCACTTGATATTAAAAAAAATAAAAATCCAACCCATTCGCAGATCAAGAAATAATAATGCACAACTTGCACTAAAAAATACCAGCTTCTATAAAGTACAGAGCTTGCTATTAGGAGCAAAGCTAAAGAGTAAGCAAATGTGCTTGGACTGCATTCAATTCTACAAAAAAAATCCTAATAATTCGTCCTTGCAGAGAGGCAACATTTCATATGAATAGTTATGGATCCCCAAAATTTCTTCCTCAAATCCAATACCAGAGATTCTTTTAATCCCACTGCACAACAGAAAATTTGGAAGCAGATATGTGGGCCTGCTCACTTCAGAAGCACCACTGAACAAATAATAACACTAGAAGCAATGGGATGGCAGCCAAGGATGCTCACAGCAGGAGCTACAGGCACTGGACGATGCCAGGGCCCAACTTTTACTTCATTCTCCTCTTTGATGGCCTCAGGCAAATCCATCCCAGTCACACTGCCAAGCTGGCTGGAAAGAGGGGACAAGAAAACACCAATGTCACTCACCTACCTTGCAAATGCAATGTTCCTCATACTCCTGAGGAAACACACAATTGCTCTCACTGCAGAAATAATGTGGATTTTGAGAGGAAGAGAGAAAGAAGTCAAGCAGAAGACAGCAATAAGCTTTCTTCACATACTTAACCTGGTAACCAAGCCAGCCATCTCCAGGGAAAGCTTAAAATGGGCCAAAGAAGGCCAACTGGAAAGTTCAGCTGCTCTATCTTTGCATCATTAATGTTGGTTGTTAGGTCAAGGCTTCATCCAAAAACACTTACAGCTAAAATTCAAGTATTTCTGCTACAACTAAAAGTGGCATATTAAGTGCACCCTGTGGGTTTGGGGAATGTTTCCCATTCAAACAAGCAAAAAGAAAAGGTATTTTTTTTCCATACCCAGATCAGGAAAGAACAGTCACTCTGCTGATAACCAATCTTCTTAATAATGCACAGAATATTAACAGCTAGAGTACAATAAAAGTGAGCCCTGACATTTTAATTTATCTGAACCATTTCTTTCAGTGAAATGGCCTGAAGTTTGAGGACTAAAACTTTGGTTCTGGGAATGCATTGCCTATGATGTTTTACTGGCTTAATTTGAAATGAAAACAATTACTGTATGGTGAGGATGTTACCACACAGACATAACAACACCATTAACTATTTTTGACTTCCAGTGTAAATTGAACCATTATAGGGTTTTAAAAATGTCCTTATTAAATTTTAATGATCTGTTTTAAGGGATTTTTTCCCCTTATTAAAATTCAAACCAACTATGCTATAGAGCTTTCTCAGAATGTGGTACACTATTCTAAGCTTCAAATAAATCTGTAAATCATAGATTAGTTAATAGAGAGAAACGATCTGGGTTATTACAGGTGGGGCTGGTAGCAGTACCTGTTATTAATGTTGCCTAACATTTACCAATAAAAGATGCTGCTTCTCATTCTTTAAAATGTTGCCAAATACCAACTGACTGAGAAAAATATCTGGGTTCAAAGGTGGACACACCTGGTTGGCTTTTACCTTTCTTTTTATCCCCCCCACTCATAATGGGAGAAAGAACAAAGAAAGGAAGGAAAAAGTTCAATTGAAGTGATTCAGCTGATCAAAAAACACATTTCATTTGTATTAATCCTCAATATTTTTTTTCCATGAACTAGGGGTTTCCTTGTCATAGAGTAAGTATTTGAAATTTTGCATGCAGAAGACTAGAGAATGTTTATGAGAACATTTCCTTCACATTTTCTTTATACTTGCCCAATTCATAAATGTTATGTGGACTACAATGGAAAAAAAAAAAGTTAAGATCCTGATTTACAAGCACTGAAGAGAGACTTGTGAGACCTTTACTGTTAAATTTTGTGAAGATTCACTCTATGAACTGCTGAACATGCTCCATTCCATGATGGGGCAGTGGTTTCCCTCCAGGCACAGCTGCAGCCCTGAGCAGACTGTCTGGTGCATTCACTCCCTAGGTCCAGGCATTCCCATCTCCCTCATGAGATTCATCTCTTTCCCACAGTCTCATCTGGAGTTACCCCAGGTTAAAATCACCACAAGACTGACTGGAAGGTGGAACAGACTTTTTTTTTTTTTTTAAAAGTTCTGGCTTGTTTTCACCCTGGTGCTATATTGCCACCAGCTAATGAGCAAACCCTGTCCTGCAGCACGCACTGAGGTGGACTGCAATGATGGTGCATATATTGTATTATGTAGTCTCTCTGCTGACATCCATATGCTTTCTACAGGCCTTAGAACAAGTGAAAGGATAGCTCCTAAATTACGGAGTCATAATTTTACTTGGGTTTTCACACATTGCCAGACAGAGCAGAAAATTAAAATCATAGGAACACAGCACACATTTACAGTTATTTATGCAAAGTACCTTAATTTGGTATTCTCAAGAAGAGCAGGCTGCAAAAGCAGAATTTGTCAGGAGGACTCTTGTAATTGTGTTATTTGATGGAAGAGATACTTCATTGAAGCCACAATGGCAAAATAGGTCAGTGTCAGAAATATGACAACAATACATAATTTATCAATTTGGAAACCTTATACTTGAAAGAAGCCTCAGTCTAACCTTTCCATCACTCCAACTGAATTGTAAGACCACCGCTGTAACAAGACCACTTAGAAAACCACCGGGGTGGCCTTGATAATAATACACATATCATTGTTGAGGCACAGGAAACTAAACCAGATGGTTTTGCTGAGGAAAGCACTTTTTCCTGGCTTTGTAAAGCCTGAAAACACTAATAGGTCAAACATGAAAGTGCTGAAAAAGAAAGTTAAAGGAAAATATCTGTAAAAAAGAAAAAAATCTATTTACATATGTGCTTCCCTCACAGAAAATATGTCTGCAAGAAAATAAAAAGCGGAAAATGATGCTACAATTCTGAAATAGATCAGGATAGTTTTCTGAAAGGTCTAACAACAACACTTACAGTTGGACTTGCAGTCCACCACTGCTGGAAATCAATGCCATATGATGTGTATTAGACAGAACACCTACATATTGTAATTAAAATTTTTCTTTCCTAATTTTTGTGTTTTAACTATGGACACCATTCATGCCTATTGCAATAAACCACTTACTTTCTTGTACAGTCTCTTATTATCAATAATTTCAAACTTAAAGAAAAAACACATAAATGAACCTCTCAAACAACATGAATCTGAAAGTAATTTCCACAAAAACCATCCATGCACAGAAATACATATTCACATGCACACATTTATACAGGCTGTGTATGTGTGTGCATGCACACATGAATAAAGTGTGTTCAGATTTTCTCATTTATGCTGTAGTTATTTAGAATCATATTATTTGCAGACTTCAGCATTTCAAAAACCACAAAGGACTTGGTTTGGGTTTGTTTTTCTTTACTGTAGACATCATCCACATGAGTAAAATTAAGATGATAGCATGTTGGTCTGCTGAGAATTGCAACTATTTCTAATAGTCAAGAAGTCTAATCTAAATTACATGCACTGAAAGAAATGCATTATAAGGTCCTTTAGTGTGCAGTCTTATTTACCAGAATGTAAACCTTTATTTAGCATTAAAAAGGAAAACTTTCACTATCGCGGTTATTCTAAGACGTGTTCTCTCTTCATAAGGGAAGCTTTGCCCGTATTTTCAAAATCTGGAAAAAGATGTTTGAGAATTATACCTACATTTTGCTGGCACCAAATCATGCTCTAATGAAATAAAACATAACTATTTAAATTTCAACTTTTTCTCAGCTTATATGGGAGAATGAAGAAGAAATGTACACTGAGGAGAGCTTCACTATATGCTTATAATTTGTGGCAGTTCATTTTGGCACTGCACAGATACAGCCTTGGAGAAAATGTTTGGTCTTCAGTCCCACTCTGAAGTTTGTAACTAAAACCAGATAAATAAAAGAGTGGTTTCTGAAGCCAGAAGTCAAGTGGGGCCACAGGTGCCCTGCAGATCTGAGGGAGCCTGATGGAGCCTACCTGGACAGCAATAGAGAGAGAGAAATTACAACAGTATGTCACAGAATTTTGATTCTGCATGAGAGACGTGGTGGGGAGACACCTGTTTGGTGGCCAGTGACACCATCTACCACCTCATATCAAGACGAGCTCTTTTATAGGCTTGGAATATTTCAGTTGAGGCGCAACACGTACAAATAACTTACTAAAATAATGATACCATGAATTGACCTGGAAATCCACTTATCTATGTCTTTTCCCTATAGACTCAATCAGAGGGAAGACAATCTTTACTTCTGGTATCTGCTCTTCCAGCACTCTTGGTGTGTCATGAGGTGTCTGTATTGCAGTGCCAGTGCCTGTGGGTCAGTGTTGGGTGAACGTCACACCTTTCATTTAAAACCAGCTGGGGCTGTGCTGTGACCACTTATGCTGGCTGTCTTGTGTCCTGAGAACTGGGTCACTATTTGGGTGGATGATTGAATGGTATTACCATGGTCAATATTTACATGAGGAAATCAAAAAATATTCTGCCCTTGGCAAGTGCATATTTCCTTTGGGAAGATGTTGCTTTCTCAAAAACATTTCAGCATGAGACTTAGTTCTACATTAAAGATTTTTAAACTATTAGAAAGAATCAAGGATGGAATACTCATAGCCTCTTTGTCTTTGATACATATGCTTCTAGAACAGGTACTGCCTCATCAAGTACCTGTCAAGAGTTTTGTGACTGTTCAGCAGTTTTTCCAAAGGAGCACAGTCTATCAAACTGTTCCCCTAAAGGTTCTTACAAGTCTGGCTGGTCTCACAATTATTTCACCTAGATGGAAGCAGTTCAGTGCATGATAATCTAAACTAGAGCAGATTTGATTTAATTTGAAGATCAGTTTGGCTTAATAGAGCCATTTGTTATCCCAGGTCAGACAAGCTGATGAAAAGAAAAAGTTCTCATTTGGAAATACATAAAGTACACTTTACCTGGGTGGCTATACTCTCACACTGAAACAAGCCCATCACTGAGGGTTTAAAATTATTTCTTAACTTTGTTTAGAAGATATTCACTTTTAACTTAAAAACTAAGCAATAAGAAAGAAAAAGCATTTTTCACTTCAGTCCATACCAAAAGTGTAATCCCCATTTAGAAACATGCCTTAAATTCATGAGCCAATCTCATAACTATATGAGGTGTTGTTAGTTACACAGACAAATACAACTGACTTTCCTTTTATAACCAACAGTCCTTAACAAAGCAAGACTCTCACAAGCAAGAATTCAGCTGGGATGGTGAAAGGATTACTCAGAAAAAACTTCAAGTCTTAGCAAACTAAGGTAAAATGTATCTCAAAAGACAACATATCCTTAATGCTACAAGAAAACAACACCACAAAACTAGAAATGCCTTGGCCAATAGTCTTACTGGCTGACTCCTTTTCTTATGAACAAGAGTAAAGTAAAATTTTAAATAATTCTTTCTGGCAAGAGTTTTTATATTCAAACATACACACAAACATACAAGAAGGGATTTCCCACAACAGCAGTGGTAGCAGTTGTTTCCAAGGGTCAGTTTCTGCCTATTATAATGGTAAATAGAAAAAACGTAAGTAAAAGACCAGGTAATGCTGACTAGAGATTTAAGCAAAGATTAGATTTTACTATCTAAATTTCAACATGTGCAAAATGGTCTAAGACAATAAAAATGACTGTGTATTTTCTTGTGCATTTTAATCACAGACTGAAGTATGAATCAGCACCAGTACCAATTAAAGAAAAAAAAAAAGTAAGATGGAAATTCTCTCTTTAAGCAGTTTCACAGTTTCTTAATATGCTTGGTTGGCCTGTACAATAACTTACTATATTACTTATTTATAAACAGTTCTCTTTTGCTTTGATTTTCTTTCACATTATTTAAATATAAATTAATGGAAGCCAATTCCCATACATTCTAAATATCTCATGCACTCTGATTTCACCATGAATGTAGGCACATACCTAATTTTAAACGTTTGACTAGACATGCAATTAATTGAATTGGAGCCAATTATGACCCAATTATGAGTCCTCTGTAATTATTGCTTGAAATGCTGCTGGATTTCTATTGAAGGCAAGAGAAAATATTTTGGATCTCTATGAATACCTAAAGACTATTAAAACTGTTACCTTTGACTTCTTCTTTTAGCTTTGTAAGATCAAGATTGAGGGGCTTTTCCACAGCTTTCGTCAGTGCAGTATTTCTGCTGTTTGCACAAAACTGAGGCACAGGCAGTGCAATTGCAGAAGGCAACCTGAGCATCAGCAGGTGATAATGAGGAAACTGAAGGAAGGAAGAAAAACCCTCAGCTGTTGAACTGAGGCTGGTGTGCCCAGGTGGCTCAGAAGGCCAGTGGCATCCTGGCCTGTACCAGCAACAGTGTGGCCAGCAGGGTGATTCTTCCCCTGTCCTCAGCACTGTACTCACTACTCTTAAGGCTTGCTATTGTGCTAATAATTGAAAATACCTAGCAGATAGTCTGCAACAAATAAAGGGCATGTTATGCTCACAAAGCAAAAGAGTAGACAGAAGATTCATATGTCAATAGCATTGATACATTATTTTTCCTCTTCCAACTCAGTGGCATTGATCATCATCTCTAATGCCATCTCATGAGACTTGTGCTGGATCACAGCAGAGGAAATAATGGAGAAAGGGAGAGCAAGAGGCAGAAGCAATTCCTGCCAATATGTTAAGAGATACTAATTTTAGGTTAAAATTTATAATCCCACACCAAAAATTTTCAATGCCTACTTATTTCTATTCTGTTCTCTTCAAACACTGAATGGAATCCTTTCTTTCCAGTGAGTTGGACTTCCCAGTTTTCACTCACCAGCACAATGCTGCTGTACCCTGTTCCTGCAGGTGGTAGTTCAAGTGCCAGGTCAAAATCCTAATCAAACACATTTTCCAACTATTCTCCACTGATATGAACCTATGTTTAAACCTCAAACTTCTGAATTATCGCCTACTAAAGCTACTCTCAGCCCATCCCTCGGTGGGCACCTACATGCTTCCGTGCAGGCACACACTTCCATGCTTTAATGTATACAAAGGAGTTTGCCCAAAATCACAGCGGCAGTCAAATAAACTCATATAATCAAAGCTCAAGAGTCATGAATTCTGCTTATGCTTTGTAACCACCAGACATTCTCAAGTCCAACATATACAGGATACTGTCTCTCCATGAAGTCAATGGGAGTTTGCTCATCAGCTTTCATGAGATCAGGAATTGACCCATAATATTTCATAAAACAACAAAAAGGAATGTATTTATGGTTTTATTATTATCCCTAATAAAGAAATAAGAAGAAAGAAAACACAGTACATGGTCTAGTCTATATGCACATGTGTTACTTGTATTATTATCAATGGGATTTAAAGCTACATATGGAGAGGATAAGATATATCCCTATGTGTTCAGCCATATGCTTAAGGAAGCTCCCCAAATGCTTGTAAATATGATCATGCTTTCTAACATACTATGTATTTATTTGAACAACGTTAAATCTCTAAGCCCTACTTTCCAGTCCATTAAAGCCTCAAATAATTGTTTATTTCCAGTTTAAACTTACCCTATTTTTTAGCCATTAGAAGGCTGCCTGTAACCACATTTCCACAATACTCAGGGAATTAGAGAATTGATAATAACTCTCCCATTATCTGAAGGGGTACCTCTCTGGGATGAGAAATACTCAAGATGAACTATATTTTAGCAAGGAATTCTTTCCAGAAGAGTTTGGGACAGGCCCAAAATGTGTAGCTGAAAGGCCTGGAATGCTACTTGCACAAAAAACATGTGTTCATGCCATAGACCTCAGACAGCTACATTCCTTCCGGAGGCCAAAGGCCTTGAAAGCTAGTCATCCTTTGGGATAGAATTGTTCTCATTTCCTTTTTGATTTTTAAGGTTTGAATGATAGCCTTGATAGGCTGAGGGAGCTGGGCCTTTTCAGCCGTGAGAAGACATGACTGAGAGGGGAACGCCATCAATGTCTATCAGTATCTGATGGGAGTGTCAAGAGAATAGATCCAGGCTCCTGGTGGTGCCAAGCAATATGACAAGAGGAAAAGAGAGGCAACTGATACACAGGAATTTCCACCTGAACATGAGGAGGAACTTCCTTACTGTGCGGGTGACCACGCACTGGAACAGATTGCCCAGAGAGGTTGTGCAGTCGCCCTCACTGGAGGTATTCCAGAACTGTCTGGACACAATTCTGTTCAATGATCTCTAGGATCTCATTCCTGCCTGAGCAGGAAGGTTGGACCAGATGAGCCACGCTGGTACCTTCCAGCCTGACCCATCCTGTGATTCTGTGAACACAAGACAAGGGTCTAACCCAGAAAGAACGAGAGGGTTATTCTGGATTTCCTTTAGGGAAGAAGACTTCAGGATTCATCCCATGATTTATGATGTAGTGCAATTTGTGTTGGAATGAGACAGCTGAAGTCTTCATGAAATATCCAGTGCCTGCTAACAAACCACATTCATTATGTTCATGCAACTGATCATTCTATTTGACTTATCTTTTACTTTCTTTCGGTTGAGACTCGGTAACTGGTTTTATGATCACTCATGACCACAGTTTTATGCAGTAAAAAGATGACTGGTATGGTTTACTGGTTCAACTGCTTCATCCAATGTAGCCACAAATATAAAACCATAGTTGTGGAGGCACAGTCATTACACTCATGGTGCCCTTAGCATCTCACAAAAATGCAGCACAGAACCAAAAACCATTTATAGCTGGCTGCCAAAAACCACCTTCTTCACTTGCCTGATGTAACCCTTTTGATACCAAGGTGATATGGCTGTTTACCTTTCTTAATGTCATCCAGGACATCAGTTTATAGTGAGGTATTACGATTTTATTTTCTTGTTCTTTTTTATTGTAAAGAAGATTTGAGAGCTCAGCTTTTACTCTACCTTTAAAGTCTCAATTTATGATAAAAATCAGACTTTTGCCTACTGAGATACTTCTTACTTTGTAATATAGAAAACCAAAACAAACAGTCGTCATCTTTTAAAACTACATCAATGAATGGTGAAGTCAAATCCGGTTTCCCAGCAAGGAATTATTAAAAGACAGAAATAGTCCAATGACCACAGGAAATCTTTAAGCACCAAAATGGGGACAAAAATCTCCTGGGGAAAAGACAATATTTCCTACATGGTCATTCATGTCTCCTTGTAATACAATACAGGGGTATTGTTTGTTTGTCTGCTTAAGTAGATGGGTAGAATAAAATTAGAAAAAAGTTTTGACTACACAAACATTTCAAACACTAAATGCAGGCTTATGTGTTCCAATACCAGCCATCACAACTATGTTGTGATGCTGCTTTATAATGTATAACCAAAGAGACCTTTGATCATTAATATACACATAATTTTTGCCTTATTAAAAAAAGGTCACCAACCTTCAGCAGGATCTTTCACTTCAGGTCATACTGCATCTTGCTGAAATCTTAATATTGGTCATAAAATTTGTCAGAAGAATAGAAGAAATACTCTAAAATAGATCCGCATTGTAGTCAGACCCCTTCCCCAGGAATTCAGGCAAGGAATGTAAACCCAAAGATTTATTTTTCTGTTCAGGTCATGCCTGGGGTAGACTGCTGTGTTACTAAATTCCCTAATCTGAAGTCAAGAACAAGACAAAGTTAACAGACCTCAATAGGCAAAAAAAAAATCATGAGTTAGCCCCCTGTGGACCATAACCTGAAGTTACAGCAATAAGCATTATCCCCACCACAAAGATGATTCAGAAAGAATCCCACAGCTTACCTCAACGTAGTCCCTGGCATGGCCCCAGTCTCTCTTAGCATCCAGATTGCCCAGGCTGAAACAATCCAGCTGTCCAAGGTGAATCTTTGCTACCGAGCGGCTTATCTTCCGAGTGACAAAGTTAGCCCCTGGAAGAGAAATAAAAGGTAGTATCAGCACAGCCACAGTGGCTGAGAGCTGGCCACAGGAGACACCTTGCATAGCTCAGCACATGGCATTTTCAGTCTTCACTCAGTCCCCTTACACCACCTAGACCCATGCTATCTTTTATCATTTGAGCAAGCTAAGAAGCTTCCAGTGCAAGTGTCACATTAGTTGCACTTTCACAGCAAACATCTTTCTTTGTGGGACTTCTTAAGCATTCCTAATTTGCTGCCTCAGTATTCACTCCAGGCATAAAGCCAAAGAAAATCGTTTGGAATGTCAGTTCTTAAACACAAAATGCAAAAGGTTACATAAAGAAGACAGACATCTTAGACCACCCTCAAGTTTTCTGTTGCCATTTCTTTTTTCCTTTTTAATTTTTTTTCCAAGGAATGCATATATCTAAATAAATTTGTTTATTAATAAAAAAAAATTTGAGACTATGCAAATACTGCATATTCTCCAAAGAACTGTAATGGCTAAATGCATTCTACTTTTCTAGTTATTTGGGATTCTTTGTCCCTCAGGTTCAGTTAGATCATTGAAATTGTGATTTCAACTTTCTCAATTGAAGATTGTACTTTATTTTATCATATTTCAGTATGTTATTCACTGTATTACTTTGGAAAATTTGTGTACCCATTTCCACTCCCAGTAGAGTTGTTTTAAACAATATTTTTTTGTTACTTATTTTCAGATCTTGATTTTTATATTATGTGTTTCTAAAAGGTGGTCATAGTCTCCTCAGAAGCAGAGGGATTTGAATTTAGACCAGGA
This sequence comes from Pachycephala philippinensis, assembly GCA_013397055.1. Taxonomy (NCBI): domain Eukaryota; kingdom Metazoa; phylum Chordata; class Aves; order Passeriformes; genus Pachycephala; species Pachycephala philippinensis. Next base: position 423,393 of record VWZT01007958.1, on the reverse strand, counting down.
GTTTAGGCTAAACAAGCCCAATGGCATTTGCACACTAATGAGCCACAAAAATTAAAATTACATGCCTTTTTAATAGCTAAAAAAAGATATGATTAAGTGGTGACAGATGATACCTCCTCCAATGAAAAACAGGAAAGTTAGTGAAAATGTCTGCAGTTGTAAAATGCTCTTAGCAATTTTCAAAAGTCTTAAGTAGTGTAGCTTATGCATTTAATGCATACATGCAGTTTTTTTCACTATGGAACTCTGCTCTTTAGATATGCATCTCAATATGTTTTGTTTCCTGTCAAACAAATAGTAGGTTGCTGCAACATTATTAAATAACATGAAGTGTCATTTTCAGACTACCATTTTTTTCCTGTAAAGTCAAGAGCACTACAGTACTTTTCTACATCATTTGACTCTACTAAAAATAAAATAAAAAAAAAAAATAATAAAAAAAAAAGCACATCTCTAAGACCCATGTGGAATAAAGAACTTAAATAATTCAGACCTTGCCACAGGATTAAGATAGAATTTTAAATTGTCATCAGCTGCTGAACTAATTACAATTCCAGTTATTAGCCATTTAGGATATACCATCAGTTTGTGCCTGTTCTTTAAAGGATGAAAATTATATAATTTCCATATCCCCTGAAAATGTATTCATATATAAAGTAAGCTTCCTAAATAGTGAGATTTGCAAACTTTCAGAAACAAAATACAGTCCAGAGTCTCTATCAAAGCAAATTTCTCAGAAATTGGACAGCACCAACCCTGTGACTCTGCTATTGTAAATTCTGAAAGCAAAGTACTGTGGTTCTCCTGTTCCTGGCTGGACAGGCTTGCAGCAGGACTGGAGTTCTGGCTTAACAGAAACCAGTGACAGAGTCTCTTTGGCTTAGTCAGACTGGCACCTCTCCAAAGATTGTTTCTATTTTTAACTTATCAAAGTGCTTTGAGACTTTCACACAAATTATTGCTAATTAATTAAAAACAGATTCAACCTATTGCAAAAACTTACTAGGATTAGCTCTGAAACTTCCTAAAATTCTGTACTGAAATTACTTCAGTTAGCATTTTTATTCAGCAAATAAGAGTTGAAGGAACAGGTTTCTTTCAAGGTATATGGTTTAAAGTTCCAGGCTGCAACTGAGTAATAAGGAAAACTGACTGCTTTCAACGCTACATTCCCATTTGCAGCAAAAGCAATGAGAGTTCTAGTCACCATCTGCATTAAAGCCAGTTTTACTGTCAACCTGCACAACTAATGAATGTCAACCTCCCTTTTGGAGCAAATGCTTCCTCAGCATAAAAAAAAAAAAAAAAAAGGCAGCATATTAGATTGTGTGAGAGAAAAAACTATTATGTTATCAATTTGACTTTAAATATATGAAAGACACTGCATAAGAAAGAGCTGACTTGTCTAGCAGAGCACAACAAATACTGGTAGCTGCTGTCTTCTCACAGAGCCACTGTTAACTGTGAGAGAGAAACAATCTTCAAAGATATTCTCCAAGCAAAATCAGAATATTCCTCAAAAGGCTGAAATGAAGAACTAGAGAGCACCACGATGAAAAATGAAAACCTTTATTTTCCAGAAATATTCTAGTAAGGGTTCCACTAAATAATACCAACCCTCTTCTTGGAAGTGCCTCAGCATTAAAGCTGTGGAAGAAAACTATGCTACTGTTCATTCTGAGAAATGCAATTAGAAAATTTTTTCATGCACCCAAGGACTGAATGGCACATTTCAGAAGCATTTAAATGATATGGTTCATAAATAATGTTTAAGTACTGATTCTCTTCAAACACAATATCTTAAAATATCCCATTACACTCTATGTTTGATCCCATGCCATTAAATGCACATCATAACTAGAATTTAAGCTGGTGCCCACTGGAATCATACAAAATAGTTAAGGCTATGTCAGCATTTCCACTAAAAAGCCCTGTCCTAGAGGTTTGTAATTTGGCTATGAAATCTTGCTTTGATCTGAAATTTAGCAGAAGTAATGTCTTTTTCCTCAGGATTGATTCTATCTTAAAGGTCCAGGCGGACTGCTACAGATATTTTTGTATAACTGAATACAAAGTATCTTTTGGGGCACAGAAATTGTTAGCTTCCTTCTTCCTCAGGAGGTAGTGAAGACTTTCTAATGTTGAACATACAAGAGCATTTTTCTCCACAAAATGGCCACTCGGTGCCAGGAAGAGTGTCATCAAAGCTGCTGGTGTGTTAACTACTTTACCTTTGATAGTGATTTTCATTGGATCAAGACGACGCAGCAGCTAAAACGCCACCAGTTATAACAGGTGAATAAGGCCTAATTTGTTATGCTACTAACCTTACTAATTCATCTGGAAATGTGTTGGTGGTAGTGACAGAAACTGCCTTAGACTTGTGGGAAAGAGAGATGTCAGAGTCCCGCATTTGTGTCCTGGCTCTGCAGAGCTTCCTCAGTTCAGAGAGGTTTTGTAAAACACAACTCATTGCTCACACCTAGTACAAATAATTGTGGAGTGTTCAAAACTCTGTTATATGGTTGATGTATTTTGACTTATTTGAACACTTTTTCAAAATGTGTGTGGGTGGCATAAGGCTGGGAGCTCACTATCCTGCAGTAACCCAGAGAAGAATCATTCTTGCTGTCAGTAGGGCCAAACATACTGGGCTAAGTGCCCTGCATAGTTATCTGTGCAGTGAATACGTCCTAACCATGATGGGCCACATCATGCTCTGGTTTGCATTGCTATTGGCAGCACTGGAATTGCTGCAATGAAGCATCAGAGATGTGGTCAGGCAGAAGAAATGTGGCCAGACATAGCAAAAGATGCTTTGGTATGTCATTTCATCAGTTCCAAAGAGCCCAAGTCAAGCAGGGTCTGACAAGTTCTTACATTTTAAAAGGGGCCTTTAACAAGAGTTTTCATTACATCAACAGCTCTTTCAGGAACCCTGGGCATTAGCTTAGATTTCTTTTCAAAACCCAAGCCCTCCCTTTGAGATCGTTAGCATCCCAATAGAAACCATAAGGTCTGATTTACAAACCCGATTTATCCTAGACAGGATTTAAAGCAAGGATTCCTCGTCAAGCAGACTTGATCTGTAAAACATATAACTTGTCAGCAAACCACTGCAGGAACAATACTACAATAAAAAGGAATAGCAGAGGTATAATGCAATAGCTTTGGCTCTCCAGCCCAGGCCTGTCGCCCACTGCGCTGCCTGGCTCAGAGTGGAAACAGCTCGTCCCTTCAAGAAGGATGCTGCCTGCATCTGGCAAAGATGCAGTTTTGAAAGCTGGACACATCTCTCATTAACACATATTTAAGACTATTGCTTTAGGAGGCATGGTTAAAATGCACCTACAATTGCAAAGCTGGATTGCCCCAAGACAGGAAAAAAATAAATCTTAGTTTGCATCAGTACCCCATTCCTTTTATCAGCACTGGGGTTTCACCCTTCGTGTATCATCAGGAACCTGCCTTTTTGAGGTAGGTGTTTTTCTCTGGAATCTGTGGTTTAGAAGAGGCAGCCAAATGGATGAAGCAGCTTTAAGAGCCACTATTGTAGTATCTGTTTCTTTTCAAGAACCATCATTTTCCAAGCTCTCAAGACTACATACAAAATCCAACTAATGATAAAATTGTGGTCTTAGGAAGACTGCTCTCCCTGTATAACACTAGTTGTTGCATGCCTAAGAAAATCCATTATTAACCCTAGAAATATCACAGAATGACAATCAGTCTTATAGAATTCAATAGCAGTACTTATCTATCAACTGAGATGCAGTCCTAGAACAACTATCAAGTTCTCATAACACCTTTTTCCTTCATTTTGCATAAAATATGATAAAAGGGTTTCTGGCTCTGAAGAAGCTGACACAAGAAAAAGGTTGGAGTTTTGTCTTTTTTTTCCTCCAAGTTTCTGCAGTTCTGGCATAGATTCGAGTGGAAGCCTAACATGTTCAAACACATTGTGTACCCAGCACTGCTACTAACCCAGAGGAACATATTTCTTTTAACATATATGTGTTGTAAATGACACACTTAATGAGATCATTAAAATGTTTTGATTGCCTGAAAATCCACACTGCTCATCATTTCCATTCTATGACAACCTTTTCCATTTTTTGTAACAAGCTGAAATGAAAAAACAAAGCAACACCCAGATTTTCTAAGAAAAGGAGCCCTGAACCTCCTCACACTGTTGAAAATCAGTAACAATTATTCCAAAGCAAATGGATTTATGTCACTGTAAACCAAATGAAAGATCAAGTTATAGATCTTTAAATTAACCTTCCGTATTTTGAGTTTAAATGGAATTTTAGACTGTGTCTTGATCAAAACAACTGATACAGTACTGCATTTTGGTAAAACTAGTAGAGCAGCTACTTAATATATGTTAAACATTCATGCATTTAAATTGTGAATCCATTCTCAATTTAAAATAACGAATTGTTCTTCTCACAACAACAATTGTACAAAGTAGAAACATCACTTTTTGGAAAAAAAGGAAAAATCATTGTTAAAAGTGATTTTTTTTTCCTTCTACTTATCATAATATCTTACAAATTTTACTCAGCAGGTACAGCTGCCTTTGGATGAGCTTGCCATAAAGTCCACAATCAGATTTTTGCAAAATGAAATATATATGAAATAAGGGTGATATGATTCATAAGCAATTCCTTGTAAAGTCATGCATGGGAAACATCTTCCTGACTGGGGTAGTAAATAATTTTATTTCCTGATACATGAAATATAGTACTTTAATCCTTACATTTTAATCCCGTATAGCATAGCTGGAAATACTTTGTTTCATCATAATATGTTCAATCTTTTTCTCTGTTCTTTAAAATTTTAAAAGTACCTTAGGGTTGTAGTTTTCCCACATTTTTAATATATTTGCAATGTTTTTCAAACATTTTCAGTTTACACAGCCCAAACTATTTTCCAATGGACATGTATCTTTCTCTAAACAGGAAAGATAAAGCTACTGATAATATTTTTTTTAAAAGGTTATTCTTCATCAACCCCCTGGGAAACAATTATGTAACAAAAAAAAATCCACAGATCCCCGATTGAAAGCAGTGGTCCAGTAACATGAGGATAAAATTGCCCCTCCTTATCAAGTGACCTTCATTTGGAACTAATTTGAAACGTGTGATTTAAATAAAATGGTGTGGTAGTAATTCCTTTAAATACTGCTAACAAAGATGTCACTCAGCGTATCAACTGAATTATTTTGTTTTATAATATATTGATACACATTATAACCTTTCCAATGCCAAAATGCACTAATTCTGTTTGGCCTCATTTTCCATTAGCACATCAGTTTTCAACAGAAATGTGGTACTGATTCCCTGGATGCCCATTCTTTAGGTAATTGAAAATGCACTACTACTTTTATATTTCAAAAATGAGGAGGTTAAGGCAGAAAGGTAAAGGCATGGAAAGGTGGGAACCAGCAGGGGAGGGCAGCACAGTGGAGGGGGCTGATGCTCTTCACCCCCGGAGCAAGTCTGCCCCTGCCATCCACTTGCACACAGAACATTTGGACAGCTGAGGGCAACAGGAGGTCATTGAACTATGCATGGAGAGAACACAAATTAATGACTTTTATAATCTGAGTGGAAAATGAGAGTGAGAGACAGTCTTGTGAGGAACAACAAGGTACAGAAATGTGGAGGGAGCACAGAGAGTAGGAAAATTTTTCTTTTTCCCAGTGGGTGAAAAGATAGCACAAAGCCTACCTCAGGGAACAATTAGTAAGTCCTGTAAAAAAGGTGCACAGAAGTAGGGGAAGAGACCTACCAACCACCACCAGAGCACGAGAATCAGAGGTGGTGTTTGTCACGGCACAAGCCATGCTCCCCAGGGATTCAGGGGTGCTAATGTTCCACCGGGCATCTGTCATCAGGGCTTTAGAGTCTTCATGACTCTTTTGCATACAAACAGATACAGGCTTCCTCCTCCCAAAAAACAACGACAGTGTCATTTCTATGACTACACAGCAGTTCTCTAAATTGACTGTGAAAAATGATGTTTGATGGCAGACAATCTGCATGTGTATGGTGTAACGCAAAGCTATTAGATTTCATTTTAAAAATACCACTGTTTGAGACTAATTACACTTCTCAGCTCTATCATATGGGGTTGTTAAAAGGACAGGGTGATATACCAGCAACAACTGTTGGCCAAAAGGTGCTATTTTAGTATATTTCCTCAATATAATTTTTCTTAAATTAAAATATTTTCCCCTCAGGAACTGTACACTGAACAGGAAAAGGTGAGGCATCAAAGATTCTTATAAAGGAAAACCCAAACATTAATACTGAAAACAATATGTAAAAGTGTTATTCCTGTTCCCAAGTTTATGTTGTTAATGGCGCTTACATAAACAGAGCAGCGTTTCGCTTACAGAAAACTTAACCTTTTGCTCCAAACTATTCACTTTGGTTTTTTTAATCGCAGTTCATATACGCTACATTGTAAAACAAAGGTAAATGTCTTTAGCTGCTCTGATTTGCTAACATTCATTTAAGCTGTGTTTTTTGAATTGTGCAACTAAGGTTATTGAATTAAACTTCTCATTTCAGCTGTCACAGAATTAGGCAAGCCCTTGCATGTACGAGCTGTGGGTAAACATGAGTGTGCTTGCCCATCAGTACAGACTCTTTATATTGTTAAAGCCTGCGTAAACAATTGGAGTTAAGTGCACGCTTTGCTGAATTGGTGCTACGATAGCTAGAACTGTATGCAACCAAAAGGAAAATCCAGCACTTGTACAAAATGGAATTATCCTGCAGTCTTAGGCAACTTGCACAAAAACCCCTCTGATTTTAACTTCCCTTGTTAAACGGCTATCAAAGTTCAGACATCTGTGCCCTTAAATTTAACACCCCTTCCCTTTTCTCCCTGTCCTTCCCCTCCTCCATCCTCTCAGAAACCAGTAGCACATCAAAAAAGTTGCTGTTTGATGGTTCAAGCTGAGACGTTCAGCCTTTACCCTCGCACTCTCTTGAGATGAAGCAGGCAAGGCTTTTAATCTTACCTGGTGACACATGACTGACTAATACAGTTTCTTGGACCTTTTGACCTCTGAGGGACTAAATCTGGTTGGTCTCTCAACCTCTCCAGGTGGCTGGGACATCAGTTTGCGGTGGGTCATGATGTAAACAAAGTTTTGTACAGGTCTTCCGTGACTTTCTGTGCACCCACAACTGTGCTAACTTTTAATGTGCAAATTTCTTGAGTATAAAATGTATCATTTCACTTCAAGTTAGGGGGAAAAAGAATTTTCCTTTACTTTTACTGTAGGTTAAAGACTGTAACAAGAGCTAGCCTTGAAACCAGTCACAGCAGCAAATTTGCTGAGTCAGTGCTGATGTATTTTCTTGGAACAAAGAAATGGTCTGGCTACAGCCAAGTAGCTTATTTGAAACTTTGCCTCCCACACAAACTAATAAAGCAGTGCTAGACGGGTTTGACACTTATACAGTATAACTCAAGATGTTCCTAAACCATGTGCCTCCCTTTGGAGCTTTGTTGCTCAACTGTTTTCCTCCTAGGACTTTCTTCTGGTTAGCTTTGAGACAGTGGTAGTCCTCAAGGCACCCTTTAGGCCCTCAATACATCATTTGGTAAATGTGTTTCGATTTTACTAAACCACTGTTTGCTACAGGAGTCCTGGAATCACCAAGAGGGGGGCCTGAAACACAGCTGAATCATTTTTTCAGGGAGCTGGAAACAGCTGAAGGGAAAGAGCGCATTGAGAAGTAACAAGGTGAGGGCCAGTGAGAACAGGACGAAAGCACAAAAAAAAAAAGAAATCTCAGCTTCTGCAAATACAGGAGGCACATTTTTTTCTAGTACAAGGTACATGAAATGCAAGGTGCTACATTTCCTCCCATCTTCCACACTATGAATAGTTGGATTCTCATCTAGGATGGGGTGAGAAATACATCTCCAACACCACTGGTGATCCCAACAAGTCAAGATCATAATTTGCAAAGGTCTACAGTTACAAGTACACGGAAATCTTCCAGCTACAGACACCCTTTCAGACTCACAACAAACCAATCAACTAAACACATGGCTCAGACATAAGAGCCAAAAAAAAAATCTCCATAGTGTGTGCTGTGGCATGCAGTCAAGCTGGTGTGCAACCCAGGGTATAAGACCGGCTCATGGTGCTCTCAGCCTATTCTCCCTGTCCTTGCTGTCCCCATTTCCCAAGCTCTGCTTCTGCATAGGGACAAGTGGTTCTGCTGAAGACAGAACAGGACAACCCTGGAAGTCATTATTTTGGATAAAACCAAACAACAACTCTAAAATGTAGTATTTTAACAACGGACCCCAGTAAAAAAAGCTTTGATTGATTGTGTGAAGCAGGAGCAGGGGGAACCCAACCCTGAAGTAAGCCCCCAAGCCCTAACAGTTTAAGAAGATAATGGGGTGAAAAGGCAGAGACAAGATGACAGTACACCAGGAAGACTGCAAGCCAACAAAGACGGCATGTCCCTTCTGGTCCAAAGGACTTGGCCATGCTTGGTCTAGCTGTGTTGACCTCCTCTATTCAGAAAGCCAATAAAAACATTATTTCACCTAGCTGTAGTTACTGCTGGTTGCTTAAACTTCCCATAAAAGCCATATCCTTACTGCAGTGCAGGATGTGATCACTCTCAGAGGACCCTGAAGTTAAGCAAGGGTGCTCCGGCTTCCACACCCAAGCTCCGAACTGGAAATGCCACCAGACAGAGCGGCAGCTCTCCCACAGGCAGAAAGGGTATGTCAGGAGGTTGCATAAAAACCATTGCTGAGAGCGAGCTCTCCTCTGGGACAAAGCCTGGGCATGTTGCTAATTTTCACTCTAAAATGAATAAGGCACCAAAAAAAGAAATGGACCCTTATTTAACGAGAAAATATTTTGAACACAACCAGTGAGTAAAATTCTAACAGCTGTTTGAAAAGTACACACGTTTCAATGAATATTCCTTTTTACTAATGTTGCCACTGAAACTGAATCCCACTCCTAAATTCTTTCTCTGTGGGAATAGAGTTTCTCTAGTGCAATTAATAATAAAAATTAATATACAGCTATAAACGCAGAGAACTCAGCTTTCTGGTGAGATAAACTGGTGCAGTTTCACTGAAGTCAGATGACTTAAATTTATAAAGAGCCCAAACTTAAACATGCCACCATTAACAAGTTCAATCACCACAAAAGTTTTGCACAAGAAAATATGAAACAAAACATTTGGAAAGTAATTCAATGGCAAAAAACCAGAGTGTCTATATAATATGTCCATTTACCACCATTCAGTTTGTCATGCTCACTACTGTTTTAATAACAGTAATTTTAAGAACACTTCTTCCTTTGTGGACTCCTGAAATTCATTGTTATCCTGTTTTTGTGATATTTCCCGTTTAAGTTAGTTTATACTTCCTCTAGGAACAGAAGAGGCAGTCAGATCACCTGCTGTTCTGAGATGTCTACAATACATGAACACAATGGGGTGAAACCAGGACAGAAAGTTAGCCCAATTCTGAATTTCCTGGCTTTGTATTTCTAGTGGGATCTTTCACATCATTTTAATATCCCCCTAGGTAGCTGTGCATGCGCTCAGAAAAACACACATGCACATACACACGCTCTGTACATACTCAGGACAAAGCTGTAAATTCTAGCACCAAAAGTTAGGATTACGTGTTTCAGTGTTGTTTCTGAATGCACAATGATACAGTGCTACAGAACACTTCTAGATTACATGCTGTAATCTTTTTCCTAATAGGATTGCCCCTTGTCCAGAGAACAGACTTGCTCTGAGAGCAAAAATTGCTGTCTTGTAACAAATGAAGAAGGCCAGGGTCCTATGGAGCCTGAAGCTAACCAAAGGTAAAGAACTTCAGAGAAAGAAATGATAGAGTCACAGTTCCAGCTGATTAATGCTAATACAGGCAAATGAACAAAAGCCTGGTTCTTGTGCAAACTCTGAAAGGGTGCTCAGAAAGTCACTTAAATCCAGGTTCTCATTTAGTCACTGATGCATATTCCTCTATGTGCTTGTTACCAAGCCCCGAGGTGGAAAGAGCTGAGAGTTTTATTCTGAACATAAACTAATCATTCAAGCAATGTAGAGGTTTTTAGGTTTTTCATGCCTTAATTTCTGCCCCCCTCCCCCCGCCAAAAGGAGACAAAATTCCAAAATTTTACAAGAATTTGGGAAAGTTAAGTATCTTGATATTTGTGAAACAATGAGACAGAATTACCCTGGAAGAGTCAAAAAAGGATGAAATCACTCACTAGAGTAAATAAATCTGCTGTAAAAGAATGTTTTTCTTGTTCTCTGCTCACCATTTTACCTCCCGCACCCCAAGATTGAACATCTAGTCATTCCAGTGAGAACTCTCCATCTCATGCAAGGAATAAGGAAAAGGGAGCCCATGGGGAGAAAAACCAAAAGTGCAAACAAGGGCTTTATCAAAACACATAGGCGCAAGTTTAAGTTTGTGGAGGCACCCCCCATTCAGTCATTACACAATTTACGAGCTAATCAAATTCGCAAAGTTCCTTTTACCCTCCTTTCATAGTTTTCAGCATGTATGCATATGTACCTCATTTTTTATGCCCACATTAAGGTGAGGAAGACTCTTATTGCTGTAGCCACAGAATGCTTAAATTTTCTGCTTCAGTCTAGAACACACTTCCAAAACTGGACAAAACTGGACTTTAAATAGTTTCCCAAAGCACACTAGAGTTCGTCTCTCAAAGGGCAGTTTATTGACGGGCCTGAGGAGCAGAGAGGGAAATCACTGAAATTTAACCCTGAACCCCACGTGAACCCAGGGATTGGGACTGCATATTTTCCACTGTCCTGCCATCTGCTGCTTCACTGCACATGGTAATCTTTGGCAACCCCACTGAGAGCTGCCTGGGCTATGGCTCTGTTCAGACAGGGTGTAGAAAGAAAAGACACTGAGAATGTCATGGCTGACTGACCAGACTACTGAGATCAGAGAGATTATGCCTCATTTGCTCACCAAGCCCTGCCAAAAGCAACACCATTTAACTGCAGGTACTCAAAACCCAACAGGCATGTTTAAAGGAAAAGTAGGCTAAAAAAGAGGACCATTCATAACGTGCATTTGTTTGGGACACTGTAGCTATGACCTTTTGGCAATTACTCATGAGAGTTTTAAAAGAAAGTTTACAGTGCCCAAGATTTCAGGTACAAGTGATACCTGGCAGAAAGTATCACACCCGGTTGCATGACACAACAACCTGGGATATGACTCAACGCAGGAGTAAAAAAAGGGACCTAATAGCCCAACACAGAGAAAAAACATAGCTGTTATTTTAAAACAGCTACAGTCTGTTTATCTCCTGGCTGTGAAATGCTGCACAGTATGGGAGTGCGAGGGTTTGGTACTTATATGCATAACCTTCATATGTCATCTCATGACAGGGGACCTCCCTTGAGCCAAAGCCAAATCTACATTTGTTCCCCAGAGCACCCCCACTAGGCTCCAGATGCAGCAGACGAAGAAGCAGCTCTCAAACTCTGATTTACTCTGACCAGACTGTTCTGAATAAGGGCCCCCAACCCTTCCAGTGATTAAATATCAAATGTTTACACACAGACTTACTGACTTTCAAAATGATGATTCTAAAAGCTAAGGAATATTTCAGAAGTGTCTTAGAACTGCTAAGGTTTATTTTTAGGGGTGTTGGACCTGCAAGAACATTACTGTAGGATACAGAGTACTGTAGATTTTTTGAGTCTTATCATGCTGACAACAACCACCTGTTATTAATGTATCTCTCTCCCTCATCCTCCCTGCTTCTGCCAGAAGTACTAGAAATAAAGATGTAATTCTATATATGTGTCTACAACAACATCCTGCCCAATTTCTTCACTCAAATACTGATCTTTGAAATTACAGTGTCTTCTCTTCTATCTGTTTAGGAAAAAAAAGGCACTTCGATAAGATAAGCTTCTCCAGGGGCTGCAAAACTATGTTTGGCAGACATCAGGGCTGACAAATGTTCTTCTAATTGCAAAGGGACACTACAAAATTGTCCTCTGATGTGGAATAGACAATTGCTGTCACCCTTTCTTCTTCCCTGCTGCTCTACTGCCTCCACTCTGTCTGTCTCACAGGGAGATCAGGAAAGAGACAGAAAAAAGCCATGTAAGAGAAGAGAAACAGGCATCTTTTCCCCAGTTCCAGCTGTGTTGGAGCCAACAGGCTCTGTCGGAGCCAACAGGCTCTGTTGTTTTGATGATTCCAGGACCCTCACATCTCATCTGATCCTGGCTTGACAGAAGTGCACAGCAGAGGTGGGAATGTCTTGCAGACTTACAGAGGGAGCTTCTGAAACCCTTAGGCTGTTCCCTTCAAAACAGGGCTCTTCTTTCTGAGAGCTGGAGTCAAATAACCTTGACACCAACCTCTGGTTAGTAAGCAAGACACGAGCAATGTGGTAAAATGAGTAAGGCAAAGAGATCAAACATGCTTTCCACTGTATTCTTCTTTTGATTCGAACACATATCTTGAAAAAGAGTAGGTTTGAAGTAATAAGCTACCCACTAACATTCTCAGTTTTAACTTCTCTGCTGCTAAGCCCTGCTGAATCAGAGCTCCCGCTCCCACTCTCCTTGACTCATAACCTCAGGGACAGCCATGAAGCTGGGCAGAGACACTTTATAAAATGTACTAAATGAAGCAACTTTCAATAATAACAAGGACTGGCAGGTAGCCATGTTAGAGGAGGAAAGACCTAGTAGGAATGTCCTGCAGCATAGAAGTCTCTGTTGTTCTCATTACTGCAGAGGAAGAAAATCTCTTTAAATGCTTTTGATTCAAATGATCATTTGACAGAAACAACGGACAAGACAAATGGCTGTAAAACAAGGCAATTGGATTTCCTACTGCTACAATATCTTACTTGGCTCCCATGACACAATTTCTCTGTTATTCTGCCTTGCCGTGGTAAAGTAAACTTACAGGCTACCCAGAAAACAGATGAGTGTAATCAGTCCTTTATAAATTATATCCCTTCACTCAAAGAAAGCAAATAACTTTGCCTGCTCTATAATAACTGTTTCTAATACTTCATTTATTCTTTAAATTGTTTATAAAACACTTCAAGAGAGGTCAAGATGAGAGGGCAACAATAATTGGAGATTAAGGAGACTCTCTAAGTATTTTGCACCTGTGAGTAAACACTTTGGTAATTATTATGATATGAGATAGATCTACTAAAAAACCCCCAACAGCTTATTTATGATTTTCTTGGACATACATGTTATTTCATCTGAGAGGGAGCCCCCATCTTTTCCAGAGCTATTTAAATTCAAATTTAAGCAGCTGCAAATTTGTCTGATGTCATGTGACTGGCAAGTCAACAACAACAGATTTAACCTGGTCTCCTATGGAAGGAACATAAAGAAACAATGAGCCAAGGGTAAGTGATATTCTCATGAAGTTTTTTCAAAGTCCCCTGAGGAAGCAGGGACTTTCCTCCTCAGAGACAGATATGTTAAAGCCCACAGAGTCAAGAAGAAGCAGAACTGAGCCTGAAGGACAGAGATGTGAATTAACATGCAGGACTAGTGTTCAGGTGGGGTTTCAGAAAGGACTTTCTAACAAAAAGAGGACATCATGTCCTTTTGCAGTCTCTGGGGCATGGTTCTGCCCACTCTGGTTTTTGTTCTTCCTATGCCCATGCACAGCACTAGCAGTGGTCATGGCACCATTCTGGAAAAGGGAATGGAATAAACTCTGCAACGCCATCTCTTGAGCTGCTGAGTGTCACAACTGTGCAGATGCCTAATGCAGCTGAAATCTGACATATCGATTAATACTAATTCACACTTCAAAAGTACACATGGACAAAATTATATTAAATCTTTAAACACTCAACCCAGTGGTTTCTTTTAAAATAGTTACAGTTTAACATGTCAGAAAAAAAAATTCCTTCTTAGTTATTTTTCTGCACAGCCCAGAAAAGGTTGCTAAAGAAACCACTAGTGTCCCCTAATCTCTGTACCAATTTAAAAGAGAACCTAAACCAAGTTCCTGAAAAAGTAAAAACAATCAAATTCTGAGTAATTATACAGAAATAATAAACTTAAACATGACAAAAATATTTGCTGAGGAATTTAAAAGTAGCCAAGGCTATAGATATACTGGCTTACAAAAATAAAGTTAAAATTATAAGTTAATCTTAAGAGTTTCAATGGAATTCAGTAAACAGTATTTGATTCATGACAAAGTACTCTCTTTACCCATTTTATATGGTAAGGTTATAATGCAGATTCAAAATTCAGATTTTATACCATTCCCCTTTATTTCTTTTTAACTCACGTTTCCTTGATCTCCTCAATGGCACAAAGTCATGTAGAGCTAGACACAAACACAAGCTCTCTCCAAACTGCTTCAGTCTAATACCAAATAAATACAGATTATTTCCACATAAAATGGCAACTGAACCACAGCTGTTACCCGAACAAAATTCTTTGTTTACCCTAATGCAGAACTGAACCAAGAAGAAAATACCTGATTATTGGATCAGAATATATAACAGAGAATTTTCAAAGGAAGTTCCCTAATCACTTAAATTTACATTTAAAAATGTTGCATTTTTCAGCTTAAACTAACTCAGAAATACCAGTGCAGATAAATAATTATTGATCTGTCCGAATTGAACTGACTTGTGAGAATCTAAGAAAAATCAGATCCAAACCAAGCAATTTTCATGCTGTTTTATTTGGGGTTTTTTAGTTATTGGTATTTTTCAAAAATCACAAGTCCAGGAAACACAATTGTATACAGGAAACACAATATTTCTTTCATTTTAAAAATTAATTATATTAATCTTAACAGTGTCTCCCACAAACACTTTTGTAAAGTAAAATGGAAATGAGGCTAAACTAACATTTCAAGGTAGCTGCCATCTACATCTGTACACAGTTGAGAAGTTCTGGTTTAGAAGTAGAGAATAAGGCCCTCTTACAACTATTTTGTTTATGTCTTGAAAGCTCTCTATGAAATATCTTTAAAATATGTAAGACTCCCAGGGCTTTGAAAAATCTGAATGGTCTTGTCACTAAACAGCAAGTTTGAAAATCAGATAAAGGCAACTGAGATTTTATTAAAAAATAACTTACTGCATCTTATGGCTGCATAAGTATTCTTTTCCTGACAGGCTACAGAAAAATAAGAGGCATTTCTGTTAATCCATTGAGCGTTAATGTTCTAATTTTTTGCATTTTAGTAGTCTCAAGGAAAAGCATATTTTAAAAACTGTTAAATCTTTCATATTTTTTTTTACTCAATCTCAAGCCTTTTGTATTAAATATTAAACTATCTGATTTTAACCAGTAGAAACAACACTGAGTTTGGCTGAACCCTCACGTACATTATCGGTTAGGACAATTTTGATTTCTCCTTTTACAGAAAATTTTACTGAACACACAGATTCTTTCATCAGACTCTCATGTACAGGCAGCCATCTTCAAGCATCATCCACATACTCACACACATGCATAATTTTGGAAAAAATGAATGAACATTCCCTGATGACTCTGTGGGTTTCTTCATGGGTGTTGATGCCTGGTTATCACTGTCTATAAATGTGACGGTAAACCAGATGATATCACCACACCACCAAACCCACAACGAACCTGTAGAACCAAAGTGACAGGAGACACTTAGCTTACTTGCAAGTAAGACCAGAGTTGTGCAATAACTGCAGCACACTAATGAAATCAAACCCAGAATTGCTTCATCCCATGATTTCAAAACAAAGAGCTTCTTTAAGTGCAAATTAAGATTATGATGATTTTCTCAAGAAAAGCATCATCATGAGACATAGCAAAAACTTAATAATGACCTGTTATTCACTGGCCACTTTTCTGACACCATTTTGGCAATAGATCTTGGATTCACCAGCACGACAAAATCTGTTGCCAGTTCTTTAGTAACACAAGCACTTTCAGAACTAGGTAGCAAAGGTAGCATTTGCCTACTGTTGTTACACGAAGTCAAGCTTTCAAGTTCCCAGCCTGAGTTACTGTTACACCAATCTTGCTCTGCTTTTCGTAAATATTGCAAGATCTGCAGGGACCAAGGAAATATGCTAAAAATAAAACAATTGTATATGTGCTATGCTCTTTTTTTTTTAACTTATTCTTGTGCAAATCTCAAACACCACATATAATTTTCACCAAAATTCAGATGATTCAAATCACTGCCTGGAAGCTGCAGCACATCTGGACAGGTTATGGCCCAGGGCACAGGGCAGCTATTCAGAAAAGGAGAAGCACATCCACTATCTAGTTTTAGACCATACAGAGGGGAGAGGTTTGTCCATAACATATGAGTGGCAGATGCTTTACTCCAATAGAGCATGAGCACAAGTCACACTACTAGCACCTGTCCATCCAGTTCCCCCATTTTCCCTAAAGGGTGAGGACTTGAGAGGAGGAAAGTACATCCCTGCTGAAAAACACACATTAAAATTAGCAACTAGTGGCCTGATTTTCAATGGCAGATATATGCAATACTACGGAAACAAACAGCAGGGGAATAAAAGAGGAGTATTTGCATGCTGCCTGTTATGGTCACAGGATTGACTTTACATTCAACGGCACTTCAGTATAAATGTTTAAAACAAAGTACAATAATGGTGCCATCCTGAACCAACAAAGTTCTTAAGACCATGGATAATTTCCAATTTACTCCGTTTTCAAGAATTACATAAAGTTTGGGAAGTTGAAGAACTTTCCTGACCTTGGGAAGTGCACGGTTTCTCCATTTATCTTGAAGCAGTGCAATAATGGTAACAAAAGATCTTGGTGGTTATTTTTACAGTCTGCAGCAAATAGAAAGTCAGTGTGTGAGCCCAGAGTGTACGACACAAGAGGAGTATCCCTAATGAATGCACACATGCCTACCAATGACTCAGAATATGGGCATGAGGTGGGGCTGAGAAGAGGAAGGTGTCAGCAGGAAAGCACAAAGATTTATAACTTAAAAAAGCAACTGTTTAAAAATCTTTTAAAAAGAAATGGAACAATTAATATTTATGAGTGTTACTGATTTTTTTTCATGTCTTCTGGATTTGTCTTAAATCCAAAATGAGCTCTAGATTTTTCCAGATTCTCACTGCCTACACCTGGAATTACTATTGGATTTTGTAAAGTTTCAGCAAATATTCTCAATAAACCTATTGATGGATATTGATGCAATGAATAAACACCTTAAATCTCTTTCAGTGTAAGGATTGTAATATAAATGAGGAGGAAAAAAAAAAATTATATAAACCGAAGGTCTGAGTTGCTTTACTGGATAATTCTTTACTGCTTATAAGTCTATTCACATACAATGTCATGAAATCAAGGCCTTGACTTCCAAAATAAAAACCTGTCAGTATTCCTGCAACATTTCTATAGCAGTGGTTCTCAAACTCACTTGTCCTAGGGCAAAAAATTCAGAGAAAGTAGAGAAAACATGATACTATTTTCTCTCTCTTGGCTTGGGTTTCATTTGTTTTCCTGTACCAAAGAGCAACCCTGAAGGGTTTCATGGGAAACCTGCTAAATCTCTGTCTTAACAGCTATCATTCTATAGGGGTGAGATAGAATGCAGATCAAAATATGCAACTGATATTGCAACATCTAAATAGCATGGGGTATCTGGTTTAATTACAATGCTTTGGGCCATAGCTTTCATTTGCCAATCATTGCCTAACAATTAAGTAGAACATAATTAAATTTTAAGAGTCTAAGAAAGGCAAATCCTTGAAAAGGAAATATTTTAACACGGTTGGCAAGGTGTGCAAACATCAACAGCGTGGGAAACACATGTAGCTGACAGTATATACACTGCTATAACTCCTCGTAACAGAGGTTAAAATCTGTTTGAAAATACTTGCAATTAGATGAATAAAACTGGCACAAATGAGCAGTCTGCCAGCTGTTGGGATTTTTAGCTATTTCAGTGACAACAGGATATGCTTATAAACGTAAAACTTTTGTGAATCTCCAAAAAGTACATAATGCGTATGATGGTCTGAAATCAAACTACCTACGCATACAATGTTTGTTTGTGTGGTTTTGTTTCTTATTTTTAAACACATTTCTGGGAACTGTAAGTGAAACACTTAGTGAAATCAAGACAGGGAAATAAAACCGTTCCTAAGTTCAAACCAAGCTCTGACCAAATGCACTAACCTTCTCTCAGATAAAGCAGCTTACCTTCCTACAATTGTAAAATCCCACTGCATGATTCATCTTATCAGAGGTGACATCCAATCACATTGCATTTCTCTCATTTATTTGTTTTTAGTGAATTCTGATAACTTGGTTGAGGAATAATCAGTTGACATTTCCTTCTGCAGTGTTTTTTAAACCACTAATGGTGGAACTGTTTTTATTGTGAATTAGAGTCTCTCCTGTTCACTTTCCCCTATGTGAAATGTCTCAGTGGGCTGATTTCAAATAACTTTCTGAAACAACATGCACTTTCAATATATTTACTTTTGTTTTAATTTTTTTTAAATTATGCATGACTAAGTAGGGGGAATTGTCAACCTTTTGGAGAGCTGTTTTAGGGAAAACAGGATGCACAGTGCTGCACACTGTTTCAGATACTAAGATGGGCCAGGTAAGTCTGGCAGTCACTCCACACCTACAAGCTGTGAGTATGACCAGGCTCGCAAGTTTCCGCACATGGTAGATGATGCCCAAAATTTGAAGGTTGTGGAGTAAGGCCTACAGAGTCACATACTTAACATCTTTGCAGTGATACCCAGGACTCTGAAGATAAGCTCTAAGCAATTTCTAATGGTTTTTCCTTCATAGTCTCAGGGGAACACTGATGTTGGATTACATAGCGGCAGGAAGACAAAGCAGTACACTAGTGTATCACATGAGAAGTGTACATATTTGACAGAATTTCAATCATAGTAAGACACAGGTCTTCAGAAGTTTAAGAAATCATTAACATGGCAACAATGACTAAAATATCAAATGTTCATTACTTATAAAATATCAGCAACGTAAAATAGATTAATTTATGCACCATCTCTTGCAATAATGATGGGACCTTTCCTCTTCCTGTGATTTTTTTCCTTTCTTGCCTCTGTTTCAGAATACAGTGATATTCAATGACACACAACAGAACAAAATAATCATGTAGATACAACTGCAAACAAAAATGGCTCAAGGAACTTCTTGACAAAAGCAAGAAATACAGAAGAGGTTGGCCATGGCTGAGTCCCCACAGCTGGGAAACGTGTATCCTGCAGTATGCTGTCTTGTCCTAGGCTCTGGGTACCACTGAACAATGACTTAACCATGCATTCAAAGGAGGTGCTATTCCCCAGATAAAGTGGTTTCCTACAGAGAGCATCTCACATGCAGCAGCTCGGACTGGATTCCCACAGAGCCCTGGACTGGACAGGCAGTGGGCTGGGGTGCATCTTTCAGGCATGGTCTCTTACCCATCAGCTACTGGGGTCTGAGATGACCACACTGTATCAATACTGTCTCCTATACTCTCCCCTAATGTTCCAGCCAGGGCAGTGGGATGAGTCAGCTAAATGGACTTCTGGCTGAAACCAGTTCTGTTCTTGTGACCTTCTGCAAATTCTGCATTCACTTTAAGCTAGTTTGTAAAATGCAAGGTGTAAATCTCAAAATTCTTGCTTGTATTTCACTTCATGTTCTCATTTATACATATACAAGAAGAGCACAATGGTCACATTTTCCATTGTGCTTTGCCTGGGGAAAAATAAAAGTAACAAAGGGAAAAAAACAGGGGAATAGGCACATAAAACACATTATTTCTAAAAATCCTGCAACAAGTTTGTGCCTTAATGAAGACATAAGAACAGTTCAAGTGAGATACATACTCTACCACTCCATTTCCCATTACTGACTTTCATAAATTCCATAGCACTTTATTTCAAAGTTTTCGGCTGATATTTAATTAGAGAAAAAAAGTCTGCAATTTTTAGTTTAAGAAAGTAACACTGATATATATTAATATAACTTGAGGAATGTTAATAATTACTTGGTAAAGTTTTCTAAATTTAATAGGTTTGACATTTTGTAAATTGTGGGGATACTCTGCCCTTTTTTTTTTTTAAGATTTAAAAAAAAGTTGAAATCAATCATGCAAGATAGCAAAACTTGTAATCTACTTTCTTCTCAACACAGTATAAGCCACAAGAGAGCATATGATTTAATGATGAAAAGATGCTTCTGATAAGATAATAATTTGCTCAAGGAGAGATCTGAGTTGTGAATGCAGCTGTTCCAAAAAATCTAAACCCACAGGCAAGAAGTTTTTGTACAAGCTATATCCATAACTACTTAGATAAACTGGTGATAGACCCCAGAAAAGTATATCAGATAGAGAAGTGAAGAATCAGGGCTACTTTGAGACTGAAAAAGTAAAAAAAAAAGAGATGGTAAATACCACTAACTATTGTTGCAAAGACTGAATCAAAAAGATTTCAGTAGTCAGACTGTTCAACACAATATCTTACTTCATCATTGACTCGCTTTAGAAAAATATATTTTTATATTCTGATTCAGTTCACTTACATGATTGTTTCATTCCCATACGTGACAAGTTCCATGGCACTGACCTGGATTACCTGGATGCCCAAAACTAGGGGGAGGAAGAAATGGTCTCATTCTTCAGTTCTTATTTCAGATGTCTGGTACTGCTTTTAAAACACAAGCTCATGAAGGGAAACCCACTCATATTTTGGTGCGCTCGCACTGCCTTCATATCTCAGTATTGGGAAAGTGGCACTAGAAATATAAGGTTAATATGGCTTATTAGCAACATAAGAACCAGACAAAAATTGTCCAAATTTTGTGATGTGCTCTGATCTGTATTAATTGGGCAGTAGCAGGTTCAACATCATCACAATTAACTGAATTTACTTATTTTGTAACACCATATCTTTTTCAAGGGGAAAACACATGTAAAATAGAAGAAAGGTATTACCTGGCAATTTTCTATCATTAGAGTCAATATTGCTGCAAATCCATTTGTCCCTAATGCCCACATTTATCCCCAGTGACGTCTGACTGCATGTGTAGATAAGGGAACACCTGCATGGATCACTTAGCAGGATCAGTCTCGCAGCAGGGAGAAAAAGCCAGTAAGAATGCATGTCTTCAGGACACCGCATGCTTT
Organism: Pachycephala philippinensis; assembly: GCA_013397055.1. Taxonomy (NCBI): domain Eukaryota; kingdom Metazoa; phylum Chordata; class Aves; order Passeriformes; genus Pachycephala; species Pachycephala philippinensis. The sequence continues at coordinate 402,186 of VWZT01007958.1, read as the reverse complement.
CTCTGTTGAAACACGCAAACTGAAAAGCATGAAATGATCTTGGCTGCTCTATAGCACATAAATGTCTGAGTAAGTCCTTTTACATTCGCCATGGTACCTTGCCATCAAGTTTTCAATGTGCAAGGCAGACATCCTTGATGACACCAGCCAGCCTGTATTCTTCTCATCCAGCAAGGAGTAAGAGAGTCACAAGCAATACTCTGCTGACTTTTTCTGTTTAGATATACTCATGGGTTTGGAAATTTTGTATTAAATGAAGGAGATGTAGCTCTGCACTGAAAATTTTACACACTTAATGTCTTTCACAGGCCTCAACTTACCAAAAAAGCACCAGGAAAAGCCCTTAGTATTTCCAGTGGTACTAGGTTCGCCAAGCTTCTCCTGCACAGAAAGTGTCTTAGGAATTAGCAATTAGGCTCCTCAACCACAGACATGAGAAAGGGAAATCTGGCAGATGTTGACTACATCTCTATATAGTAGATGCAGAAGAGCAGCTGTTACAGTAGGGATTGCAAGGCTTTCTTGTGAAAGTCAGTAGCAGATGTCACCATCTGCTTCCGCCTTCTCTATGAAATAGAGGCAAAAGGGAGACTAAAAGCTGATTAAAAAAAAAAAAAGTAACAAAAACCATAAAATCAAAAGACACGCACCTATTTAACAGTGAGTAGGGAAAACTCCTACCCCCTTCTCCCTGGCAAACCTGAGACCCAGATGCACAATAAAAGGAAAGAACACTCCCTATTCTGTTTAAGATATGATTTCTTTTCATTTTAGTCTTACTACACATACTTTGACAACATTGAGCCTGCAATCTAACACCTAGCCATTTCCACCCTGGCTGAAAGAGATCACAGAAATGAGCAGTTGTATCCTTTCCCTCTGGCTATACAGCAATGGTCTGATGACAACTGCTTTACCAGAGCTGGTATCAGACACACAAAAATTCCCTACTGAATGATCTACACAATGATGTCATGTGCGGAGGCAAAGTATTACTTAGGGGGGAAAAAAAAACCTACAAAAACCAAACAAAACTTCTGTTGCATTGTGTCAGGAAACATGCTGTACATGTTTGTACATCTTGGCAGATTAAGATCAGATGAGGCAAGCAATGAAGTGGTTAACCAAATCAGAAAGTTATCTCAGACATCCAAAGGCACATCTTGTAAATGTGAGACAACTTCTTACACAGAACCGAAGAGAGAAAACAGTAAGGGCTTGTCTGGGACGAAACAAATGACAATGTCAACAAGTAGTTTGCTTTCCCACTCAGAAAAGGAGGTATTAGTGAGATCCAGAGCCCAACAAAAGAACAGGAATCTTTCCAATGAATTAAAAAAGGTTTGGATCAAGCCCCAGCTTTCCTGAAAACTAGACTTGCTAATTGCCTCACTCTTCCACTGTCAAAACCGTCATCTCACTGAACAGAAATATCTTTCCAATATTGCTATAGGGCAAACATTTCCACACTGATAATACTGGGAGACATCTCCAACTACGACCAGCCACCTGATGGCCACCACCTCCCCTATTCACTACCCCATAATGTTGTGGGACGGGAGGGGAAAAAAACCACACATCATTCTGGAAAAGTTTTTTAGGTATTCTTTTGTTTGTTCATTTTTGAATACAGAGACTGCCTTGTAGCTACCGTAGAGCATTTTGCTTTTCAGCTCATGTCATACTTAGACAATAAATAAGCTTCAGAAATGGAAGATCCCATTCACCTTGGCATGACCATAAATCAGGAAACTCTTGAGCTATGCCTGGATAAAATGGATGAAAGTAACTGAAGAAATTAGCTTTAGCAAAGTATACTGCTAATACAGGTCTTTTCCCCAAAGGAAGCAAGTCATGCTTATCTTACATTACCAGACCATTACTGGAAGTACTATGCCAGACCCTCAGCTGGCATAAATCAACACGACCCTACTCACTTCAGTGCAGCTGTGTTGATTTATGTGAGCTGAAAAGTATGTACTGGTCAAAAAGTGACTATTTCATCTTACAAAGCTGTAAAAGTGACTAAGTGAATTGAAAGAGAAATCAAATGAGAGGCAGTATGTATAATATAAAGAAAATAATAGAAAGGAAAGTACTACAGAAAGGCTCAAAGTAGATGTATATTTTATTAAGATTAGTCTAACATAGCCACTAATTTTACTTCATATGAAATTTTAGGAAATTTTTTCTGCTGTTACATACACATGTATCTCTTGAGTATAGACCCAAGCACTTTTGCAATTTAATAATGTTGTACTATTCCCAAATTAAGATAAAAGGCTCAGGCAGTGGGTTCAGCCAACCTAGAATTTATCACTGGTGTTTTTGTAAAGTCACCCTGATTGTCAGAACATGAAACATCATACTTAAAAGGAAGCCCACACAGCGAACTTAAGTGCTCAGATTTACACTATGGCGTCACATCTTAGAACTACTCCTGTTACTGTCTTTCTCTTATAGAGCAAGATAAAAGTAGAAAACCAAATGTTCCCAAGGCCAGCACTTCTCTCAAGCCTTTGTAATTTTGAGAAATATGAAACCTTTCATATTAGACTTAAGCACTCTTTACCCTTATGAACTCTGTGCAGACTTCACTATTATTATACAAGGCTACATGAGATTAACTACTGGTGCTCCTTTCTGAGTTTAAGCTGGAAAGGCTCAGAAGAAGAACTGGCATTCTGACAGAAGAGGTGTAGATTCCTGAACTCCTTCTATAGGGAAGCAGCTCTTGAGATTAGATAGCTCTCATTTTCACTAGGCTTATGCATTGCTGCCCCAGCACTACATTATTGGAATGCTATATAAAGTGGGATTGTGGCAGATGCACTTGATGCCCTTATCCAAACTAGCAATATTTGGTACAGGCTCCAAAGGACATAAACACCTGAGCTGTAGCTGGGCCAAGAACTCCTCCAGGAAACCCACAAAGGGCCAGAGTAACTCAGGGTGCACTGATGCTTGGAACACGTGAATAGTGGGCGGTTTTTCCAAGACTCAGTTATTGAGGAACAAAGAGAGTTGAAGGTCCAAAGGCTCCCATGCATCCCTTTTCCATCACATGTAATTCAACCACAAGCCAACCACTTCATCCCATAAATATGACAGCCTAAATGAGCCTTCTTTGAGCTCTCCCTGCAAGGCAGCATGGCTGTGTGTCAGTGATCTCCCCTTGAGTTAGGACAACTCTCAAAGTTACTTCTCGAGCCAGAGACACCTTTCTACTAAAAACAGATCTTTGGATAAATGCAATTTCAGTCCTCTCTAAATTACAAGTGGACTGCTTTGCAGTGCCTCTCCCCCTGATCTGGGACTCACCTCTAGGTTTAAGGTTCCTTACCTGAGACTGAGGTATCACAGTGGAGAGACCCCTTATTCACAACAGATGCTCAGGAAGTTGCTGATACCATGGTAAATTAGTACTAATGAATGAATGAAAGAACTTTAGACATAAATAATTGTAAAGGTCTGAGACTAAGATTGGAACTAGCTGCACCCAAGCTGCATCAGGAGTTTAGAAACCTCATAGCTCAATGGGTCTCCCTTACAGTTTAGAGCTTTCAGTCCCAGTGCAAATCATTCTAAATTGATTCTAACTCAATTTTCCTTTGTATGTTTCAGCCATGTAGTAAGTAATAGAGTGAACCTTGCCATCAAACTTCGTTAAGTCACATTTTTACAAATCTATACTAAACCCAAATTTTGCTAATACCTTTGTGGGTGATTTTTTGAGTGACCCCAAACACTCATTTACAATATAGATAATGAAGCAAACTCTTTACAATTGTTTGTTTAATTCAACATCAGTGACCAACTTGGCAGACAACTGCAATTCACCATCCTTCAACATGAGTACTCGTACTTCAAATACAAATACTTCTATATTTGATCACAGCCCAAAATACAGGCTCCAAGGTATGAAAAATGCATTCTATTCATCCTTACCGTTGCCTTCCAGAGTAGTATATTTCATGGATCCCTGACCACAAGGAATACTAGAGTTTGTGTCGTCACAGTTTTTTCCTATAAATACATTTTCTGTAAGAAACTTACAGAAATTTTCAAAAGTATGATTAAAAATTCAGATATGCACTGTCCGCCAGGACTGATCAATTATTCACTTCAGCAAGTGGCACTGCTGCAGTCTTCTGCTCTTCTCTAATTCCTGGACATTAGGTTTTGTGTGGACAAGATGCAAATAATATCACCATCAATGGGATGTTGTATTTGATCCATTCAGCATAACTCTAAGCCAACTGAAAGAGTTATATGTAGTATTGGAAGAAAATATGTATTGATTTATTTAGGTATTCCTAATCTTTGAAATAAGTATAAAAAAAGGCTAAATCATAAAGCATTTTAAAACTTCCACGGATATTACCAGCTTGTCATAGGACTTAGAAATCCCAGTTAAATCCCCTTTTCCTCCTGAAGAGCTTTTGCAATCTTCAAAAATATTAGAAAAGTGATGAATGGCTATCAACAAGCAATCTCAAAACTACATTTATTTAATTTTCTTATCTGTATAGTTTTCCAGACCTTTTCCCATTTAAACACTATGCAAATGGAACTGGTTACAGTTGCTTTCATGGCAAGTACTCCTGCTAAGGCAACCAGAGCCAACTGAAACCATTTCTAGGACAAGATTCCTGTTCATGGCATAAAGGGCCTAAAACTGCACCCAGCACACACACACACACAATGAAAAGTACAGCTTGGGACTTCAAAGCACAGACTTGGGTTCTCCATGGGAGCGTTAAATGTGTTGAAAAGAGACTTCAGATTGGAAACCCTATTGCAGTAGTGTTAAAGCAGGAACAAGCATCAGAGGGATCAAAATAGCAACGAGCACTGAAGTTTTCCTCCTTCCAAACAGCACGAGTCTATAGAAGAGCAGCAGAAATGGCAAATGTGTTTATAAAATTTTCAACTCATCTTGCAGCTCCTTAGACTTACTAGAAATTATGCCAAGCTAATATTTTTTATTGCCTATTCCCTCATTTTTTACAATGGTCAGAATGTTTTGATTGCATAGTGATAACTTGGAGTAATTTGAACATTGCTTTACAGCACACTATGAATACAGCTCAGTAAACTCTTTAATAGAAAGCAAAGAGTTAGGGCTTCTAAATGGTACAATATAGTGAATATGATTCTCCTTTAATTTTGAACTTGTACTTCATTTGCTCCAGTGAAGTGATACACCATCTTCTACTACCAATTACTGTAAATGCTGCCTACCCACTGTATGATGAGGTTTCACAGCTGTGACTCCCAAAGACTGAAATTAATATTTAAATCCTATTGACATGAACTCCTTTTTTCTCTTCTTCTTTTTTTTTTTTTTCCCCTTTCTTTTAAGCAGAGTTGAAATTATGGTCTGTTTTATATAAGTATCATATAAGTGTGATTAAAAATTCTTACATTTTGTGCCAGGCTATAATTTATATAATTGCATTCCTGTAAAACTTGAATTTATTTTTCATTTAGAAACAGACCACAATAAAAGGCTTCTGCACTGAGAATCCAGTTTTCTGTGTTAATTTAAAGTTTAATTTTAGAGTGTTTTCTACAGTCACAGTACTTAAAGGGCAGAGGAAAACTGTCATTGTAAAAGAGACTTCTAATCAACCATGGGCTCTTACTCAAACTAAATACCAGCATTAATTGTTCATAAAGTACTGCAAGCGGAAAAGGGATGATTAAGTGGAATTTAAGCTGCATTGCTATTAAGGATTAAACTGAAAGGCATTTTAAAGCCATGTGTTAAAAGCCATCTTGTAAAACAGTATGGGCCATACTTCAATTTTTTTTTCAAAATACACCAGGCTGTACTAATTAGTCTTATGAACTTAGAGCATCTATATTTCTGCCTCTCAATTTGACATCTATACACAAATTAAAATCTTGAGTATGTCACACCTGAAATTGCATCTGTTACGCAGTTGCCCAAATAAATATTAGAAAAGCTGCCTTTTTTAATGTGTCATTTTAACATTTCAGTCTTTACTTATTAATGAGAGGGACACAAAATTAGATACACAAACTTCCCTTAAGCGTTCGTGAGCTAGAAAACAGAATAAAATGCTCAAAAGGGAAAGCTGCTGATCTTGAGCTCTGGAGCTCTGAGACTGCCAGGAGGGCTGCATCAAATGCCATAAGCAGGCTACAAGTCATGACACCTTCCCTCCAGAATTCTGGCAAGTTTAAATGAAACCTGTGGATGCATTGTTCCATTTTTCCAATCAGATACACGCAGAGTTGGAAACGGTTTCACATGGATTTTCTAACCTCTTCTGGGGCTCTCATGATTGAAGAGGATGCCGTTCACAGCAAAGAGATTGTAGGCTTCTCTGAAGTTCACCACAATCCAGTAGGCATACAGTTTTGCTGCCCCTGTAAAAATAATTTTGAAGCATTATTGTATAAATGCTTGGCTCATACATAGTTCAGACACACACATACACACACACAATGTCACATCGTCTCTGTCACATGCAGGGTGAAGTCCACATTTCAACAGCAGAGTGCTTTAGCATTTGATTAGTTCCCTATATGTGTCAAATTTTACATAGAAAAAAAAGTTCAGCACAATAAAGAGCAGCTGAATGGGAAAATACTCATATTCTGTGCAGCGCCTGAACTGGCCAGGAAACATCAGGGCACTTTCTTACTTGTTTTCTTATGCACACTCAAGCACAGCATTTTTTCTTTTACAATATAATTAACACGGTCAGAGAGTGTGAAATATGCCACTGTAGTGACCTCTGTAAATTAAAAAAAAAAAACCAAAACAAAAGCAAAATTACTTTGGAGGAATAAAAGTGAAAATCTGGTGCCTTAACACTCAAATTGATTTGAAACTTTATCACCAAAGTCCTCCATGCCCATTGCTTTAATAAGTGTTTCAAATTTCATACAAGTTCATGAAGGAAGAAGTGAGCTCTTGGGAGTTTTTCACTTAGGCAACAAAAAATATGAAACCTTATCACTTCAGCAGTACCTCACAACCCTCTGTGAAGGAAGAGTCACCCCACCCCCCCTTCTTCAAGAGCTCTTCACCTCTGAGCTGAATGAACAAGGTCTTGTGAAGTGAGATGCTAATTTCCAACCCCCAGGCAACAGCAGCAAATACTTTTTCTATAGTAATTCATAAAGGTATGCCTCTCGACATGTCTAGTCACTTTAGCTCTATCATCATTCTAATCTCACACCCAAATGACTTCAGCCCTGAGACATGAGCAGGGAGAACAGACAGACAGACACTACACACACACCATCAGCACTCCTCACCATAAGGCGATCTTGGGTAAAAAGGGGTGGTCTCCTTTTGTGGGATTTCTTGCACTTTTCCAAAAAGTTCACTGGTGGAGGCTTGGTAAAACTTCACAGAGTTGATAAGGCCACAGGTCTTAATAGCATCTAGGAGCCGTAAAGTGCCAACCCCATCAACGTCAGCAGTATATTCTGCTAGGTCGAAAGAAATCTTGGGGAGAGAAAGAAATGAAAACCCACAATTTTACTAGGGGAACCAGAACATGCTGTGATCATTTATAACCAAACAAAGCAATACATCACTTGCCACAGACCATCTAAACACATTTGTACAGAGTAGATACTCAGTTTACAAAAGTACCCTCGAAGGATTTCTAAGAATAAATAAGTAGTTCCACAAATAGCCAAACCAAAAGACTGGTGTTCCCTGGGATTATTTTCCCACGTGAAGTAAGGGGTAAGCTGCCCCATGGTGGGAACATTATCAGGCACTCTCATCTCCACAGCTGCCAATTTCCACAACACCCACTTGGGCTCAATATATTTGAATTTGGTTATAATTGCCCAAAATATATTTTTAAAAAATAATAGGACAGAGAGCATGACAGCATAAACATGTATAATCCACCCTCCCCCAAACTTATAACAAGGTCCAAGGTTTTGCAATTTAAACAGACATCAAAATTCAGAGAAGAGTAGAAATACCTGCTATCAAATGAGACTCCCAACAACACCTGACCAAGGTGTAGCAGAGCTGTGGCTCTTGCACAGAGCTTAGGGGGATCATGAAGTGCAAGGGCAAAGGGTGGAGGTATCCAAAAGAAAGCTGACATCTCCACTGACACATTCTTCAAAGTATGATAATAAACTCATGCCCAGTGGTGGGCCAAGATTCCTTTTTCTCTCCCCACTGCAGGATTTGTAGTTACCTTTATGATGAGCTTGTCTTGAGGCATATGCCACTATCAGTGCTCAAGTCTAAGCTTTTGGAGTGTTTCAAAAATACATTCATTCTTCTCTTTGCAGTTACAGAAGACAAAAAAAAAAAAAAAACTGGGAAAAGAGGTGTGTTGTGACCACCCCAATCTGCAGACAGGAGAAAACATGCTCAGAAGGGAGCTCACTCTTTGTTTGGTGGTACAGGCTGTTTTTTTGGATGTTCCAGCAAAGTTCCTAGACTCTGAAGAATTTTTTCCCACCAGTGCCCATCCCAGAGGCACGTTCCTCCTTCCTTTTACATCTTCTCTCCAACCCAGGCATTTTGCTTATGCCAGTTTTGGAAAAACGTTCCCTGTTTATGCTGCCAATGTTATAAAAAGTAAGGGGGAACGGGCTTTTAGAGCAGTCTCCTTCATGGCCCTGACCCAAAGAGTTATTCTATCTATGTCCCCTCTGGCTGATTGAGACTGATAGCCCTGTATTCATTTCTCCTGTTAAGCCACTTTTCCTATTCAGTAACCACTGGAGGTTTGAGGCTTATTTACACAGCAGATGGGGAAAAAAAATTTATTAATTTGAATTTTCACTTCTGGTTAATTTAATACGGGTATGAAATAATCTAAATTACTGTACTCCAAAATAAAAAGGTTCACACGCAGTTTTGACCTGAAATAGGTAAAGATATGAACAAAACAAAACCTTACTTTTTCTTTTTTTTTTAACCAAAAGAGAAAAAAACCACAAAAGGAAACCTGATACTTTGTCTTGTTAACCTGGTATGACCCAGCTGAAATTGAGCACTGATCTACCAAGAAGGGCTGTGCATTTTTTGTTTTAATCCATTTGGCACAAAGATGACAGCCACTTCAGGTTTTTCAACTTCAGTGTCAGAGTAACCCTTAGGAAAGCATCTTTATGAGTAGATGGTACAGTCAATAATGCACTAAGGAACATAAATTGGTGTATTACCGTATGTCCCAGCTCTCCAATGAAAGGCAAAACACACTAATTATAGCAGAACCAGGAATTTACCTATATTAAAGTATTGCTTCCAACAAAAAACCTGCTATAAACATCACCCTGAAATGCAAATCATTGCTTACATATTCTACTACAAAGTAACTGAGGCAGACTAGGAGATCCCAGATTATAAAACCTCTTAACCAGAGGGAGCAATGAGGCCACAGCAGCAGCACTGGGAGCTCTCTCTGGCTGGTGTAGAGACCAGTTTCACAAGAGATGGTTTTCCCTATTGCCTGATGAATGACCTCAATCCTCACCTTCAGAAAACACTCCCTGGGGTGTGAGGTAATTGTGCCCCCACGATGACTGGGTCTGAGTGTCCCCAAGCAGAAACCACCAGTTCTGTGTCTGTTTTGTAATGCAGACTGCTGTTCACCAGGGTCAGGACTCAGACCACTAAATACATTTCATTTTGGAGAGCAGGTTAGACAAAAATGGCATTCAGGAGAATTTTAAAAACTGTTTTATCCACTAAAACATCCAACACCAAAAATTCTGGACTGTTAAGAGACCCTGTGGAATGTAGGGGTGGTAACATTGAAAATACAGATAAAAGCAACCCAAATTTTAATTTCATTCTAATTCAAACTTAAAAATGTAAAAGGATTTTACAAAATACTAGATCAATTAAGTAGTCACAAATAAATCAGGGCAGAGCAGGAAGAGGTGATAACTTATCCGTTACGACATAATTCCCCTCTCCTTGTACACAATTTTGTGCAAGACTAGCAGCAAGACTGGAGTTACCTTACAACCTAAAAAAACCAAAAAACCCCCAAAAAACAAACAAATAAACAAACAAACAAAAAAAAAAAGCAGGGACTTCATTAAGAAGGATGTGCAAGAGAGAACAAGATGCACGCATAACATACAAAAAAAAGGACTGAGCTGTAGAAACAAAATACAGAATCAGATTCAATAGATGTTACTCTTACAAATTATCTTCTCTGAGCTCAGTGGGACTACCTGAAAGAGTAAAAACTTCATGGATATTATTGTAAAGATAGGTGTATAAAGGCTAAAACCAAGTCGTAGTTTATGAAAGATTAAACATTTATCCAGCGGGAAATAAAAAACCTTAGTTAATACCTACAGATGAGAGTTTTCAAACTGCCTAATTCATGACAACTTTCTTGAGTGCCTGAATTAGGAAGACTGTCTTCCTGTACACCAATAAAGACAGCGGTGAGTCAGAGCAGAAAACCTAACAGAGATGCTCTTGATCATGCTTTGGAGAAACTATTTACACACCCATCTTTTAATTTAGCTACCTAAGATAGATGCTCCATTCTTTCCCCAAAAATCCAAAACTATCAACTCTGTAAACCAAGACCTGCAACTATAACTTGTTTTCAAGGAAATATGGAGTTTTCGAAATGACTGGAAAAGAAGCTTCTTTACCTGGTAGAAACTTTAAATCTGAAAGTTTTCTCAAAGAGTATTGAAGAGTATGGATCCAATACTTCTTTGCTTTCTTTGGACAGATTTTGTGCCAAAGGGAAATCATGACATACCAACAAAACAAAAATTGCCTTCTTGGAACATACGAGTTTGAGTGACCTTGGCATTCTCTTCCCATGTACACGCTTTTGCAGTTGTCATTGTTGATCTCTGGAGATATTATAAAAGCATATTTTTCAGATATATCTATTTATTGCATTCAGTGAGTAGTGATAAGTGTGCCATTAAAAGTGGACAAAGAAATATAAGGAGACACTTGACAAAAGTACTTCAAGTTCCAGGTTTTTGGGTTCTGAACACCCTGCAGAATTTCCTCAAAGAATACTAAAAAGCAAATGGACTCCCTATGTACATGGGAATTCCATATACTGAGTATCTTCATTGCTGGATTCATCCCTAATATAGTACATTTCAAATATATTCCTAGTCAAGAACATATAACAATACGGATACACTGTACCATATTATGTCTCTTCTTTCATGTGGCTACAATCAGAAAGAGTTTTGTGAATTGGTTTCTACCTTTTGAATTTGAACTCTTGTGTTCCCCCCTCCCATTTATTTCTCTTTATAATCACCAGATTCAATCTCTACAAGAGATCTGAATTTAATATAGCAACATTTTAAATATGATGTTTCCCAACTGATCATTCAAAACCAAGCTTAGCAAGGTCTTTAACACGATTTAAAAGCTTACTGAAAATTATCTAAATGGAAACATATGGATCTTACCCTCCACAAGACCACATTCCTATCATGTCTATCAACACTATATGCAAGACTGTAGACTTAATAATACTTGCTTCTGACCAAAGCGTTTTTGTCAGCAATGGTGATATTCTGAAAGTTACCAATTTAGTGCACACATAGTTTTGGCTTTATGAGACTCTTCATCTCTGCTTTGTCATTCAGAAGAAACCAACAGACAAGCTGTGAGCATATTAACTATTAGTTTTCAATCAAAAAAAAAGCATATGGTAGTAGAATATGCTTCAATGCTCTATCTAAGGAATATAAATAATGATTTGAAATTTCACCTATTCCTTACAGTCTTTTCAGTTTCAGAAGATGGGATTTCTGGAAGGCTGGTATTACAAGAGAGAAGCTTATGTGAAGCCCCAGGAGGAAACAGGATAATATAAATGTAAATTATTCTTTCACTGTAGAAGGAGAGGTGGCTAGCCTAACCATAACATCAATTTAAGCATATTTGCTCTTTTGAAAAAACCTATGGTAGATTCTTTAGGTTTATCAAAGGAGGAGATATGCGTATCAGGTCACTGAGAAAGGTTTACACCTGAAAAGAAATCACAAAGCAGAAAAACTGCTCAGAAATGTTTAAAGTCTCACAAATTTCACAGTGATTACTTTTTTGCATTCTTTAAAATCAATTCTGTTTGCTTTGAATATTCAGTGCGGCTTCCACTGCCAATAAAAACTACTGGGATCACTTACATCATCTCAGCAAACAAGCTGCTCAATCCCTAGGAACAGGGATGTAAAGCATAAGATTCCAGTTGCTAAATCTAATACAGACTATAGGCCAAGCATTCCTGTAAAGTCCTAGCACACTGAAAAAAATCCTAGGGATTTTAGGAAATATAAAGAATCTGGGGGAGCTGAGCTGTGTTAAGGGGATGGGAAAGAAAATGTCAGGTAACACTCTAAGAGAATATGACAATTCCTCTTCCCCCCCCAACCTCTTACCTCATAATGAATGCTTGTCCTCTCACCCAATAAAAAAACTAGTTGAAAGATACAAAATCCCCCAAACAATTACAGATTTTGCTATACAGAAAAATAATCAACTCAATAGCTCTGAACTGCTTATTACTAAGCAATACTCTTGATATCTTAAAGCCCTATCCAATTTCTTTGCTAAACAGAAACAGATGAAAAAAGTAATGACTGAAATTTGGGATAAAATGAATACGCCTTTTGTAGATTTATCTTCTTTCCTATTTATTTCCCTGTTCTCTCATTAGCAAGACAGAAAATAATAAAGTGACCTGTATAAAATTAGAGTATTTGGACAACATGATTACAAGTGGAGAATTAGCAAAGAAAAGATTTTATAAGTGGAAGCAGAAGTCAACATTGTTTCCTAAAATTTATGTTTCATTCACAATATTGCTGCAGCAAGAGAGCTTGGGTAACTCGGATTTTCAAGCTATTTGTGATGCAAAGGAATAAGCAGTGCAGTTGATAAAACCAGTGCTTATTCTTCTACTGCTCTACCAGTGCTCGCACTTTGGTCCTATGGTGGAGTTTCACAGTGAGACTTCTTGAAGTGGTTAAAAGTTTGGCTTTGACATCAGTGGGCCAGCATTTCACCTTCACCTCTAACTGTGAAGGCCAAACCAAAGCACAAAAATAACCTTTTTGCCATTTGGGGGTTTGAAATGATCCTTGATGATCCTCAGGTTCTATGAAAACTTCCTTTGTGCAGCTGAAATACTCAATGATCAGGACCAAGAGGCCCCCTAACATTCCACAGTGTATGTTCACATGGCAGGTTTGTCTTGGGTAAGTCTTCCTTACAATTCTCCTCATGATTAATTTCAAATTCTTTAATAATTCTAAAAGATAAATAACTTGGCTTTATTAAAACAGGTTCCCCTTTTCCCTCTTAGGAGCAAAAACTGCTACTTGTTTTTTGTTGGGCGAAAAAGAGAAAAAATAAAATCAACCCAAAGCAGAGAATAAGCATGGAGAAATAGTCCCATGAGTAGGCAACATTTTATATTTATCTGGCCCCCTATCACTAGGGCTTGAAAGTTGGATTCATTATTCAGTTTCTTCAGCAAGTGATTCCTCCCTGGCAAACTGCAGGTGCAGTTGTAAATTGAGCTCTCGAGGTCATCATGTTCACCTTTACCTCTAAAGCAGCCTGCTGCTTTATGTGTAACCAGCCAAGAGCTATAGAAGAACCACCAGCTCCCTACTATTTTCAAAATTTTGATGCCACAATCCTTAAATTGGAATATCCATTCTCCATTTTAATGAAACAGTCTCCTACATCTTGTACAGTTGTCTTGACCATTGGATTCAAAGGTGTGTTTGGAACAGATCTCCAACAGAGGTAATTTGCAAATTGTTTACTCTTCTGCTCATTACCTAGCTACTGCAGTGAATCAAGAGAATTTAACAGGCTGGATTAAAAGGGAATTGCCCAGAGACAGGTCAAAAGGAAATGGACACAAGTTGGAACATGTGAAATTACAATTAGATATTAGGGAAAAAAAAGAGTTCACAACATGGGTGGTCTCACACTGAAACAGGTTGTGCAGAGAAGCTGTGGCACCTTCATCCGTGGCATCTCCTCCGTTGGAGATACTCAAAACTCAGTCAGACATCACCCTGAGCCACCTGCTGTAAGCTGGTCCTGCTTTGTGAAAAGAGCTGGTCCAGATGACATTCAGGGATTGCTGCCAAACTCCATTACTGCACAGTTTTAAGAAGAAAGGGAGATGGGATTACAGCAGTGTGTTTCAATGTTCAAATATGTAGCAGCATCCAAGGAGCAGAACATGGATGTACAGTGTGCAAGAATGAGGCCTTGTAAAAAATTAGTGATTTCTACTGGAGGAGTAGAGAGTTGTTCACAGCAGCTTTTTGGAGACACACAGTTCAGCTTGCTATTCATCATATCTCCTCCACAGAAGAGCTTCAGATAGAGGAATGCTCAGATCTGATTGTAAAAAAATACTAAAGCAGAGGAGGAAAAGGAGGAGGGATATCACAGTACATGAGATTCAGTATGGCCATAAACCTTTGTCACAAAAATGTAACCTCCCCATTAGTTTTGCTTATCTTCTCATCCATTTGTTATTAATTTGATGGAACTGGGGAATTGTCAGGGTTATGTGATGCAAGGGATTTATCTTGCAGAACAATCTCTGACCCACTGTTCTAAGTCTTCAGTTTCAAATTACAGAGGTTAGAAAATAAGCTTTTAAAAAAGCAGCATTGATTCTTTATTCATTGTCAGCATGATTTTGTTCAGGGATAGCTTCAAAAATATACATACGTACCCAAACTGTTGAGCACATGCCACATGAAGCAAAGCCAGGATGGGTTTCGATGTCTCAAGTATTGTAGCTTCAATAGCTAATGACATTGTAATACCCTAAAAGCTTTCTTACATACTGAAGTCCAGCTGTGCCAGAAGCTTTAAATGCTATTTAATAGAAAGACAAAAAGGGGCAACTTGCAGAGTCACTAGAGAACATTCAAAGAGAGATGTAAAAAGATAGCCAATTCATTTTGCTTTATATGTACCAGGGGAATAGAGAGCTATGAATAACATCCATGCAGGGAATGCAGTCACTTCCAAAGAACTAGCACCATTCTTACTCACTTTCACATATAAAGACATTAATTTAAAACATTCAGGTTATTTAAAAATCTAACATGACAACTATATTATAGTTTTGGGTTTGTTTGTTTTTTTTTTATTTCCAAAGCCTTTTAAAAAACTTTCATCCTTGCTTCCTTGATGCTTTCAGAGCACATTGAAAGATGTTTTTCACAGTAGTGATAAAAGTATCATCACAAGCAAAAAAGAAAGAAAATAAAACAACCCCTAGAATGAGCAACCAGAGCTTCATCATCTACTTTATGATTTTGATAGACTTTTAATGGATGGCTAGATAGACATTGAATGAAGTAATAATTTAGTATGGCAAAGTTTGTTAACAACAGCTCTCCTCCCTTTGCCTTCCTGGCCAACAAGATTGCAAAACACAGCTTAACACAATGGACCCCCTCAAATATTGACAGAACTTCTATACTGCCTAGGAGCTAGAATGAACCCAAAACTTGGTAAATTACTACCTTGCCTGACTCTCTTTTACCTCCTACTAATCCATAAGGTAAAACATCCCTCGGTTTATGGGGCCTGTCAGAAGTTTTGCCTTTTCAACCAGAGAAAAGCTATGTTTTCAGCATTTATTATCACTGAAGATTACTTCTCAGACTGCAGTTCTTTATTCCAAATGGCACTGGTAAATAAAGCTTAAAAGCAGTTCCAACATCAGCTTCTCAGATATCAAAAATACTTCTCCCTTCATGNGAAAAACTCGAGAAAAATTGCTATAAATTCATAATTTTTTTAAGAAAAAATATTTTTTGTTAGTTTTTCCCCCCTGTTCACCCATTATCTACATCATCAATTGTCTGACCAGTTCTCCAAGTTATACTTTTCTTTGTATTGGGTTTGCTTTCTATGCTATATCCACCTAGTAATTGATGCAGCACAGCTCATGATAAAAAGATCAGATGAAAACACTGACTGCTGTAAAGTCCTATAGTTCATTCTGACCAAGCTGTGCACACTTTGAATGAAGCATCTATAGAGATATGACATATACTTTATTAAAAAAACACTTTCCATAATGATTAACAAAAGCTTTTACCTTTTACACTATGGAAATGTCTGTGATTTTTAATTTTGTAAAATTAAAGGAATTTTCTCCTCCTCTGAATGACAAGAATTGCTATCTCCTTCCTAACAGCTAACTAAGAGTTGAAAGAGCTTCCCTGCTTCACAGGGATGCTCCAAGAAAAAAAATTAATTAGATCAATGTGCATGTATTACTCATTAATGAGACCATAAGCCCAATCAGATAGCCTGCCCATGAATATGGGCTCCAACTCAGTCGTTCAATTCGAAAGGTAATGACGTACACACAGCCAAGTCACTGCAAGAAAACAAGTTACCATTTCACTGTGGAGCTGAGGCAATGCTGTCTGAAAGCACTCTTAAACCATGCAAGATAAAGGAATTATCTTAGCTCTCTTTTATTTTCAGCTACTCAAAAATCACATCACTCCATTCATCACAGCCTAAGGGCGGAGAGGAACCTCAGCCCTGACCACACATGGCAGCTTGTGGTGCTTCAGTTGTGGATGGAGGAGCTTTCAGAACAGAACTTCAGGGAGTCAAATGAGAACATGAATTTTTGAGGAAATGAATAAGCATGTGCATACACACACACACACAGAAAAAAGCGATGACTTCTTGTCTTGGGTACAACAGGGAAAGGGTGGAATCACACATTCAAAAAATGTGTAGATGTGGCACCTGGGGACACATTTTAGTGGTGAAGATGTCAGTGTTAGATTAGTCCTTTGACTAGATCTTAGATGACTTTTCCAGCCTTAACAATGCTGTGATTCCATCTAGGGAACAACCTCTGCCTTGAAGTACCCAGGGAGGGAAGTTCACAACTCAGAGTCCAACACCTGCATCTGTGTGGCAAGAGTTCTAAGTACTCCACCTCAGAAGGCAAATGATGTCTGCCCCATTTGTGCACTCAGTCTACTCTTAAAATAGTAAAAGTAGCCCAGAAACACATTTTCTAAATAAACAGTATCATTTCAGCCCTGTTCCTTGCCCACTCATTTTCCTCAGTAAGTCCATATTCTCCCTTTATTTGCCATCACTTACAATGCTTCTTAGGGTTACATCTCTACAGACCTAGTTCTACTTTCTGGTTTGCCACAAATCAACTAAAAACAACACAACTCTTCTTTAGCTAGAATTCTTTCAGCATACCTCAGACTTCTATGAAATTAATTCCCTTTTTTTTTTTTTTCAATTTTACTGCACGTGCATTAAGAATTAAATTGGGGTGGCTAATTGCATGGCGCAAATTTGGATGGATATGTATGACAAAAGTCATGCTCCCACAGCTGCCACCTTCCCTGTTCCTGCTCCAGTATTTCATCAGGAATGACTGGGAAAATGCATAAACATGCAACAGCATGTCAAGAAATAAGTCACCAGGGTTTTTTTTTTTCAGTTTACTTTTTTGAACAGGGCAAATAACTGCCTTTTCTTCCAATGCATAAGGTCATCTTCTGTGCAATTTTACTCTGAAATCTAACTCAAAGGACAACAATTCCAAAACCCAGTAGCATTCTTTTCCTTTTACTTGTTCTTGGGAACAGCTACTTAAAGATGCTTAAAGACATTCTTTATTAAATAAAAGAGTCTGAGGTTTACACTAGCCCTGAAAGAAAACCACTGAATCCTTCAAATTTATTAAAATTGCAACCAACAAACCAAAAAAACCACCCACACCCCTTGAAATGCTAAAGTGGGTGAACGCTAGCAGAGGAGCACTAATGCCCTTACCTGTAGTGCATGTACAGGCACTGCATATGATTAATTTCAAAATATGGGTATTAATAGCACCGACAAATACTGTAGCTGATGATGGCTTTGTTGTGAATGATGTAACAAACCTGTAGAAACTGCTTTCAATAAACTCAGTGTAGTAATTACATACCTCAAAAATGACTGTGATAGTTCTTCATCCTGTCTAGGAAGCTACTGGAGTGGAAGCACCACTTTTAGTGCTCAGATTTTAATGTGGTTATAGCACTTTGGAAATCAGGAGCCTTTTATCTTCTCCAGTTGCATCTTTTCAGGGAGAACACTGCTGTTTTCTGTGTGACAGTGAGCACTCTGAACTCCAAGGTGATCCCCCACATAAAATGTTCTACTTAATCAACTCATCTGTCTTAAAAGGATGTGGGTGGCTGGCCAGGAAGAAACCTGTGGGATGAAATCTGAAAAAAAACGTGTCTCGACAGGTATGTGGAGGTAAGGGGGAAAAAGGCCAAGGGGTAGAGAGCTTAAAGGGATGAGACCCTCTGGTTAAACTTTATTGAATAAGCAGGATGAAACTCTCAGAGAATAAATCAGTCTGTTATTTTCTCTGCTAGTATTCCCTTTGCCCTACTTTATTCTTCCATTTATTACAAAATACTAAAGTGTCTTCACTACAACTCTTAGAAAACAATGTATAGGCATAAATTTTAAAAGGCAGCTTTGGCACTCATGAGCCATGGCGATCATAAATCAAATCAGAGCGTTGCAACTGATTTGTATATTGTAACCCACAACCCTAACCTCAGCCCTGTTTTTCACCTCTCTCTGCGGTTCTGACACAGAGAAAAGGACTAGGAATAATAGCTGCTCTTCACTTGAACATTAAGGTAAACCACTCAAGAAAAAGGAATCTGGTAGTCAACTAATCGCAAAAACCCAACAAGTTTGTGAGTTTTCTCTCTCACCCCTAGAAACAAACACTATATTTCTTTATTGCCCCTGACTGTGCCTTAAAACAGCATTGCAGTTTTTGTCTCTAGCAGTGCTAGAAGTGACAAAAGACCATACTGACCTCTACAATACAGTGCTTCTCTTCGTCTGTACTGTAGTGTGGCACTTGAGGTGCCAGTAAAGGCCCTCTCAGAGCAGCTTTGACTAAGGCTTGACTAATGTCTAAAAAGCTCCGTCAGCTTTCAGAGTGAACTTGGCAGCCTCAGGATGAGGCATGTTGGAAAAGCAATGTGGAAGACAAGACCAGGTTGCCAAAATGTACTGAACAAGTCATTGGACACGATCAGTGGGAACATCAAATTTGACAAATAAGGTGAAGTCTGTAAAATTGTGAACGACTGCATTTTAGTTTTAAAAGAATGTATAGCTCAGGCAGATGCCATGTCCCTATTGTATGCAAATATTTTACTTCAATTAGCACTTTTCAATCATGCTTTTTCGTTTCTGAATGACTCATGGATATCTCAGTCAAGAAATGGCAAGATCACAAGCACATGCCAACAGGGTGCATTTATCTCAAAAAGAGATAAATGTGGAAGGAGTCATGTAAATCTATCTCAGGATTTTTTTCAGCATGTCTTCCCTTCCAAACACATTTTCTCTACATGCCTGCAAGCCTCTATAAAACAGCATACTCAGTTTCCATGTCCTTCCAAGCAAGCCAGTATTCACAAGTATTTAATAGAAACTAAAAAAATTATGTTTCCAGAGCTTGTCCATCAGGCAAGAAAAAAAAAATCAAGTTCAGTCTGTAAGTTTTATCACATAGTATTAAGCCAAAGAAGATGTCACAATACTAACTTGCCCACAAAATGCACATACAAAAAAGGGAAATTTTAGAGCTTCTACAGGCCACTGAGAGATCCCTGCTGCACAGGTCATTATAAGCAGTGATTATCCATGAGGGAAACGTGCTGAATAGCTGTGAAGTACGGCTGGATGAAAAAATACTGCAAGTTAAGATCCGTGATTGCACATAACCCTGACATCAGCTAAGAACGCTACGTCTTGTGGCTGCAGTAGGAGTTTTAGCTAATTTCCAGTGTGCTGACCCCAAGCTGCTCTGGGGCTCTGAGCATCCTCACCTGGGACACAAAAAGTTCTGTCAAGGAACCACAAAACTTTGGGAGAAACAAACTGGTGCTGCCTGTTTGCCAGAGAAGCAGAGGAAAATTCCCAAGTGTCATATGGGAGTTTGGAAACATTGGTTAATTTTTGATCCTGCATCACCAGTACACCAAAGAAGCTGTGCTGGGAAGGCTGAAAAACGTAAATAGTGAATGGTGATGAAAAATTCTATAATTGGTAA
Organism: Pachycephala philippinensis; assembly: GCA_013397055.1. Taxonomy (NCBI): domain Eukaryota; kingdom Metazoa; phylum Chordata; class Aves; order Passeriformes; genus Pachycephala; species Pachycephala philippinensis. The sequence continues at coordinate 382,045 of VWZT01007958.1, read as the reverse complement.
AAAATTAAAAAGCTTTGGCACAAAAGCAAAACCTCAGCAAGTGTTTCACTTTCCACTCCTATAGACTTTGACACCTCTCATGTTGCAAGAGTACTCTCTGCACACACAAATTTAAACTGATATTAACTGCAGTTGCATCTGAAAGTGAATTTTTCATACCGGTTAGGTTCTAGGCAGTAATCCCTTTCTCAGAAACGGAAAGATTTAAATGAAGTCATCATTGCTAAGTGCACTAGTCAGCCGTATATCATGGTCTCAGAAGTACAAAGAGTACTCAAGGGTGAAAGTTTTTTATGATAATGTATGATTTCTGCATGAAATACAGAACTGCCATTATATAATTTTAGCATCTTGCCAACCTGTTTTTTTGTTTTGTTTTGGTTTTTTTTTTTTTGAGCAGGAGTAGGAGGGAGAAATAAGGAGGTTGAATGGAACTGGAACAGTACTGTTTGTACCCTGATGAATATTAGCGAAATGATAAATGATCCCTAGGCACACAGACTGATTTATGCAATAAAAAATAAAATACCATGGGGTGGAGCCTTCGTGTGAAAATCTCATCCTTGGACAGCTAAAAGGTATGAAATGCACCCAAGTGTCTCAAACCCCTCAGGGTTGCAATTAACTCATAACCACACCCTCGAGAACTGTCTCCTTTGCTCCTCTGTTGGGTGGGAGGAAAAGGAAAGGGAAAGGGGTGTATTTCTGAGTATGAAAAATGAAAGATTGGTAGTTTATGTTAGTGAATCCTTTAAAATCAAACTGCTTAGATTTCTTTATTTTTGCTAATAACAGCATGAGTAAAAAGACACCATGTCTCATGTCAGTATGATAAAGGAAAAAACAGGTAAAGAAAAGCCAAAAAGGCAAATACACATAAAAAAATTCCACATACATGCATAAATCAAATTTGTTAGTAGCTTGAAGTTAATACAGTAATGGGATTAATAAACACAACAAACAAAATGTGATTAATCTTCATTTTGCAAAGGCTATTGCTCAGAAAATTCAAATAAACTGTGCTATCCCTAAACTGGCAATATGGCTTGACAATCCTACCTGCATGCAAATACAAATTTCTTTTTATGTTTTGAATGCTAGAAGACATCATTAGAGAGCACTGAAGTCTTATACTCTCTGTATTATCTTGTAAAAGTCTGAACCCTTCCTAAAAAAAATTAAGGGGAAAATGCTAGGAAGTGTTTTATTGAGAAAAAAAGTGAAAATCAAGCCATCTTAGATTTCTTAGCTATACTGGTCATACAGACAATCCTCAGATTGGCCAATATGCATCCAACTCAAACTAATTGGTAACTACTTACATCTTTGGTGTATGGAAACGAGGAGGCATTCTTTTTATGCTACAAACTTGCCAAATTTATGGACAAAACAGCTACTATGCTTGTAAAGTGCAGTGATGTGTCTGCCTAGTAATATATTTAGAGGGCATTTTTATCCTGTAGAAAGAGGAAATAAACAACGAATTTTCTTCCTGAGGTGAGAGAATGCAGAGACACTTGATTCCCTTTACTGAACTGATACTATTGGCTCTCTGCACAACAAGAGCAAATACTGTGCAATGTATCATCACAGGAACTTACCCCATGCAGGTATGAGATCGAATTAGATACCATGCCAAGATTACAGCAATCTGATCCTAGGAGTCTCGTATATCCCCAGCCTATCCCCAACATTGCCCCAAGACTTTAGTTCCCATTGACATTTAACAACCACTAACACTTTTGAAATTATAGCTTCCCACAATATTCTGAATTCAAACTCCATCTGATTAACGTATTTGTACAAAATTCAGTATCTGGAAAATTAGCATGGTCATAAAATTGTATGTAAAGACATTTCAGCACACAGTAGAGCAAATATACACTGCATCTCAGAAGTCTGTTTCAAATATTTATTATTTTCTTCTTCCCCAGAAATCATTACTCTGAAGCTGTTTAAGGAACAGATGGGATGTAACAGTTACTCTCAAATGCACATCCTTAACAGTACAAGGTTTAGTTCAGATTAATTCTTTGTCTCTTTAAAATCTGCAAATTCATCCTCAAAATCTCCCTCAGCTGAAAATTATTCTGCCTGCACTGGGAATTCTCACCTAACCTCAAAAACATAGAAAATTTTACAGTTCAAGACAGCAAAGGAGGGGATAACAAAAAGTTTTTAGCTGTCGCATTATTTTTCTCACATTTCCCTTTGCTATTCATCAAATCCTTGAATTAAGTCTTTCACTGTAGCTGAACTATGACTTCATGATGTTTCTTCTATTGTTACAAGGAGGAATGACTGCCTTGGCAAGGAGGGGCTGAGCTTTTAAAACGAAATAGGTATTTCTAACACAATGAGTCTACAGTTCATCCATCATCCATTCACAGCCCTGTCCAAATGAGGAAAAAATGTGATGTGCTCTATGGTAAAGATGAACTAAAAATTTCACAGCTGGCAAGCCTGAGGTAGTGTTTTCTCAGTAAAGACTAAGGCCACATACAGAGAAACGGACTGACTGCTCACCAGGTTTTTGGTTTTTTTTCCCTTCTCACTTTACTGCCTCGGTCTTGAACTTTATAGAAACCTGTTAAGTACAGGAATTCAATTTTTATTATTTGATTTTTTTTTCTTTTTCTTCAAAACTGTATCAAAATATCCACAGAATCACAGAACAAGCTGAGCTGGAATGGACCCACAAGGATCATCGAATCCTACTCCCAGCCCTGCACAACACCATCCCCAAGAGTCACACCAATTCCTTCATTCAAAATTGGGGTTTGGAATTAGCTTATGATATTCCAGTACAGTTTGAAAAAAGCATTAATCTGAGCTTATTACAAAATTTCAGTTTTGATGTCTGTAAGTGTATTTCATCTCCCTTCCTTTGCAATCGGATGTAACGCTTCTGTTTTTGGAACAAAGGACTGCAGATATTAGCTTTGATAAACAGCTCCAAATCTGTCAGCATGTTGTCCAGACTGCAACTCCTCTTTAAAAGTCTATATTCATATGCAATATGCTATGGAACAATACGTCAACAAGCTCAAATTCCTCTAAAATTTCTTATCTGTCTTATTCTTTATGTGTCTTTATCTGCAGGCTTTTACTGAAAAACAAATAAATGATGTAATTATAAATAACCTCATCTTAACCAGAGCTAATTTTGAACCTCAAGTGCATACACAGGTTGAGCAAAGTTGAGAAGTTCCCTATGGACACAGAGTTTCATCCTGGGGGAGCTGATGGTTGGGTCAGGGTCCAAGTTCATGAGAATTCACCTAAGGAGAACATCATCACCAAAAATTGTGGCATACGCTGTCATGATATCACATATAATCATAAAAGCTCAAGCACATACACTTGGTATTGTTCTATATTTTTGAACTGCTGTTGTAATCTGCCCTCCCAAACCCATAACCCTCCCCCAAGTTAGAGAAATTAGTCAATCTGGATCCAAAGCCTGGAGTCATTAGATCATGTTTTGGCAGAACCTGACACTCAAAAAGCTGGCTGGGCACACAACCAGCACTATGCATTGACAGGATACTGCCAGCCACGTTTCAGAAACTCAGTGGTGAGAGTAAGAATCCTGTACATAAGTGGGCTATGAAAAATGCATACAGCTACATGAGCAGTAGGAGTACTTTCTAGAATGTGTGTAACCTCACCATATCAATTCACACACTGAAAAAAATCTTAATTGCCCACTGATTAAGGAGCTCCTCCACACTAGGCTGAGGAGAACCATCAGATGCCTTGAATTTCAGCATGCACCCCAGAGAGGCTGGAAATAGGACTGTAGCAAGGGTTTTATTGATAGGTATGAAAAGGGCAAACTCCACGATTTTACCCTTCCATGCCTCAAAAAACAGTCTTTCCTATTGCTTCATTGAAGTCCTGAGAATTAAGAAAATATAATGCTGTAATGTTTCACACTACTCTGCCTTGGCAGCCTATTGCGTTCTGGCTGTAGAAGTGTCTGCTTTCAAACCCTAAGCCCTCGCAGCAATTATCCTGCTCTCAGACTAAACCTACAGAGCATATTTCAAAAGAAGTTACATCTAAACAGAGGGAATTCAGCAGTGATCAATGTTCAACAGGCCTCGGTGGCAATAAACTATTTACTGCCTTAACCTTTCAAGTTTGCACAAGCGGAGCGCCCGAGAGCCCTGTGATGAATTAGCTGAAGTGTTTGGTTGTGAGCGGAGCAGCCGCTGCTTCAAATCATCTGTCCAGCAACACCGCCCGCCCTGCAGTCCTGCAAACAGCAGCGCCTGCCAGAGCCAGTGGCTCCTCATCTCTTCTGGGCTTCCACTGCCCAGACGTACTTTCTGCCAACTTTTACCATGCCCACCACCCCTAATGGAGTAATTTTGGAAAATAAAGCACATCAAAAAGCTGGGCATGATGCTAATCATTTTTTTATTACCCACTTGATTATTACCTTACAGAAGACATAACACAGAGAGGACATCAGAGTGCACTCAGCACACTCGAGGCTGCAGTAGCTGATTTAGATCTGCTTCCCCCCTCTTGCAAGATTGCCAAAATAAATTGAAAGGGAAAAAAAAATCACCCCTGTTGCATTAGTGTCGTTGTCACCAAGGCTTTCCCACCACCATGCTGCTGAAATACAATAAGAGAAAGTAATCCATTACAGATGGCTGAAGACACCTAAGCCTTGGCAAAGTACTTTTGGAAAGGCTATCTTTACAGAAGTTAAGAGTTAGTTGTTATAAATTTCTAATGCAATTACTTTGCCTGTAACTTAAATGCAAGACTAGCTCTTTTATTGTAGTTGTCTTTGGTAATTCTTAATTGGGATTATTAGGACAGGCTTTTAAAACCAGTGAGACCTCTATAGGTCTTCTGTTTTTACAGTTTCAGAAGAATTCAATTTCTAACACCATAACCTGGAAATAAACCAGGCAATCACCACCTTGTCCTTCTAGCTGAAACATCTTAAGATGTGTTTTTCTCTTTATGTAGACATATGCATGTGAAATCTGTACGCTAAGATACTACATATACACACTACACTTAATTCAGGTTTTCTAAATAATCTAAGGAAATACAAAATCAGTTTTGTGTTTTGATTTTCCACATAAAATTTGGAGATACAATTTAAATTTTTAATTTAATTTCTAAAGGAAAGAGGATTGTTTGTTTTGTTGGGTTTTTTTTGTTAAACACTACTTCAGTGTTTATAACTCAAATGCTTTAGTATGTGTTGGGTTAGTGTAAGAATCTAGAAGCTAAACTAGAAACACCAGTAACAGCTTAATTTCATCCAGAGCAAAACATAAAAAACATAGCTGGTATTATTTAGAGCCTGTGGATGAAAAACTGAAAGAAGCATCAGCTATTCTGACTGATACATGCATAAATCCAAGGAAAACATGATTACTGAGGAAGAAGCACATGTTTTGGTTGCTGTATTTACTATCTTCAGAAGCAACAATTATACCCATATAGTTAATACTACTTAGAATTCTCCTTTTTCTAGTATAACAAAGTCCCACATAACACAGGCCATATGCCTTCACTCAGTGATTCTTATATCAAGCTGTATAAATAGCTAGTAGTTATTTATATCTCTTAGGCAAGCATCCAATCTTGATTTAAGGACTGCAAGTAATGGACAATCTTTCACTTCCTTTGGTAAGCCCCTCAAATGTTAATTGTCCTCACTTTAAAAAATTTGCACCTCTTCTCTAGTTTGAATTTGTTTAACTTTAGTTTTCAGCACTGGATCTCCGCATAATTGCCTGTGAGGTTAAGCACCAGTAATACCAAACATTTTACTCCCAGTGTGAGCAGGATCAAATAGCTGCTTCACATTTGCTTTAATGAGGTAACTCTAGTGGTCTCCTAATGTCATTTACCAGCAAGACTGTTTTCCAGGCCTAGAATCACTTTTGTCTTTGCTCTGAGTTGTTTCCTATTCTCAGCATATTCTGGAAAGCAGACAGACCTCAGGTGTTCTTATATTAGATTATATAAGCAATATTGACTCCTTATTTCTACTCAGTAGCATCCTGTCAGGGTATCAGCTTCACTGCTTTTCTGGCATGACACTGCCTTGTGTATAGTCCAGCACTCACTGCAACCTCTAAATTCTTCTGCAGCTTCTACTGGCCAGCATACCAAACCAAACCTTTTCCACTCCTTTGATGTGACTAAACTGCTTTCAGAAACAGAAATGCCCAGTCCTGCAGAGGAGGGAGCTTGACTAACACATCTACTGGACCCTGACCAGCTCCTCACAGAGACACCTCGGGTACACATTCCCAAAACCTTTTCCTAGACTAAAAACTGTATCTTAGCCAGTGCACTTACCTTTCTCAACCCAAGTAACAAGAGGCATTAAACTAGTTTGATGAAACCTTTTTTTTTAATTTAAGAACTTAGAAACAGCAATTGATTCTATCTGCAAGCTGAAAAACAACTCAAAAGTTTACAGCAAGTTACTAAGGAAAAAAAGGGATTTGTGAATGACCAATCTGTTTCGAAGTCTGATAATCTGTTTGCAAAGAAAGAGATAAAAATAGGGCATCTCACATCTCAGAGTATGTGAAAATGAAGAAATAGGAAGTTTCTCAGCATTATGTTATAATTCTGCTCTTTTTCAAATAAATAGTTTATTTGATGACACCAGAAAATATTTAGACAGATGGCTAATGATTCCTCAGCACACATTAAACAAAAAAAAAAAAGTTGTAAGGCTTTCCAGTTGTGAGTATGGGGAGTGGGACAGTCTGGTTAATGAAACAACAAGTGTTGTTTCTCTAGGGTTTCCAGGAGGAAAACTGGGTAACTTGAAGTCATGTATTCTTGTGTTTTATTTAATCAAGTGGTAGGTCAAGAAACTTCACTGTTCGTTTAGATTTCTGACCTGAGCAGATCTTTTCGAAAGGCAGTTCCTGCACTGTAACTCTGCATTAAAGACAGGTGTACACTGGTACCTGGAAAACCTCAGAAAATGGACCTTGAGCTCAGACCTCAGGAGGTACCACACAGCAGCAGAGACTTACACAGCTGCAGATGGAAAGTCCAATTTCCAGGTGGTCATGACCCCCGTCATGGCACAGATCTTGAGCAGAAGTCAAAGGTACATCACTGTAGCCACTGGAGCTTTCCTTCCTGCAGTGCCACACAAAAGCTGTGAGACAGAGCTAAGTCCTTGCTGTGCCTCCCAAAAAAGGCAGGTTTGACAGAAATAAGACCCCAGCAAAGACAGCTGCATCCGACTAACCTCTCTTTCTGGCTCTGCTGGCATCAAATAATCATCCATTCACAAGCAGAAGCGCTTTCAAACCTCTGGAGCTGATTTGCCAGATTAAGCTGCAATGATGAAGATGGTTTACCTTTGTCAGCATCTTTATTGAATTAGTGACCTCACTTGGATTGATCCAAAATGAAAGCAGGGGGAAAAAAATCTCCTAGATGAAGCAGACAAGATGGCCCTTCTTCCCAGGCTTGTGTCATAAAGTTACACTCCTGCATTTATCTCCTGAGTCACATCGCAAAACCCCTCCATCTAGGGTCAAAAGCAAAAAGTAGATGAATAGCCCTGAAGGTCCTGAACTTCATTATGTTTGTCACAATGTCTTATAAGACCAAAATGTTCACTAAATCTACCCAAAATCCTGTTTAAGGAAGTCAAGTTTAACTACAGTTCACATCAAGTCTTCTGTGTCTATTCCAATTTCATTTGCAGAGAGGAATACAGTGGAAGTAGCTCTTTCTACACTGTAAGGCTGTCATTAGGTAATTTAAAAGCAAATGAAAGGTTTTCACAAGCACAAGACACCTCTCTCTTGTACTGATGAGTTCCGCCTTTCATTTGCATTAGTTTCAATGCTTATGTGTCTCTGCTGACATCATAGGACATGTATTTTGCTAAACTTCATTATAACAGTATAGTGATTTACCACTCCCCACAAAAGAAAAAAAAAAAAAAAAACCAAAACAAAACGAAAAACTGTTTGAAAGCATCATGAGATGCACTTATTTTCTGAGTTAATGAGCAGAAAGAGCCCCCCTAAACAGAGACAGCCATCTGGGTTTTTGGGGAAAAGGAAAATAAGTCATAAGAAATGCTCCTTTGGCTCATTTTGAGACCAAGGCATTGTAGGAGTGAAATAGTAAAAAATTTGTTTTCTCCTTGTTGGCTTTTTCTCTCTGGCACGAAGGGATCTGGAGAACACAAATGAAGTAAACTTTGGAATGCCTGTAATGTGGCCAAAAAGCATTAAATCTATTGTTTTATATATATATATTTATGCACACACACACACACAGAGGGCCTCACTTCTAATTTACAGAAAGCAACAGCACATCACCTTTGGGGTACATGGAAGAATAAACTAGGGAGAACACTCAGAGACACACACATATATTTGCATTTACATATGAGCACACTAACATCCCACAAACACATCCAATTTGTCATATTCTGACACTTACATAAGTCAAAGAATTAATCTGTGTGAATCTGCTAAAATTATTTTAAAGATTTTTCAACAGTGTTATCTATCAATTTTTCACAATCTTTTCCCAGGTTAAATAGGAAAATAAATGTGTTAACAGTAATTTTTTCAAGCCATAATATGCATTGAAAAATATAGAATACCTACTGAACCATTTAAACTACATCATCTAATGGAATACTTTAATAAACTTATTCACAGGGTTTTTTTCACATCCTTCTTAAAAAATACAATTTCAATTAATGGCAATTAGCCTCTGACTGTTAGAGCACTTTCTGCTGGAAGCAATCTCTTTCCACAGATAGACCAAAGAGAGAGAGGAGAATCAGACTTAAAACTACAAGTTTCCACAAGTTGTATCAACATCCAATATCTGCTTTGGGTTGTAAATATAGAGATATCTAAGAGTACATAATGATTGTGTTCCAAAATAGCAGCAGGCAAGTTCCATTAGCTCAGAGAAAATAAGAGCATCTCTGCATACATTCAAACACCTTTTTTTGGCACTACAAGACAGGAAAAACACATTATGTGATGAGTAGGAGTTTAATTGCTCCAGTGCTTTGACTTGATCTATATAAATACAACTTGTATTGTCATATGTAGTGTGAACAATAATTTATAAAGAGTTTCCTAAGCTATATTAGGAAAGAACATTACACATTTATAGGCAAGTTAGGCTATACATATCAAAGGAAAAAAGAGAGTAATTTGTCACTTTCCAACAGGTGCTAAAAGCCAAACAACAGAATGATACCTGCTGTACTCTGAAACATGCCCATTTTCCTCAAGCAATACCTGTTTCCCCAAAGAGCCCACCCCAATTCTCCCAAGGGGTAAAGCCCCCCATTGCAAAGATGAGAAGGCAGTGTAGCAGTCCAGTACAGACACCTGCTGACCTGCTCTTCCTTTGAAACACCACGTGAAGGTCATCCAAGCCTCAGCCAAAATCCTGCATCCCGCAGAAAAGTCAAAAGAGGAACATAAAGTACCTGACATTCGTATTTTATAGCACAAGTTCATGGAAGTGTCCTTTTGTTCTCTCAATATCTGCAGAGACCCTTGGCTTTTTAACTGTGTATGTAAGTATCACTTTTCTTTGCTTGATGTAAAGACACACTGTTTTGGTTGACATATACTAAGATTTTAAATATACAGCCCTGGAGGTCATAAAATTTGGCAGCAGCTATTCTCACAGTGTTATGGTAAGTCCCAGTACTCATATGTCAGGTACACTGTCAACACCATTTCTCACAAAACAGTTCCAACGTTAACCTGAAAATCTGAAGGGAAAAGGGAGGCACAGAACTGGAATACCTGGCAAACTTTAGTAGAGGAGAGAAGAAAAGTGCATGCTGACTGAGACATTTACAGGCACATTTTTCTTCATTTCAAGAGGAGAAAAAAGTCTTTTAGGGATGTCTTTAAATTTATTTTTTTTTTTTTCTGAACTGCCTGCTTTTCTGAAGCATTGAAGTGAAGGTTGCTACCCTGACCCTTTGGCAGCGCTGATGCTCACAGAGAAAGGAGCCGAGGCGTGGATGCCACAGTACAAAATGCTTGCAGCAGGAGGCCTGATCCAAAGTTTGGGGAAGCCAAGAGAAGTCTTGCTCCCGACCTCATGGCTTGTTGGCTGAGGCCCAGGGAGTGCACGAGCGGACAGCCTGTTCCATTGGCTCCAGGCACAGAGGGGAGGCTGCACACATAAAGCAGCACTGTGATACGGCTGCAAAAAGCCCAGGAATAATCACATCAGAAGTTACTTCAAGAAATGGTAAAGAAGGAGCTTTGTCTTGAGGTTCTGGGAAGATTTCTGATAATGAAGTAATCGCTGTATTTTAAGCAATAAACCACAGCAATAAACTGTTACTGTATCTACAGCATACGCTACAAGACACTTATTTCTTGTGCTTGGCTGTAATCTGCAACACATTCTACAACTGCACGGGGAAAAATAACTGCTTAACACTTATTTGAGGGCGAGTGTGTACTCTGAAGTTTTAAAAAGCTGTGTTTTTTATGGTTTCTAGAGCACAGGAAGAAAGCACTGACAAAGGTTTCACATTTTTTCAGTGTTTCCATTAAAAAAAAAAAAAAAAAAAAAAAGGAAAAGCACGTTCATTGAGGGGCTCTGCGTGAGCTTGCAGCAGTGAGAACTACCACAGCGATCCAGATGGAAAACGCATCTCGGTCTCCATGCTGCTCTTACAGGTTTTGACTTGCTGAAGGTGGGTGGGCAGAACTTGGAGAATTTGGCACCTGCATGACCAGAGTCTGTAAAGTTAGCAATTAGGCTATAGTGATGACGAGGAATGTAGAATAACATTGTGACCAAAATCAACTGCCTAGGTCAGGCACATACACGTGCAGCCTTTTCCTATATTCTGTACATTCTACGTGGTTTCTAAGGGATCCAAATACCAGAGGAAATAAGTGCTTATCTGTCAAAGAGTCAGGAAAACAAAACAACAAAGGTGGAAGGGATTTAAAAAAATTCTTTTGCTGTCCTACCCCCAACTGAGAAGAGCTTGGTGCTTCCTCTCACTCCCAGCTGTTCCTAGTGCATTTGGCTTTAATCAGGTGCAGGGCAGGAACTCAACATCCTGTTGCCTTGCTCTGATTAGGAGGAGTCAAATTCTACAAATTGGCAGATTTCTTCTTTTAGTGTTCGTTATTTGATGAATCATTTGTTTTAAAGTATTTGGAAAGGGCCATTACAGAGGCAGTGGACCCAGCTTGTTGCTGCTTCCAAGTCTATTTATAACTGCAGCTCCAAGGAGTTTCAGCAGACTGCAGTTTCTTCTCCTTTAGCACACAGAAAGAACCATCCTGTGAAAGCAATGGCACAAAGGGGCGGTGATAAAAAGCCTGAGGCACTCAAAAGTGGCAATATGCTAATAAAAACAAACAGAAATGTGATCAGAAGCTGTATCTTTGAGGTTAATGATACCGTCTTCGATGTCCATTCTAAATAACGCCAGACTGAACATTTAAGCGATTTAGGCTATTCCTCTGTCCTTGCATTTTACTCCTTTCCTATCAAGATTTTGCAGCCATAATTGAACTGACCGAGCAAAGCCTGCCTCCCACACTGTTAGCAGTAGCAATTCTGTAACTCCACAAACATTTTATTTTTGAGGATAGTCACTGTATCAGTTGATATAGTTAAAGACAACACAAAAGCCATTTACAAAAAAAAAGTATCCTTTTGTCCAAGGTAAGATAATGGCTTCCCTGACAGTACAGTCAAAAATACACTTAGAAACGGTGTATAGAAAATAAATAACATGACCATTAAAGGTGTTTTCACTCCTTCAGCACTGGAAATTAAAATGACAAAGGAATAAATGTTTTACTCCTACTCCTTTTCACTTTTTTTTCCTCCTGTTTTAATTTGAGAGAAGCTAGTCAAAGAAGGGATGACACTCCACCCTGCCCATGCACAGGATTTCCTCTTCCTTCTTTCCTTCTGCTTTGCATTCTCACATTTTAAAAACATAAAAATATAAGATGCTGACTAAAATGGAAGTGTATTCGATTGAAGAGTAAACTTTGAATATTAACCTTATTGTTTATAGAGGGATCTTTCTCCTAAGAGAGCACCCACATTTATTAAGAACAGTCTGAAAACCACAAATATCCAAGTCTGACTTGGATACCAATCAGTCTGGGTTCACTACAAAGCAAGGAGTTGCTCGAAAGATCTAGTTTATATATTACTAAAATTCTTTGGAGCGTTGAGACTTTGCTTTAAGTTTTTATCAGCTCCTCATTAAAAGCCGCTGCCCAGTTTTATCATAAATCATGTGTTTTATGTCTTTTATGATTCAGACCATTGTCTGCCACACAGAAGTTTATCTCTTGTGTTTGCTGACCATGAAATGCAATTCTGTACAACGAAAAGTAGACAAAAGGATGCATCTACCCTTCAACAAACCAACAACAGCTCCTAAGAAGGCAGCTCCCAAGCAGAAGATATGTCTGGTGTAGTCAAGTGGTCAACACCTGACAATCCAGAAACCCTCAGAGGAAAAGTGAGATTAAGACCTCTTAGCTGCAGCCCTCTTCTGATAAAAAGCAGCTGCAATACAGAGACAACTACAACCAGTAGAAGAAAAGTTTTCCAGCTCCTGACCTGCACTCTCAGCTGGGTCCTTCATGTTTAAAAAGACTCACAGTATGCCGTGGGGCAATGAGGAAAGCAGTGTGGTGCAGTCTTTCAAAGAGGAGCTAAAATAATTTTCTGGATCATGTCTGTCCCCCACATTTCACATACAGGGACAAACAAGATACAGGAAAAAAGTCTTCCAGGGCTCCATCCACCCTTACTGATAACTCAGGGTTGAAGAAAATAGACTTTAGGAGCAATGAGAACACAAATGACCACACAGAAAAATAAAGATAACTGGTAAGAGATGCTTCCAAACCCCTCCCCTCCTTTGTTTAGGGAATAACTCTTAGGAGCAAGGTTGTTTGCCAGTGCTGCCAGTCTACAATCAAGAATGAAATTTTAAAAGATATTTTATGCAACCAAAGTGTAGAACCATCACATGCAAACTTTAAAAAGTTGACTTCAAAGAAACTGTGTAACACAATTTCAAAATAAAATATCAAGCTTTATCCCTACCTGTATCTCAGTGAAAATGAAGCAGCTACTTATTGCCATTTCATCATTTAAAAAAATCCTATTTATTCCGCTCAAATATAGGGCTGGTCAGCAGCAGAACACCACACTAATTTTATTTACTTTGGATTTGAACTCATTTGTTTATGGTACATTTTCATTATATAAAGTAGGTATTTAATTTTGGTATTTTTCCTCTTTTTCCAAGACTAATATTTCCCCATTTTGAAGTTCTACAACTGATTTCTATCAAAGATAAATATCCAGACTATATTTAAAAGCCTGGTCATAAGAATAACTCTTATCCTGTTGTGCATATCAAAATCAAGCTTAATTGCAAACTATATTCCTGTTTGCTTCCAAAATGTACCAGATCACAGGACAGTTTTGATATTTGGGGTTTGTTGGGGTTTTTTTTCACCCTGAAGCTGTCAGTAAAATAGTGAAAAAAAAACCCCAAAAGCACACGGGGAGGGGAGAGCTGCAGGGATTTGGGTTTTTCCAGTTGGAGTAGAGCCTCAAGAACAGGAGAGAGGTAGTGATGTCCTTAGCATTTCCAAGAAGGCTGAAACAGAATAAATTTGAGAAGCCTTTGCTACTCTACATTCTTTTTAACACGGCAGTACAAATTGCATTTAAAGGGTATTATCAGCCTTATTATTATTAAAAATTTTTTTGGAGGCTTCTCTCCCATTGTAAAAAGAGGTTTGGTGGCCTTTTTTGTTTTCACAAATGCATAATTTAACCATCAGAGCACGTATGTATTTCTTCAGATAAAAATGTCCACAAGGTTCTACGTGATTAAATGAATCATTAAAACACTTACTGACACATATCAGAGGGAATATTTTCTTCAGAGCCAGCACAATACACTTGGTAAATAAATGCATTATTTCATAAATGTATCTTATATGCACAAATCTCTTTTGCCAACAGAATGAACAGCCTCTGTAAACCAAGACATTCAGCTGGCTACATTTTTACATCCCAGACCATTAAGCTAATCACTCACAAGGACTCTGGAAACATTTAAAACAAAAAGTACTGATTTTCTTCAGTGTAGGTCAAATTCAAGCTCAGTGTATGAGTGCAACATCCTATACACTGTACAGCAAGGCTCCTATTCTTAAAGCACAGCACTACTCCCTGCTGTCCTCATCTAAACGGGAAAAGCTTTCTTGTTTTCTGATCCACTGAAATGACCTCTCCAGGCTGTAGAACAAGACTCTAAAAACTTCAATTTGTGTTGCAAGAACTGGCAATTCCAGCTCAAATAAGTTGGATTTCTATTCTGAAGGATATGTATCCTAAAAACAGGAATTTTCTGATCTTTAAATTTGTGGGGAGTTGCTCTGAAACCTTCACATGCTTACAGCCAAGTCCATATGGTAATGTTACATTGTTGAATGAATCAATATTACTTTCATACATACACACAGCATAAGATCCAAATACAGTATCATTCCACACTCTAGTTTTCTTCACACTGAACAAACTGCCCTAAGTTAAAGCCCTAAGTCAAATTTTATAGTCTTTACTCATGCAAGCTACCAGCTGGTCTGAGTTGGCTCTTCCATTTAGGAACCAGAAAGCAAAAATATTTTCCACATTAAATCTAAAAAATAAAATTACTACAATACAACTTCAGAAATCATAGCAATTTGTTTGATTAAAACATTCCAAACAGTTTCCCCCTAAACACATGATTGAAGACATGAACCCTTCTTAAAAAAATTCCAAAGAACATTTTCCTTAAAGACCCCCTACCACAGCCCTAAGAATTGGAGGCGGGGGGAGGGCGGAATTTTCCCCCCCTTTTTTTCTTGTTCTCCTTTTGCATTAGAGCAAAGGGTGACAGAAGTGTAAGGTCATTAGCCAGTCGGTTTTGGCCTTGCACGTGCACACTCATTAGTCAAAGAGGATCCAATAAGAGAGCTGTCTCACCATCTTGGGGGTGAAGAAGGGACAGAAGGGCACACGGACTTCCTTTGCTGCCAGCACCTTAATTCATTCCAGAGCAAACACTCACTCAAACCTGTTAAAGGAACAACCCTGCTTCAACAGCAAACTTGCTCTACCTGCAATCAAATCAGGATCTCACCCACAACTTAATCACCCACCAACCACCTAATCAGAAAGGTCTCCTCCAAACCACGTGTGCAGAAGGTGCATCACTGTCATTCAAAAAGGCTGCCATATATTTTGTCACATACAGGTTGATCAGAAAACAACTCCAGGGAACTTATGGCACTGAGGCCATAGCAAGTCACGTTTAAAAACTGCATTCATTTCCACGAAGAGTCAGAGAAACCTGCACAAATTTCATGGAGGCACATGTTTTTCCAGTTTCATCGTTCACTTTTTTAAACATAGTCCTGGAAGGCTGGCACAAGGACCCAGCTGTGCCATGGACTTCCGTTGCAGGTTTGGGAAAGACACTCAAAGCAATAGGTTAAGAACTTTGCACTCAATTATAGCATTTCAGTTGATTCCAATGGGTATAAGACTTCATCCTCAATCCCATTGGTTTCTCACTATTCCCTGAAGAATAAGAAGAATTAATTTTCTTTCAACTTCTCTTTATACCGCATATTGAAACCATTTTGTATTTAATTTTCTTCTTTTTTCATACCTCACCCATCTCACTTGTAGTGTCTTTGTCCCTGTAACAAACATCCTGAATTCTTGGCTGCTGGAGTGGCTCCCACCTTGGTGTATTCTCACAGGTAAGCGGAGACTGGAAGTCCTCTAGGATGAGGATATTTTACCATGCAGGTTTCCCACTTCCGGAGAAAGTATCTTAAGCACCAGGCTTTATACAGAATAAAGTAGGATACTATTTCAGCTAGGTTTCTGAATACAAGTGGTTGTGACTATAAAATCAGCAAAACAAACTTCGGTAAGAGGTAACTAAGCACTTTTTCTGATTCACCCTCTACAGCAGGATCCCTCTCTCCTGCAACTAACAAGGCACCTATGGAGACCCCCTCCCTGGCCTCAAGTCAGGAGAGGGTAAACTATTTACCAATTTGTGTTACCAATTCGTGTTCACAGGTGTGAACAGTCCAGTTGATGGTATCACTTCTGACAGGCATCATACGTGTGCATCTCAATAAATCTGGGCCAGGAAGAATCCTCATCTCACCTTGGAAATCTCTGGGAGTCCCAAGAAACTCCAGAGAACCTGGCCTGAGCACTGAGGTCTCAGTTCAGGAGAGACCCTGTGAAAGGCTTTTAAAAGAAAATATTTATGAATTGCCTACAGATATGTTCCATAGGATAAAAAAAAGAATGAAAACCTAAAAACTCCCCCTATAACAAATCAACAAACCAAACCACCAGAAGCAGACTGGTAAATTTATGGAAAATGTAGTTAACAAGTTTTCATTTAACTTTCATTCATCTCTGATTAGTGAAATACTGTATCTGTCATGAATTTTCTGTCAAACTTAGATCCAATAAAAAGACATAAATAAAGAAAAAGTAAATCTATGCAAATAAATGTGTACTGGACTATGCATTTGAATTTTCAAGAGAAATGTTGTAGTAGTACTGGACTATATGTTGGTGCTTACATACAGAAAAGGCATAGGGGTAAAATTTTATATGTAGTTGAATATATTTGGACAATTCTTGGTCATATGGTTTAAAGGAAAATAAATACAGTATTTTATTTTTATTAAGAATTTAGAAATCCATACAGAAAAGTTCTGTACAAATGTAGCAACTGTCCTTGGATAGCTCTGTGAATAAGCCCTGCTCAGTTACTCCCTGGAATTCAGTTCCCCACAGGCTACCAAAAGGCACAGCACACTCAACTGCACTTTCATTTATGCTTCATAATGGGAAAATGTGACATGTTTCCCAATTTAATTAGCAAAGAAATTTTTTTTCTTCTTTTCCAAAGACAGCTCATGTAGCTGCACTGAACAGGGAGTCGACTAAACAATGCAACTTACTAGCATGGGACAAAAGGTCATTTGGAAGGGATGTGCCTTTAAGGATTTACAAAGGCTTCATCCTCAGTCCTGTATTAAAAGAGGAAGCATATCTCAGTAAAGGAAGGATGCCCACTTTAAATAAGGAAATGAGTTTGCAGGATGTACACATGCTGCTTTCTATTAATGATAAGCAAAGTCTACAGAAAAAGCAATAGACTTCTCCAGCTTTGGCAGGAGTTGTCTTCTTGTGGATTACCTGTAAAGAACTTTAAAATAAACAGACTGCAAATAAATGTCCTCAACCTCTTTTTTACACTGATTTATGTATGTATAATGGGGATTAACACACACTGATTACTATACTCTGTGGCAAGAGATATAATTACAGACTTACGATTTTACATGTAGGCCAGAGACGACAGCAGTGGTTTGGGGCAGCAAGAATTAGTGGTTGTAATATTTTTTCTTCTTCAAGCTAAACTTCACAGCTAGAGAGACTAGCTAGACTTAAGGTCTTCTAAGGATTTGCAAATTTGTCTCTTCAAGATTAATAAACCATCACAAAGTGATTATTATTTTCCATTAAAAATCTATCATTTGTTTAAATATGTAATAAAAAACAGATTCTGCTTTGCAGCAAGGATTGACTATATGACCACAAATTTTAAATAAAAATAGAAGGTACAGATTGTTTTGCTATACTCTCATTTCACTCTTCTTACTTGACCACTGAAGCTCGAGAGAATGCATATCATGCATATAGTTCCACAAAAACTGCTTTAAGACTGAAAAAGGCCATAAGTAACAATGTACAGAAATCCCTTATACCAATGTAATTAGTTTTAAATATACATAGACACACATGCACACACATTCTTTAAATAAAGATGTAAATCTCTTTATATGCACATTCAGATTCAGGCAGAAGGGTGAGGTCACTGCCTTTGAAAAAAAATAATTACCAGTTAATGCAAAAAATCAAGTTTCCTATCACCCTTCAACAATGACAGGATTCAGTGTTCCCATCCATTATTATTATTACATCATAAAACATTTTGGGTTTCAAAGGATGACTTTTTCCTGCCCCCTCCAGAGTCTAGGATCACCACAAATTCTGGCTGGCACAGCCATGCAGAAGTGGGCATCCTTCCAAACTCGGAGCAGGCTCAGCACAGTGTTGGCTCACGGGTGGTTGAGAGAAGCAGGCAGCTTTGTTCCCTGCAGCTTGGACCATCACACCCAGCCGGGCCCTGCTCTTGGTGCTGCTCACTCTCCCTGTGAGCCACTTGGCACATCCAGCCTAAGAGCTCCTTAACAAATGCTCCTTAACACTGCTTCCAAGATAAACATCGATGGACACATCTGTGGAAATTCACCTCTGTGCTACTGGCAAGAACAAGGCTCACACTCCTTACACCACGAAAATCAGCCTTTTTCTCTTTTTTTCACTGCCCTTTTTCACACTTTTAACACAAATTTCCCATCCGGTCTTCCAAACATTAGTAAGCTGCACAGGGAAACTGTCATGGCATGGAGTTATGAACAACTGCACACCACAGTGGCCATTATTCCTTATTTATCCTCTTCCACGACGTTGCAGAAACAAGTGTTACAAAATCAGGAGTGCAGGCTCAGACACACACAGAATACTAATACTCAGAAATACCACTAGCTGTTTTTCCCAGGTGTCAAAGCCTAACAGTTCTGCGATGGTGACACCTTTTTTGGATCACACCCAACACTCCCATGTTATCTGAAGTGATTTTGGTTTTAAAGAAATTGTTTGAATAAGACTTCAAAATATCTACCTCTAAAAAGAAAAAGTCTCATTACACAAAAATCATTTGTTCCACCAGCCTCGGAGGTGTCAACATTTCCATTATACACTCAAGCGTTTAATCTTTATTTTTCAGCTGTAAAAGTTTGCTGTTAGCCTGAAAATTGGCATAAAAACATTTTTTTAAAAACCCAGCAGAAGTCAGACTGTGTATTATATTACATAAGTGTTTGGGTTTTTTTAAAAGAAATAATTACCAGGATAAAGCTCTTCTGGGTGCTTATGTAATTCCAAAACAAACAATTTTCCTTGAAAGTGTCTCTAGGTATTTATGGGAGAGAAGGAAAGAGGGAAATTAGAACTGACCAAGCAATTTCATTTATAAATATAACTTTCTGTATATATTTTTTTCAATCAAGTATTTATAAGGATTTCCAGCAAGCGGACTTTACACACATGTATGGCAACCAAATGAATATGGATAGACCACAACAGGTCCCAAGAGTTGTTACTGTCTATTGGGTCAATAATATGCAAATTGAGAAGGATTTACAAGCTGGACCATAATGGCTCCTCAGGACCCATTACTTTCCAATAGGTAAATAATACATGTTTTCTAAACTATTGCCATGCCAAAATATGTGTTTGCCCTTCAGGCTGTAAAGGTTCCAAATAAACCAATAGGATTTGTCAGATAAATAATACATTTAAAGAAGCAAAATACATGTTTAACTAAACAAGTAATGCACTTAAATGCTGACTGAAAGATGAGTAGAGACGCCCATAAATATTGCATATATTTAGAAGTTTATTGGGAACCAATAAGCAAGAAAAACAAAAATAAGTTACTAAGTATGAGGGGGGTTTTCTCCCTCCTGAAGATGTTTGCAGATGATTCTTTGAAATATTTGTCAGAAATTAAACCCGCATTCAGACAAAGTGAAAGCTACTGAAACCATGTGCATACAAGAAGCAACTACAGACGTTACAACCTTTTAGGGTTCTAAAGGCTGTCACACTTCTCAAGTTGCTTGCATTTAATGGGATGCCCTGTTACTAAGCCATTTTCCTGACCATGTCTCAGGATGCTGCTCTCTGGACTGTCTGATCTCCTCACGTTTTCCTCTCAGCTTTGGATGAAGCATGTGAGCAAATGAGGAGAAAAACACTGATGAAAAGTGTGAAAAGTGTGATGATGTTGGGAAATGCAAACCCAATGTTTGGGAAGGAGAGATAATGCACAGGGATGGTGCAGAGAGCACCAAGGAGGAAGGAACAACAAAAAAAAAACCCAGAAGGGAAGAAGCTGATGGCAAAGACAAAGGGCAAAGAAGGAAAGATGAAAGGGCATGAAAGGATCACAGGAAAAAGGAAAAAAAAGAAAAAAAAATACCAAAGCAGAACAAGATGTCTTGTAGAATTTGAGATTCTGCAGAGACCTTTCTCTCTACTAGAAGCCTGGTCAACTGTGAGACATGGTTGAGCAAGGAGAAAAGATAGCGAGTTCAAGTATAATACCAAAACCAAGCTTGAGAAGTACTCAAATGGCTCACCTTTAATTTGGACGTTCATTTTCTGGGGACATTTTAAACACAGAGGCAGTCCTGCTTATTTTATGATACGAATTCATTAGCATCGGATGTCAGGAATGCAAGAACATGCAACACTCCTTTATCTCACACAGAGACAACACAGTCTCTATGTGAGAGATAGGCATAACATTACTGGCAAATCTTAATTAAAATTAACCAAGTTACAGAACAGTGGGTTTGTGACTGGCCGGATGAATCAATCAACAACTGCATCTAATAGGAAATGAAAGAGAAGAAATTACCAGAAACAACCAAAAGACAGACTGTAGCAGGAAAAGGTGCTGTGAAAGGAGCACAGGTGATGGAGTCTCAGAGCCTCTGCTTTCAGGAGAGCTCTAACTTTAACCAGCAGCAGGCAGCTAAAAGAAAGGCTGCAGTGGTTGGTGAGGAATTCAGTGTTATTTTTGTCCTGCAGCCCAGGTAAACCTTTAAGTTGGGTGAGGAGGGGGTAGATATCGAAGCAAGCCAAATACTTGAACAAGACCTACATTTAGTCACAGCAGAGCAGCAAAACCGTTCTTGTTTCCCTTTGGTTGTTTGGAGAGCACTTCCTAAAGGGAAGGTGGTGGAGCTTGCAGCGCTACCCTTTTCAAAAAGTAACCTGCTGAACAAAAAATTTCTTTCATATCTGCAGGAGTAACAAAGTGAATGAGATTCTCCAAAGGGCACTTTGCAACCCTTTGTGTCTTAAGTTAACAATAATTATTGAAACAATAGGCCTGGACAAATCGCTTGTTCGCTGCTCCAGATACAAAGGAAATTCTGTATTCAACCTCCACTTCCTTCAGCAGCACTCACATCTCGCCTTTGACATTCAACAGAATATGAAAAAGAATTTTGTCTCTATTTTAATTCAAGTTTTTTAGCAGTTTCTTTATATTGCAGGGTAATATTTTAGCAGCTAAAATAGTTCATATTTTATAATAAATTACATCTGGCGATGCATTGGGGAATATACCACTTTATTAATGTATTTTCCCTGCAAAAAGAAAGATGAGATTGTTGTGTTTTGACAAGCTTTTTAAAAAGAAATTAATGGTCATGCTCTGGGGTGTATAAAAGTTTCAGTTTAACCTCCACCTCTCACAACTTGTCAATAATAAAAATCAGCAGGGCAAAATTAAATAATAAATTTTCCTTTCTGAAAAACGTATTAATCTTTTCTGGACAGCTCTTAAGTTAACAAGGTGTTAATAAAACTCTAGGTGTATTGATGCAATATCCAAGCACATGTGTCCAAAGGAATCTTCCACCACTCACAGCCATCTTTATACAGCATGCAGAATCATGGACAATCAACCCTCTAGAAGACTTATACTGTGCTTTAAATACTCTTGAGAACAACCTCCTGCATGGTGTATATAGCTCACAAATACTGTTCAAAGATGCAGGATTTAGCATTAGTTTCAAAATCGGATGAATGAATCTATCAGGAAAAAAAAATTAAGATTTACTGTCAGATTTAAACCTTTCAAATTACTAGCTCACACATCATAAAGGAGAAAATGGTAACATGGGACTAAAAAATGGCAGGCTATTATTTTATTTATAATATATACCCATTATCAGGCATAAACAGGTTACAATCAGCAAACAACTAAATTCTCTATTTACAATCTGTTGGGAAGGGAGGTAGAAGAGATGACTTCCTGCATCCAAAGGTCACTTACCTAAACCTCAGGGTTCCCCAAGTTGCATCACTGTACTTTCCTGCAGTGGCCATGACTCAAGGTGTACCAACCTGCTACAAACCCACTTACTCCCCAAGGTTGTCGCCTGGCACTCCAAATACTCAAAACTCCTGATCATTGGGAGCTGCCCTTATCCTTTAAGGTATAGCTATTTAAAAGTACATTCACCTTCCCAACACAGTCTCTATTCCTCTGAAATTTCTGATGGAGTTGTGTCAGTCTGAAACTCAGTAGAAAAATCCTGCTCTATCTCCACTGTGGCAAGTCCCCTGTCGTTTCCTCACACCATTGAAAAATAACAATTAACTTGAAAACTGAGTTTGGCTCCTGAGATGAGTCCTACTATACAATCCTTTTTCCTTGCTCCTCTTTCTTTCAGTTTTCTGTCTAGAACTCACCCTAGGGAGGAAAGACTGTTGTGACTCACCTGAAGATGGGCCTGTCTTGAAGCCCTTTCATCTAGACTCTCCATTTAGTGACCAACTGAGATATTTTCCTTTATGGTTCTATTTCAAAGTCTAGGGTATCTGTCAGTTTTATTTATATTATACGTGTATCTAGTCTAAATGAACCTTTTATAAAAATCATTAGCTAGAGTTAGTTATATGTGCATCAAACTCATGAAACACATGGACCACCAAATAAAACATAAATTTGAGCGCGCAATGGAGAAAGGAAATCCCCACATTCAAACCACTACACCTGTCTTGAACATCAAACCATCTGGATTAGAATGTAAAAAAATATAATTCTTTGTTCATCCTGCTTTTCCTAACTTTTGAACACTTTGCTCCTCTGAGCTGACAATACTCGCCTGCCTCATGTTTATCTCCTCCTGCTTTCGAGGTATGATACACACCTGCAAAATGTGTTTGAGCACCCGAAATAAAGAGCAGTAGAACAATCCACAGAAAGTGACCTCCCTTTGGCATGAGGGCTGCTAACAACTCACCCTGGGTAACTACTTCTCCTGGTCCATGCCATTGATTGGAATTAAATTGAACACCTCCATCAATTTAAAAGCATACTAAACTGATGTATATTGTTGATAACTATGGGAAGCCCTTTAAATCAGCCAGAGATAGCAAAAGTTACTACAGTACAGCTGCTTTCAGGTACTGCTTACACCGCATCCTTGCAAGGGCTGTCCAATTGCATCTCCTGCAGCAGGTATGCCACACCAGTACCTGGGTGGGGGACATTGTGGGGGATATGCCACAAAAACTCTGAGAGGTTACACTGGGAAAAATAACCTGTATGGAGGCAATATTTCAGGAAGTGTCTAAGTTGGAACTTGCCAGCAGATATAACATCTTTCAGGTAAGAGGTACCTCAATAACCAGAGATGCCTGGGCCCTTTTTTGAGTACTGGTTGTATAGAATTGTATCCTAGGAAAAAAATCTTGCAAAATATTTCCATTGTAGTTGTGTAAATCGATCCTGTTCAGATTTAGTCACAGCCTCAATCACTGTTTCAAGCTGGTTTAAGCATATTTGCACATTCTTCCCTATCTTGTAGGATACAAGGTTTATAAAGAGTCTTATCAAATAGTTCAGATGAGTTCCTTGGATTAATATGAAATGAGCATTGCAGGTGTTTCTTTGGAAGTCTTCTGCAACTAAGACATTAAAAGAATGTTACTTATTATACTTATAACAGATCAAGTAATCAGTACTAAAATTAAAGTTCTCCACCCTTCCACATTTCTTATTAATTTGCTATGTTCAAGGAAAGGAATGAAAACATTGTCTGGTAAAAGAATTCATTTGCACAAGTTCAAAGACTGATACGTAACTCATTAACAGGATTTCTCATACTTCTTTCAAAGTAAACCAAAGTAAATTGTTTTGGACTTCCACTTGTATCCCATGCAAATGCTGAAATTCTGAACAAGTTGAACATTTAACACTCCCTTCTCTTC
The DNA here is from genome assembly GCA_013397055.1 of Pachycephala philippinensis. Taxonomy (NCBI): domain Eukaryota; kingdom Metazoa; phylum Chordata; class Aves; order Passeriformes; genus Pachycephala; species Pachycephala philippinensis. The sequence goes on along the minus strand of VWZT01007958.1, from coordinate 358,003 downwards.
TTCTCTCCCCAGGAAAACCCGTTCGATGACAAATTTTCCTCACGTAGAAAAGCAGTTTTGGAAAGTCATCATAAAACTGTTCCAGGAGGAGCCATGAACCACAGCCTGCGACTTAGCTTTGCCATCAAGGTGACCAAACAGAAGGTGTTCAGAAGACTGCAGCATCACGAGATCCGAAACACTCACAGTGCTGCTGGGTTAATCTTCTCTCGGGCTCCTGTGGTCTGCAAGGCGAAGCATTACCCTGGAGCGTGCCAAAAATCAGCAGTCAGTCAGCAAACTTCACCCAGCAGAGAGACATGAAAGCCTGACAGGCTTCAGAGGGACACTGGAGCCAAACCCGGCCTCATCACCTCCCTGGCGGGATTTGTCCTGGCAGAACGGCATTCCACTCCTGCCACTTTCCTTCTGCAATTATTAATCTCCTGGGGACTGGGGCAGCTTGGAAGTTTTACAGAGCATTTACGAGCTCAAGGCCAGTGTACAAGGTAAGGGGGAGGAGTGGGGAGTGGAGCAGCAGGGGCCAGGGCAACACACCAGCCCTAACTCTAGTGAAGACCCCCAGTGCTGTGGGCACCCGCTGAGAATGAAGAAGGTATTTTCAGCAAGTAACATGAATTTTGCTTGGAAATCATTCTTCTGTATTAACCTCTAGCTAATACAGGAGGTGATTAATAAATACCCACTTCCATCCCACACACCTCCCTCTAGCACAAAGCTAAAGAAACCCTTTGCTATTCCTCTGGTTTTTAATCCACCCAAGACCCTCTTAACTACTGGGTGGTCTGTTAATCTACCCTGCCACCCCACAGGTTTCCATATACTTGGCTTTAGGTTTGCTGTGCCAATCCCCTGCATCCCCCACATTGGAACTCTGTTTTCTGGGGTCTCCAGGCCCAGGAGCAGCTTATGGGAAGCTCAGCATTTTCACCATTGCACTTGAATTCTGCAGAGAAGGTATGGTTTTAAGTCTTTCTCCACCACTCCCCCTCAATTCAGTGCATTTCCAAAGGGTTAGGTTCACCCCCATGAAGGCTAGATATTTAACTCGTGCTTAAGTAAGAAAGCAAACATTGACAGAAATTAGTTTCTCCACTCTACAAGTGCTCTGAACATGCCCCTCAAAAATTATTCAAACTGTTTGAATCTGTTTTTATTTCCTACATAACCACATTAAAAAACAGAATGGAAATAAATAGAAATCTAAGCACACACATTCACAGCCTATATTTATGTTAAGAATATACCACTCATAGAAATACTGATTGATCTGGTCTGCTATATTAGCACTTGAAACTACCCAGAAAGGGGAGATGGCAAGGGCTAGGGGTTTACCAGCAAGAAAAAATCCCCGTACCAGTGCTCTGAAGTCCATTCCATGGATTTTGCATATATTAAATGTGTACACATACACACATGCTTAGCTGTAATGGGGAAAACTGCTTTTTTCAGTTCAAAAAAAAAAAAAAAAAACAAAAAAAAAAAAAAAAAAAAAAAAAAAAAAAACAAAAAAAAAAAAACAAAACAACAACAAAAAAAAAAAACAGAACCTTGAAGTTGTGCTTGGATTCTTTTCCCTTAAAGCTTATAGGAAACAAGCCCCAAACGTGAGCAAACCCCACAGCACAATGCTGTTCTTGTCACGAGTTCTGAATCAGCACCACAGCACATAGTGTACGTATTGAAAAACAGCTGTTGGGTGACAGACTGTTAGCTGGGAAGTTCGAGTTGAGTGAAGTGGTTAACCCACATCCCTTCCCCACTGATAAAGTGCTTTGATAAGCAGGCTGTACTGGTGAAAGCTAGCAAAAGAGCCAGGACTGAGACTTTCAGGAATGAATGTAAGACTTGTTTCGTGGAAGCAACCTAAATCTATTGCACAGCCCTCTCCACTTGTATTTTACCAACCCATCCCCAGTTACTTGCAGCACACATGCCTTCTGATTGCAGCAGAACCAATTCTTTGATATGTCAAAGCAATATCCTGCACATATGGAAAATAAAACCAGAAAATTGCTAAAAAGCCTCCCTTACTTCAATGTTTTATGAAAGTACTTTCTGCAATTCAAAATGTTAGTAGTGGTGTAGCATTAAAAAAAGGTCTGTATTTGAAAAAGCATGACTGGACTAACCACAAGCAAGAAACACGTGGGCATAATTTTTTCTTCTTTTTTTATTAACGGAAAGTAATTAAAAGATTTTTTGGGATTAATTTCTGATCTTCAGCTAAGCACTTTTAGAAGTAAAATCATTAATGAAGTACAGATGTCATGCAGACGTACAAAAAAACCTATTCCCCTTTTCACAAATCTTACGTTTTATAAATATGTTCATAAGCAGTACTTAGCATTAAAAAAAAAATCCACTAATAAAAGATATCTTTCTCTTAGGGTGTCATTTGATTTGTCTAAACAGTTCCTACACACATACAAATTAATGTAAGGTGTCTATCCTTCCAATACAATAACATAAAATTTCAGTTTAGCTAGAAGTAGGCAGATATATATAAAAAAATCATTACCTACATAATAGGGCTGAACGATTGCTGTACTAGAGATATACAATGGCACACTGAATATTTTCTTCCACAATGTCCTGGTCTTGATGTCTCTGTAGCTCTGGCACTCAAACCCTTTGAAAACTGAAGAAATAAATTGCCTAACCATTGTTGCTTGACCCCAAAGTAACCACACTACTGATTTAACATACAGTTATTCTTCTGTCTTTGCATCCACATGCATGTTAGCCTACACGTGGAGTAAGATATATTCTTAGACAAAAAAATTAAAGCTTCTCATCGATCCTGTTCAGATTTAGTCACGAGGGCAACACACCAGCCCTAACTCTAGTTAACTTAACATTAGATTTTCTGCTGCTAATGCTGAATACTGTACAGAGATAAGAGTAAAATAAAATCAGCAGGAACTATTTCAGAAAGTTGTAATAGTTCTGTGGATGCACATTTTTAAGAATTTTTTTTCTTAGCCTTTTGACATACCACTGTCTGATCAAATTGATCAGAAGTCATTTTTCTGTCTGCATTTAATCAAACAAGTAATTTCTAAATATCTACACTTAGAACATTTGCAAAGGGATCCAAAGATTACTAGACAGGGAATACAGAAATACAGGTAGAATTCTGAAACGCCAGTTAGGAATTACTTAAAGGAAAAATACTACTAGACACCCTCTTCACAATTAGTAGCTAGCCAGAAGTTTTCGTTAGTATAAAGCATGTTAATTTTTAAGAAAAGCTAGGTAGAAGTGCAAGTGAAGAGCAGAATAATAACAGTGCTCCCTATACTTTAACTAAAAGTGTATGGTGCTAACATTCAGAATTTTTACAGTGTTTGTTTTACTGTGCTCTTTCCAAGAAAAGGGAGTGCTCAACCATTTTACTTCCTAAGCTTTCTTAATTACCTTCATTAAAAACTTGGTACAGCAAAAGCAATAAGTAGTTGAGGGTTTTTTTTCCTTCTTGCACCAGACTAGAAGAACAGAAATCTGAAGAGAATGGATTGCGAATCTGAAAGTACTCTGTTTATTTAGGCAAAATAAATCCCCACTGAATTGATTATTGTTATTAAAGCCAGGCAACTAATAGAATCAATTTTATATTGCACAGAGTAACAGAGGTCTTACTGTACTATACTGAAGGTTCTGAATACTCCCATCATCTATGAAGGGTGATGCCTGTGTCTCCAGACCCTAAACTACTCTGACTTCCTGTCAAGTGCCACCTGTTACTTGTTTTAAGCTAGATTTTTAACTCTAGATCAGGGGCAAATGCATTTTGCAAGCCAGGAATGAGGCCTAACAAGACGTCCTATTTATTACTGTATAACAAGTAACGAAGGGCCTCACCAGCTGCTTATAGGACTGATCATATTAGCAGGCAGGATGCTGTGCTGTTCTTCAGACTGCTGAAGTGGGCAGACCAGATGGGAGGGACCACCAAAATCCTGCTACTGAGAGAAGAAAATTCTTGCTGTCATGCAGCTCTCATATCACTGAGGTAGGGTGGAAAAGACTGAGCAGGAGAATGACACTAAAGTCCTACTCCAGATTGATGTCCACTTGTGGAAACACAACGGAAGGACAGAGACACCCATTCCTGTCAAAACCAAATCCTTTTTTTAGGAACTCTGTTCTCTGGCCACTGTGAACTGGTTATGCATGTAGCCTCCTGAAGTACTCATATCAAATGACCTTTGATCATGAAAATGTCAGCTTTTGACATAAAACACCATAGTTGTTGCAGGGCCAAAACCAGAAGACAGACCACTTCCCTTTTTTCTTGCAAACATGTTAAGTATCTAGAAGAGGCCTAGAAAACCCAAATTAGATCTCCTTTTGAGTCATCACAGTTCAAGACATAGGACTGGACTTAGATTTACTGATTAGTCACAGCACACCATAATTCAGGGGAATATTCTGGTATCTAGACCACAGAGAGTAGCCCAGGCACCCTAAAGGAAGCACAGAAAGCACAGACTTGAAGCTTCAAGGATTAGATTCTGTCAGAAACACAGCCCTGAGGACACATTAACACTGGAACAAAGCAGAGGTTCCTCAAAGATTTGAAAGGTATTCCTGTAACCTAGGAGTAACAGAGTGACCAGCAATGCACTTGACCAGATTTATGTTTTGTTCCTGTCTGACAGCTTTCTTACGAGATTTGTTTTCCTGGACAACCAGTCATTTTGCTATCAAACGTATGAAGCTCCTTCCACAGAGTTAGGAGTTGCATGTGCTGCAGGAAAAAAAAGTTACCCCAAACAAGCATACACTTTCTTAAACATAAAATGCAAATTTTCACTTTACTATTACAAAAAAAAAAATACTAAAACATTGAATAACTCAAAACTAGAGGACTACAGAAAACACTAATTGCTGTGCCACCAGAGGAGATTTAAAAAAAACAACCAAACAAAAAACCACAACAACAGAAAACACAACCCACACAACTGCAATGTCTGTCCTCTTCTCAATGTAACTCCTACCAACATGAAATAAAGTTGCATGGAAAGCAGTTAAGCAGGAATTGAATCTCCAAATATTTTGCCAACTCACTATTTAATACATTTTGAGGGATAAACCACTGAAGTAAGCAAAAATTCAGCTCTCAAGAAGGCTACATATTTCTGTAAAAATGTATTTTGACAGCCATCTCAGCCCATATTGTGTTACACAAAAAAGCAAGACATGCTACGGAGCAGGTTTTCCATCATGCTAGTGGAACACACACCTTTCAGCTCCTAGTTCTGAAGTTTAAAGCTTTCACTGATGACACTATTATGCTTGGGTGTGAAAGCTGCCCTCTACACATCATCTTGCAAGACAAGCCTCCCTACACTCAAACCCAGCTTTCTGCTCCAACAGCCAAAGACAAACTACCTGCCTGGTTATTCTGACAAGAATAGGTTTTACTACTGCAATAACTACTGAAGAAATAAGTAGCAAACCAAGTCCAAAAATGACAGAATGAGGATTTTAGTCCATTTTTTCACAGCACCTTTATAACACAAAACTATGTTGCAGCTTAGAACATATTTAATGGAATTAGAAACACATTAAGAAGAGTGTGCAGAGATTGTGTAAAAGTTCTAAAGACCTACCTAGAGACACTTTTAACAAGTAATGTGCCAGGATTGTGACATGACTGTTGGGATGTCTGATGGGACTTCTGGAATTAAGACTTGGAGAAAAAAAAATCACATGCTCTTAATGAACGCATGTAATCAGCCGAGTTACGTGGAAAATGCAGTATAAAAGATACAGCTACATATAATTAAAATTTCAGCAAAATTAAATAACTGTAATTCTCCCTTTGAAATATTATCCTCCCTAGCTGTCTCTTTTTGATCTTATGCGAAGGAAGCACACAATGCAAAAGAAGCAATAGAAAGCTTGTTCAGTCCACAAAGCAGACACAAAATTAACTAAATATATTCATTCTTCCTTCTACTGAACTGCATACATAGCATACTCTGACAAGATATATTATTATACTTAATTTCTTCACACTTCACTTCTGATTTTGACCTATTTTTAATTTAATTTTATGCATTGAACTTCATAGAAATCTGTCATTTTTGGACAAATTAGAAAAAAAATTATGACATCAGCAGAACCAAGATCTCCTCCCTTCAAGTATGTTTGACTCATGTACCCTCTATAGAGTAACTCCACTGCCCACATTCTTTCTATTTCTTAAGCCAAACAATTAATGATTAAGCTTTTTGTTACACTCTTAATCCTTCATGTAGAACTAAGGGTCTGTGCATGTTCATGTATAAAATTTCCACTGCATCAATGATAGAATAATAGAGGTTGGAAAAGACCTGTAATATTTTGAAAGCAGGACCAACTTCTATCAGGTCACCACAGGCATGTTCTAAATATCCCCAAGGACAGAGTATCTGTGTAATAAAGATAAATCTTATTTCACGTCTTTACAAGAATTGAAGAAAGATGCAAAATAAGCTGCAAAGAAAAGAAGGAAATACGTACCTACGAAAAGCAAAAATAACACTTCTTTCAGTGATGCCAGATCAGTTCCAAGATAATGAATACTGACTTTCTAATCTCTCAAGCAGCAACACTTTTGGTCTTCTGAAAACATGAGCTTGTCAGAAATTTCTCTGAAACTTCACAACTGAGTCTAATAAACACATCGAACTCAATCTGAGCTGAAGATGCTATCAAAGCAAATGTTTTAAGCCATTTTCGAGAGAATAACTCTATGCCAAGATTCATGAGGAAAAATTTGCAAACTTACTAACTTACTTTTATTACTCATGAGGAAAATAAATTTGAAGATTAATAATGATATTACAGCATATCATAATTACCTACTTCATTATTCAAGTCTAGATCTAGATTTTCGAGGGTACTCACACATCTAAATTCCATGGAAATAAAATTATTTTTACCAAATCTGGCCACAAGGAAAGACATTTCCTCCTGGAACAGTTTCAGCTGCTAAAGCTCAAAAACTAATTTGAAATCACACCACCTCTCATCATACCACCAGTGTGCCCTCATTCACACAAAGACACAGGCTTGCCTCGTATGCTCTATTGTCAGGTTTTGTCTTCAGCTGGTTTTTGTCAGACATCAACCATTCCTGAAGCCAGTATTTCCCATATTTGCATTCTACTCAAGGCTGTGGGGGTTTTTGTTTTGTTTCTCTCAAGTTTATCTTAAGATATGGCTCAGGTTTTTTTGCAAAATCAAAGCTAGGAAAACTTTTCTTTTCCCCAGTGTTTTAAAAATTCTCAAATACAGCCATTGTAGAAAAGCTGTATTGCCTACAGAATTTCAAGTAGCAGCAACAAGATATGAGTATGTGGGTTATAGGCCAGGAATGTGGATTTGCTGATCCTACCAAAACTCTACCCTTGCTGGGTTTTAAAACTTTCCAAATTCTAGCACTTGCTTATCATTAACAAGCTTGAATATTGCACTGGCCCATAAAAAGAGTTTGCAAAATCTCATCAAATGAAGCCCAAACTCAAGCAGACCTAAGTAAAAGGTGACAGTACCAGCAAAGCAATGTGCCTGTTGAAGCCTGCAGAGTGAATAGATTAAAGGAGGAATATCTGGTGTTAGTCTACCTAAACCAGAATAACGTCTATGTACCTCTTTTCACTTGGAAGACGACTGCTAACCCACTCTTCCTGCTCCTAATTCCAACTATTTCAACCACTGTTCCTGAAATATTCAAACCACCAAGAGGTGAGGACTCTTCCTTATGATTAATGGAAATTTTATTAGCAAAGGTGATGTTTCTCAGCATCCACGAGGTCATCACACCTTGGCACGATCATGAGGAACCAAACAGATGAGCTGGACATAAGCAGGGCACCACGCACAGCATCACCACCTCTCTTCACAGATATTTTCCTTTTCCCCTCATCCCTGCTGCTGACCAGCTGACTACACAGCGGTGGTCTTCAGAGCACAGCATGCCTGCACACAATTTCCATCCTCCCCACACCGTGATGCAGGTGCTTTCATCCTGCACTCCATTAAAATTTACATTCTTCCTTCAGCTTCCCAGTGGCTGGTTGTCACTGTTCTCCAGGAATTCCAGTATTGCCATCATCTCCCTTGCTCCCTCTCCTTCCTCAGATCACAAAGGGACAATGAAGGACTCAGCAAGAGAGGGAAAACTGTGGAGAGCATTATTGCCCTGGACTGACAGTCAGGGACAGTCAGAACTCAGATGCTCCACGAGACACGCTTAGGGCTGCTAGGAAAGGAATTCAGTAAGTTTTCCCCAACTTTTTTGATAAATGCCATTACAATGCAAAGGTTCCTTTGCCTTTTCCTTTTATCATCCAAACAGCAGCTGATTTAAAATTCCACCAAAAATTATTATTGTACAGAAAACAGCAGCATGGAAAAGAATGAACCAACTTTTTGAAAGTTTAAAATTATTGAAAAGTGAGGAATATCCTTGCTCACATTTTACTACACTAGACCTTCTTCAGTAATTAAAATCCTCCAATTTATATTATGTGCCTGTAAAAAGCAGAATCCTGTAATTAAAAAAAAAAAGTAATTATCTCAAGATAACATAATTTCCTGTTGGAAAAATACCTACAAATAAATAATTCACAGCCCTGGAATTACCATTTTTGGTCATGAACAGAAAATATTTGCAGGATACAACAGTATTAGGCTGCCAGTTTCTATTGACCCCAATCCCTGTGCAGTTTAAAACTAACTTTACCTCACTGCAGGGAGATGCTTTTCCAGCAAACAATAACATGGATTGTCAGTAATGCATCCAAAGCTGGAAAGATTTTTCTCCTCCCTTACTAAGGGAAATCCCCGTCAGAATCCTTTTTAAGGTGAGAAAAAAACCCAAACAAAAATACAAAATAAATCAGCCTTATGCTAGCCTTTTAATTCTGATACATGTTTCAGTTACTGGCAAAGAATATGCAGAGTATGAATTGCTTGGCTTTGTTACATTTGGGAAAATTCCAAAGATTAAAAAAAAAAATAAATAAGATTCAGAAACAGTTTGAATGTGTAACAAAACTGATACCCAAGTCACACCCCAGATTACTGCTCTTATGCAATTGACATTGGCCAGAATCCATATAAAAACATACATCTCTTGGCTTCCTGCTCTGAAATTTGCACTATTCCCTTTCAAATCTGTGCTTTTATTCTTAAAGCCAGAGCAAGATTATCATACCACAGTGAGAATACTTCTGCAGAAACCCAATATAGCATATTTGCAAATCTATCCTCCCTTTTCACTCAAAAAAAGATACTATTAAATTATACATCTACTTTAGGAGTAGTAAAATTGTTATAAAACACAGATTGAAAAAGTGGGGAAAAGAACACCAATAGATTCTACTTTTTTTCATGGAATAATTACAAAAAGCAGTACCATTTGTCTGGCAGCTATGTTTATGATGCAGCTTTTAAAATCGCACTTGCTTTTCAAATTATGGAATCTCTTATTACAAATGTACACTAAATGTAAAATGCTGAGCAGTAAATAGAAGATTCAGCCTGCACATTTGCTAACTTGTTTTCTTTGGGTGAGAGTTTACTACTACCTAAACCAAAACACACAGTTCATGCTGATATTAATGCATGGGGGTTTTGCATTGTCTCACAGACTTCGTTGTTTTTCCACAGCCAAGGAAGGGTTTTGAAAGATATAAGCCCCACTATTTAAAATATAAGCCTGCAACATGAGGAGGAAAAATGTTAACAACATATTCAATCCATCATAAAAATCCATCTATTGCATTTCAGTTTACATAACTTCTCAATCATTTTACAGAATATGATATTTCTTTGCTGTGAATAGTAGTGGGTATAGTTAATAGCTATTAATTCAGAGTAGTCTATGTATCTGACTACTGTTTTCAAACTTACTGTGTGTTATATGCTAGAAAACTTAAGCATTTCCACAGAAGAAAGCAAAACAACTTCTGAGCATGCTGCGCATTAAAGGCAATATCCAACAACACTTTCAGTCATCCCAAAAAATCATACTAATGGAAACCATGATTTTTATTGGAAAGTAAAAATTGACTCATATGGGTTTCCTTGGAGAAATAAACAGATTTTTTTAAACTTCCTTGGGAAATATAAACATACTTAAGGCCCAGAATTTTAAATATGTGAACACCCAATGCCAGGCGTGAAAGATACAAGAGTCACTTCCAGCACTTCCTGCTCCTCCAACAAGGAGAAGACCAGGGAAGAAGAACAACAGTTCTATAAACAAGTAACTTAGGATATTTATGGTGATATTCATATTTGTGATTATACCTAGTTGATAAAAAATGCAGCAGTCATACAATAAAGTGTTTAAAAAGCCACATACCAAAAAAGAGGTCAAATTCAACAAGGAGATCAAAGATAGGAGGTCAGCAGTTGATGGAGAATCTTCCTCTTGGCAGAAGGACAGCTGTGTTTTCTTTTTAATGTAACAAACAAGTAAATAATCTCCACCTTCATTCTGCCCTCAATGCACTTTTTAGAAAGGGCAAGGAATATGAAAGAAAAAAACCCTGAACCGTTACTTGATGTATTTTCTGGGGCTGGCAAATTTAAATACGAGAAGGGCCCATATCAGCTAAATTTATGTTTGTTTCACTCACATCTCTGTAATTTATACTTTATAGTTTAGAAATCACAGCATTGCTTTTCAAACACTGATGGTATAACAAACTAGATAACCCTTAGCACAAGTTAAGAGTGAAAAAAATAGGTAAAGTTAAGAGCAGATTTCTAGCATTAATGATTCATAGCATAGCAATGCACTGAAAAAGAAAGCCTCTCTAATAAAAACATTTTCAACACATTGGTACTGATACTTCCAGAGCCTGTTCAGACAAACAGAGGAAAAAACAGCGCAAAATTTGAAGTATTAATAGATAAATGTAATTTCACAGAAATTAGTTTGATTTGGTCACTCTTAAGTTATGCTTAAATTATGAAACTAAAAAGTGATCCTATGCACAAGAATGACACACAGGCTTAACAAAAGCAGCAAACTATGCTCTGTCAAGCCACTCACGATCTTTGCTACCAAAGCCAAGTGGTGAGGAAGGCCACAAGCAGACTAATTTTGCCCATAAAATACCTTAACGCAGTTATTAAAACAGGAATTACATTTTACTTTCTATCTAATCCTTCAATGTTTACTCCATTACAAAATTTACTCCATTCTGCGTTTTCAAGATGGGATGCTAAAAACCTAACTGATTTGAGTAAGGAGAAATGAAGAATAATTTTTGAGGCTATGTGCAACAAAATAGTACCAGTCTGAACTAAACTAATAACAAATATAGTCAAACTATTTAACAGATTTCCGGCAAAACGTATTTTGAGTTTCAGAACATATGCATACATGAATAGTTACAAGTGTGCACATGTGTACCTCCATATCACCAAAACATTGTGTTTGTTACACAGTTCATAAGCACAACTTGTACAGTTTGGAATTAAACCGCGCAGAAGAAATACTTATTTTCTAGGACAACTGACAGGAAGTACTATTATTATTATTACTATTATTACTCTTGGTGATGGTGATAACAACAACAATAACAACAATAATAATAACAATATCTACATTACAAAAACGTAATCCCAAGTGTCACATCATATAATTTGGAGTAAAAACAGATCAATGAAACATGCCATTTTCTGTTTTCTCTGCACACCATGAACAACTTTAAAATTCAATAATTACCTAAACAACACCTACTTGCCCTTCCCAATTTGCTTCCTTTAAAGGTCAACAGTTTCTGTCCCCTCAGTCTATGCAAGCCTCCCCAGACAGACACATGCAGGTTAACAGCAAACCCACGCTGCACGTGTTACCAAAGGACAGCCAATTCAGAGCCAGTAGCTGCAAAACTGAAAACCTGCCCTAGTCAGAATTGGGGTAGAAGATCACCAAAGGGCTAGCAGGGAAATCCAGTTGACGCATGATGCCAAAAAGGATGCGGGAAGTGCAACAGACCTCCATTCTGGCATGTTGGCAAAAAAAAATTTCACAGCACTTAGAGAGTAATAACCTATAACCTAGTACATAATGTTGCCTTTATGCACGCCTCACTCACAGGAACTTCTGCAGGTATTAAACATAAGAAGTCCATTTCTAAAGCCTCTCGGTGTACAACAATTACCCTATTGTCACTCGGCCCACTGTGCATTGTAGGTCTGATTTCGTGCAGCGATCTTGCTGCATGCTGTCATGTCTGGGTATGACGACTGCGGTATTTTCACTGTGCAAAATCCTACCTCAGGGATGACAGATTCACCCCCACCTTCCTTTTTCCTCAGGTCCCCCTCCCTGGATAGCAGAACATTTTAATCCCGGCACCCTCACAGTGGAGTGATGACATCATGACCTTTACTTACATTTGCTGTCTGAGATGCAGGACCTGGCCAGTGGTTTAAGGCATTGAAAGGTATCACGGGTTCACTTCAGTGCAGGTGTTTCAGAAATGATCCATCACATTTACAGGGCCAGACTTGGTGAAAAGCCAGTCACTTAAAATACTACACTAAAATGTGCTTCTAGTCATCATTTCTAAAACATTTTCCTCAAATTCTTTTGGGAATAATTTGAAAAGTATGTTTTATGCTCAGAAGCAATAGGCCACCAGGTGGTTTTAACTTTTCCTAATTGGTTTGTTTTCTATTCAGACTTTGTTTCTCCATTGGTTTAAGCTCCACAGTTTGATGACAAGACAAACCAGCCAAGAAAAAAAAAACAAAACAACACAAATAGAACAAAAAAAAAATACTTCTAAGAAAAATATAGAGAAATAGCTAACATTTCAATGGGTTCACATGAAATGAAGTTGCTTTTAAAGCTACTATTATCAAAGTATATTTTTTTAATCCAAGAGCAACAGCAAATAGTATCTTCAAGCAGGTAATAAACTTGCCGTAAAAACATGTTAGAAAAACTAAGAATTTTTATGAGAAAGTTCATGGTCTTCATTCACACTTGGCCATTTATATGATCATCTCTTCCCACTTAGCGATCATCATATTTAGCATGGTAACTTTAAATGTTCTTTGGATTGCTAACATACTTATATAACTATACATATTACACACTTATATAACTATACAGAATATGTACCATACCCTTAATGTACATCACATGGAAGAGCAAACAGGCATGCCAGCTCCTTCATTCCACTACTTTATTTGTAAGTGCAACAATTTCGTCTTGAATTCAGCTTCAGTGGCCATTCTTTCCCCACGTGATTCTGTTTTTCATTGCAAATTACAATCAGCTGCTTCTTTTATTGAATTTATTTCAATGAAAGCCAGAAAATATTTGTTATGGCAGCAATATTACGGCCGAGATTTTTACCCATCTTACAAACCACGTGGATTTTTAAAAAAAGCAAATTACAATGGCATAAACCAAGTACAAATTTCTGCTATATCAGTTTTCACAGGTGACTGTATGCCTCAATTGCTTCCTTCCAACTCACTCCATGCCACAGCAATTCACGTAAGTTATCATCATACAAGAGGAGCACACAGCAGTTAAGAAATGCATCTTAAATTCAAGCACTGGCTTATTACAATTCATTCATCTGCCTACCTCACTGTAAGGAAGGCTTACTAAAGAACACACATAAGGTGAAGATGATCAAGAGAGAGGACTGTCAGATGTAGTTATTTGTGGTGTTCATTCTGACATGCATTTGGAGTGTTCCCCTATTTTGTGGATTTTAATAAGAGTAAATGCTAACAAAAGAGTATTAAGAGCATAGGAGTGTTCAGCAGAGGAATGGTAAAACAAACCCCATGTTTTAAACATTAAGTTAGATATAAAGCCTAAGTGAAGTACTTTTCAGGCATTATAATATCATCAGCATCATTAAACTGAAAAGCTGTAGTTCCTGCTAACAGATTACGGAATTTACTTTGAATGAGTCACAATGCTATACAGTTTTGAAAAACCCTGTGGTTGGCTTCTGAATGTTAATCTTTGGAAACACCTTTTAAATTTATATTGAAAGAAGAATATCAACACAATACACCACAGTAAGATCCAGATATTTGAAAATAATATGAACCTAATAGAAATTTCATAAATGAACTAGCTGTCTACATTTATCCTGAATTCTTAGACAAACAGGATTTATGTAAAGGTTCATCCTAAAAGTATCAGAAAGCCAATGCAAGACATTCTAGGCTGCAACTGTGGAAAACAACCTACACAACAGATACTTAAAACAACAGCAAAAATGGATTATAAAGGGATTAGACAATATCACAGACGCCAAATTTGTTAATAGCAATTCAAATAAAGAGAGTCTGGACATTACTTTTTTTTTAAAATCACCAATTCACTTGCTACCGATTTCTTCCTAATTCAGTAACCTGTCTGCCTGGCAGCTCTTTCCAATTCCTTGCTACCTCAAAAATGTATTAATTTACTTCAAGATGCAGATACAGTAGTTAACTGAAAACTCTGGATTAAATCCACCATATCAACGTTACACAGTATTTGGTCTTGACATCCACAGATCCAGAAGAGAGCAGGTTTCCTGTTTCTCTATTCCTGTCTGCTTCCTGTATCACAAATCGAAGTTTCTGGTTTGCCTTACCTACTCAGGACTTCTACTTAACTCTCAGAAAACTGTGTTCGTGCTATCAAATTTTAAGCTTTACCTTCTTTCTGTTCATAACTTCATGCAGAAATCCTCTATAGCCTTAGAGGAGTTCAATATCCACCTGAATCTTCAGACTGCCCCTTGCTGCCCTCTCTGCTCCAACATTTGAGCACTTGTTTTTATCTTTAAATCTACTTCTCACATTTATAACATCACCACATAGCCTAACATAACCTGAACACAAGGGGTCCTGAGTAGATCATTAACATCTTACTAACATCACTGAACTGAAACTTCATGGATTTTTCTCATTTTAACAGAAAACTACCCACAGTTTCAAAATACCAATATCCTTTGGTTTAGGCCATTTTGAGAGAAGTTGTGAATGTTTCTTCCCTGGAAGTGTTCGAGGCCAGGTTTGATGGGGCCCTGAGCAACCTGGCAGAGTGAAAGGTGTCCCTGCCCACGGCAAGGAGGCTGTAACTAGATGATCTTTAAGGTCCTTTGCAATCCAAACCATTCTGTGTGTTTGCCTGAAAACTTAAGGTTACAAAAAAAATGGGGGCAATGGTTAACGCAATACTAAAACAAGAAACACAAGAGCCCAGCCCTAGTATGGGCCGACACATTTTTATTCCCATGAAATGGAGGTTCACCAGAAATTCCTAGAGTACTTCTGACAGATGTGCTGTAAGCCCATGGCAGCCAGGCAGGGGCTGCAGTCCATAATGTATGCTGGGCACTTGGGAAGCCTAAGGGTACGTCAATTGGCAGTCTCACAGAAGCAGAATTCTTGGCTGTACCAGAGTCCAGTGGAGGTGCAGCTGACTCCAGGAAAACTACGTATCCTGGTCCCTTACCTTTGGCATTCCTGACTTACAGAAGACCTTACCTTTGACGTGCCTTTTCGATCATGATATGCAACAACAAATGTACCAACAGCAACAGCCCAAAGAATCATATAGCATAAAACTAACAACGGCATTTCCTTAGTCATCTACTGGCCATCATTTCTTTCCTACTTACACTGTTATAAACATGACATCATAGCTTGTTTCCTGCTGGGCTTCTCTTGCACAGAGATAACAAACATGTACTCTGCCAGTACCAAAATCAAAACCAACTGCTCGACTCCAACAAATAGACAAGAAAACTCCAAACCCATAGCAAACAAGTACCCAAGTTGTGTAATTTAAAATCCCTTCCCTACTCTCAGAGTACTCCCTACTCTGCAGTTTTAGAGGCACAGTTTTAATAAATGCTGCTGAAGAAAATGGAATTTCAATATTTTATTTATGGCTGTATATCCTACACTAAGTGTGAAAGGGGGAAAAAAGCATGCACACTTAAATATAATGGGCAATTTACTGTGGAAAAAAAATATACAAAAGGAAAACTTTTTAACTCCTGTTGTACAATTTGTTTTAGAAACATGTTAACAATGTAGGAAAAAAGGCCTTGATGCCATTTATACAGCTAACTCTTGCAGGCATGTTCCAAGTCCAATAAAGAAGGTTAATGCTACAATGGCAGTGAGAAACATGCAAGTCAAAACACAATCTGGGAGGAACAAAGCACCCCATACAACCCAAATTTCAGCAGCACTAAATAATATCCCACCTGTCAGTATGTCAAACAGCTTGGCGTGTTTCCATTACAGGACAAAAGTCACTTTTGTTTGTGTGTCAAATGTGCTCTGAGCAAAAGTGAAAAAAAGAAGAGAAAAGCTTTTGGAGAGGAGAGACAGTTCAGAGAGGTTAAAAAGAATCAACTGATAAATAACAATAGTGCTTACCACCTTTGTGCTTATGTTCAAAAATAGCATTTTGGTCAGCCAGATGTTACAAATATAGTTACAAACACACATAATGAACAAATTTAGACATCATTGATGCATGGAAGATAACACAGGGTGGAAAATGCCCTGAAACTTAAAAAAATTAACTTCAATTTACAAATGGGATCCAAACAGAAATGCTTGTTAGTGCCTTGTTTTCCATTTCTCCAGGATTCTTTTTGTGCGCTGATTTATAATTTTCCTATAATCAAGAAACAGGGGAAGGGCAGAAAGAAGATGGACAACAGGATTTAGTGTTGCCTTTTGATTGCCTAATGTAATTTCACAAAATGAACTGATTCTTTATTTTTGCTTCAGCTTAAATAATCTGTTCTATTTATTTTAAATGTGAACATGGAACTTGGATGGTGACAGAACAGATCACTTTTTTCTCAATACAAGATTTACCTTTCTAAGAAAGCTGGCGATCTGTCACTGGTTTCAAACCCCTTTGTTTATTATAGTCTCTTAGAAGTGACAATAATTGCTTTATTCCAGAGCATAGGCTGTCAGACTACTTGGTTCAGGGGACAAGAAAAATCAGAGTTGGAAAATGTAAATGGAAGGATAGATGGCAACACTTCACCATTCTGTCCTTGGATGCCAAAGAACTTTACAGATGTGAATTATAAGCTTCATCGTGGAAGACCAGGAATATTTAATGATGAAAGTCATTCCTAATAAGAAAACAGAAGCAACCCCTGTTCCAAATTCATTGCATTATCTTACAATAAGGAAAAAAATAACCATGGGAGAATACAAAATAAATTTTAGAATTACAAGAGAGCATTTTAAGTCACCTAAATTTTACTAAACTTAGGTTATCCTTGAATAACTAAGAATTCGGGGGTTGTTTCATCTCCTTTATCTCAGCCCTGGGCTTCCCCATGAGAGTCAGAGAGTTTTTCATTTTCAGCTGAGCCTGGAATCTGCCCCAATCCAAGCAGATTCTGCAAGACCCAGAGAAGCCCTTCCTCAGCAACGGAGGTCCTGCTGCATGTAAGGCTGCAAAAATGTGCAGTGTAAGGTTTGCAGATTTGCAGAGAAACTTAAGTAAAGAGAGGAATGTCTCTTGCCTTTGAAGCAGCTACCTTAAATTGTCCTTAACCTTGTTTACCAATTCTGTAAATTTTTCATGGAAACATAACCTGGAATCTTACCTAGCAAGATGGTAGACACTAAGCAGCTGAATAAACACACTAACTGGCATGATCAAATCAATAATCTTTCTAGACACCTACCTTAATTCTTAGATTGAATCTCCTTTTTCAAAGATTACTCTAGGAATTCTAGATAGTATTTCCTAATGCTGTTTGAATCACTTTTAGCTGGTTTTCAATGATTGGATCAAAATTTAGAGTGTGAGATTCACAGAAAAATACCATCCTTTTAACTGCAAAGTCAAAACATATAAAAATACCTAATAAAATGAATTGTGGGGTACTGACTTCAGTCAACAGAAAACCAAGAACTAAACAAACCTGAGACAGGATTTAATATTGCCCCAAATTCTCTGTTTGAGATAAAAATGCATTTATACAAGACCGAATCCTAAATCCTCTAAATGAGGAAACAACCACCCACAGAAAAATGTCACCTGAAAAGAAATACAAAATAATCCTCATACCTTGCAAAGTAACTGGGCACAGCTTTGGCAAGTTCTTAAAGCAGCTATATCTGGACACTGGTAACTGTAAAATACAACTCATAATCTACTATGCAATATCATGCAAGAAGCATGGGTTCAATAACAGTGCTCAGCTTTTAGCTGGGTGTTTTCCCTAGAATATTTTTAGAACATTGGTGACCATAGAAACACATGTGGAAACAACTCAGCAACAAATACCTGGTGTGACTTTATTTCCCATGTAAAGGAGGCACGGGGAAGTCAAGAGGACAGTTACACTGGCAGCCACCAAATGATTATTCAGGATGTTCTCACCTATTTTAAAAGGGGTAAAAAAATGCTCTACGTGAATTAATGTAGAAGTCAGGCTCAAAAGCAAAGCCAAAGCTCTTTGATCCTGTCATTGATCCATAGGAGCAAAACTTGTAGCTGTTTAATTTTTTAATTGTTATTATTGTTATTTAAGATTAGTAGGCAACTCATTCATATCAGTGAACTAGACGAAAGGTGTTAGGAATGAAAGAGATCATCAATTACCTCATAAGGGAAGTCAAAGCATTTATGCTATTCCAAAAGAAAACTGCAAAGATTTAGAACATATGACAGACTGATAAAAAATGTACTTCATGTCCAGAAGGGCAGCCTTTGTGAAATTAATCTCACATCATGAAGGTCTCAGCCCGAAGGTAAGTTCAGCTGTTCTGCAACTGGGACCTCAAATCAGAAGAAACTTCTATGGTAATACACAATTAAATTGGGTTAAAAATACTTTTTTTTAATAAGCTGTCAAAAATTTATTTGCATACTTTTTCTTATGTAAGCACATGCTCATTAATTAGAAGGATCCTAACGCAAACAAACTGTGTCAACACAGGAGACCACACTTCTCGAAAAAAAAAGACAAACAAAACCCCAAAAAGCAATAACACACTGAGATTCTGGCTGAGTCAGAAGGTAGACTAGTTGACAGTATAGCATAAAAATCCTTTCAAACTGCCATTTTGCAGCATGTTAATCTTTCTATATCTATACAGAGCCACATATTCATTGCATGCAAAAAGGAGAAAGTGAAATCCCTGGCCCTACAAAGGTCGTTGCAAAGGAGCATGGTGGGAGGGAAGGGAGGGAAATCAGAGGGAAAAGGGGAGAGCTCATAAAGTGTAAGGTTTAAGGAATGACACTGGAGCACATCCAAGATAAATCTCCATTCTATTTCATATTTTTTGGGAGAAGCAGCAGGTTCTTCACACTGCATGGAGTAAGATCGCAAAATGCCAAGAACAACAGGCATAATTCTTTCAAGATCATTCCATCAGGATTTTGCAAATGAAAACAGATTGAAATATCTGGAAAAAAAAAAAGTTGCTGAAGAGAACAAAATTTTCACTTTGCTTCTCTCTCACCACCAAGTTGAATCTACTTTCCCTCATCCCACAAAGAACTTCTAAAAGACAAGGAGAAAAGCTGGCAAGTAAACACCAGACTACCTCATCTAGGTGAAAAACTGAACTGTTCACTGGCTGTCTTTTTAATATTTTATATGAGCCTTTCCAAGATTTTATTGGTTCTCTTTATGTACTTTTACTATCAGAGGCTCACTGATCTTGGAATATAAGCTAACAGTTGTGGTTTTACACCACAATGTTTATATTAGGCTGTCAGTGCACAAAGAAAATGAATACAGCTCCCACCTGCAGCTCCTGCTGTTAACTTGTGCACATGGCACACGCGTGCAGGATTCATGAAAAAAACCTCTGCTGCACCCCTGGATTCCCTGGGAGGCCTCTCTCCAAACATCTCTGGCTACATTCACTCTCTGTGGTATCCCAGTGGGGCAGAACCAGGGCTGGCTTTAAGCACAGGCAGCAGCAGTCTGAAGTTGCAGATTGTTGGGGAGCAGCACAAAAACTCCCCATGAGGGTATCCATGCCCATACATTGTGTTGTCAGGCAGCTGGAGAGCCAAGTAGGCTGCTACAGCCCTGAAGAGAGAGGTCTGGATGAGGCAGCAGCCTTTCCTGGCTCCAGCAGAAGATAGAGCCATCTCCCACTCCCATCTGTGGTGAATAAATTTATTTCTGCTACACCATGCAGAAATTTTGCACTATTATGGTATAACAATTTACCTTTAAGTCCTCAAAGAAGCAGTCAAAGAGCCCAAAAAACTCAGGAACATGTATATTACAACAGGTACAGATGAGACTGCTCTTACCTGGTTTCAGAATGTCATTCTGTTTATTTTCAGGAAGAGTTATACACTACCAGATCCCCCTGAGGTTTATACCTTTTCTTAAAATTCCAGCTCATGGCAGAGACATCCTAAAACCTCATTAGAGAATCGTTACTAGGAGTCTTCAAAGTTTTATTCAGCTATAGTTATGATTCCTCCCACATCCCCCAGTTTTGTATGCTTTTGATTTTCAGATTCATGACATTTAACTGCATGAGACTGTCCATAGTACAATAACTAAAGGCTAACTTACATAAAGGATCAGAAGACAGAAGCAGCTAACCTGTCAATGACAAGTTTTAACGTAACCTTCCTATTAACTTCTCTTGCTTTCTTCCTTGAATTTAGAAAAAGGAAACATTTTTCACTTACAGACATATTGTAACACTGAAGATGTCAAGAAATCTACTTTGATTAAAGAAAGAATTTCAGGGCTTAGAGGCTGTGACTGTCAGAACGAGTACACGTCTGTATTCATTTTTTTCTCAGTCTAGAGAGGTTAATGCTCCCTATGTCAGGATTCTGAGACCATACACTAGCTTACACTATGCTTGTAGGACTAAATCTATAACTGGAAAACACAAACAACAATCTCAGCAAGCTAATGGAAGTCAGCTGACAGATATGGCAATACAGTCAAATGAAAATTAATTTTTAAACAGTTATTTTACTTGTAATACAAATTGTTGTTTGATAAAGTTTAATTAGGACCAAAGCTGCCACTACAGTTAATTTTTTCATGTCAATAAAAGCTCTCAATATTTTTTTGTCAAGGACACACCTCTTCAGCTTTTTTTGAGAAACTTGACAGGTGTTTTTTGCATAGAAGAGGGAAGAAAAAACATACTTCAAGAGATTAAAATTTAATTCTTAGCATTTTCTGGCAACAAATGAAACATATTCATCATGTACCTGTGAACAGAGCAGCCAATTTCAAAGATGGTACAATAATGCATGAAAAAAATGTGCTCCACTAAGCAGAGAAATGAGTTTTAGTGTATGTAGAGCATCTGTTAACAGTTTAGCAGATCTTTCCAAAATATTATTTCTCCCTAACACTACAGTGAGCAGAATACGACCTCAACTTGACAAAACTTAGGGGGGTTACCTATGATAGTCTGCAGAAGAGAATTACTGAAACATCTCAGAACAAGAAGGTAATTTGTCTTCCTTACCCAATTTCAGTGCACAACATCAAAAAAACTCTCTTGAGTAAATAAGGGGATAAATAAGGATAAATGCAAGAGAACTGGGAGACAGATTATTGCTTTTAAATACCCTGTTCTAGGGATTCCTTCCTTTTTAAAAACTCAGAAAACATATGTCTACCCATCAAGACTGCAAAGAGGCTTTCTAAGAAAGAACACAATGCACAATAAGGTCTTAAATACCAAAAGACAAAATGCAACAATGGCTAAACCCACATGAATTTGAGTAGCTGGATTGGTAACACCAGAAGGACTACTTCAAGGTATGTATAACAGGCTGAATTCTAGCAGCCCCAGCAGGAATACTTATAAAGCAGAACTGGGGCACTTCCCTGATGTGAACATTGGCTTAGCAGAACACTGGTCATTATATTCTCTGTTTTAAATGTGGCTACAAGAAAATGTGCTATGGGGAAAGACTCCAGCACCACAAGCAGTGCCAGCCAAGTATGGCAGGAACGAGTTGTGTATGCTAGCAGGCAGTGTGCATCTGAATGTATATACAAAAAATACCTCTGAAACACGGAAATATTTTCTATTGCATTTAACTGATGACCCACGTTCTCAGGCAGAAAGCTTTTTTTTTCCACAGTGGACAGAATGCCTCCTGAAAATGTAATGCAGTGCTCTTCATAACACCCCAAAATAGACAACTGTCTATTTTGCAACTGTTCTGCAGATGTGGCACTGCCACCTTTTAACCATCCTTGAGGCAACAGCCTATGGATACCACAGTGTGCAATCCACATTGTCCCATACGTTTTACCACCATCTAAATATGTGCTTCAACATTCTTACTTCTCCTCATCATGCCCTTTCCCCTCTCCTACACCTCCATCCTCCTAAACAAAAGGCATGGAAGAGGAAGAAAACTATTGCTAACGTAAGTTACTCTTTAGGGGAAAAGACAGGCAAGGGAATGAAATATTCCCTCATCTATACAGTGAAGAGATAACATCATGTGGAGCACTGTATTTACCAAATCAGATGAGCATTAATTGTGCTTGTATGGCTGAGGCAGGGTGACATTTGCTTCCAAGCACCATCAAGAAACACACTTTGTCATGTGGCAAATTTACTCTTTGCCAGATGTTAAAATGGAGATCTCTTTACAATATCTTTAAACATGCATAACTTTCGCTTTGCACATTAAAGGCAGCTTTAATGCAGCATTCCATCTGGTGTATTAATACTTGTCTAAACACAACAGTTTTGGCTGATGCCTCAGTATCATTTTGTCCTGTTAAGAAGCTTATATGTGCTTGTTCATCTGCCATGATCCAAAATACCTGCCAGAAACTTTTCTTGTTCTCTTGGCCATACTTTTTCATGAATGAACTCGCCAGTATATTTCAAGGTGATGTTTTGTTTTCAAATCACAAGCATAAAATTGTTTTAAATTTCCCACATCTCCCTTTATATACACAGAGGATCTCTTTACTCCCTCTTCTCATATATATAATTTGGCAAGAGAGGGAGGGGAGTGTTTGTTTGGGTTTTTTTTTCTTGGTTGGCTGGTTGGTTTTTACTTTTCCCATGCATCTGTTGTGGTTTTACTCAAAGTGCCAAACATTCAAGTAAATTGTGGAGCAGATCATTAATACTGTTACAAGATTACTGCTTATTTGTAGAGGAAAAAAAAAAAGTAACCTGACATAAACTGAGTAATATCAGAAGACCTAAAAAAAGCATTTTTCTAATGAAAGGAAGGTGTATGTGCTCATCTACTCCCATAGAACCATTTTCTTCATACCAACTTGCTCCTTAAACAGTAAGTAATGTTTTGTTTTGATTTTTGCAGCTGAGTGAACTGTATTAATGGTTTCTGCCAAAACAGAAAGCTCAGGGGAGGAACTGAAGTCCTAATTTATATAATCAAAATTAATTGGTAGTTTATATCTTTAGGGATTATAACAGGTCATTATATTTGATTGAAGACAAAGGACAATACAAAATTTTTAATTAAGCTTTCACATTTAGTGGTGAAAAATGTACGTTTTAATGCTTTGCATTTTAGGTAGCCATATAATATCTGTGTGTTACAGTTAAAAGAGGAATCAGTGGGGTGGAAAAAGCTCCTAATTACATCTTCATGAAATGAAGCCAAGTGACAAAGCAGTTGCTGCTGCTTATTATATATAGCTGCTTGGCTATACTGAATTAATTCTTTAGCACTTTGATTTTCACACCCTGGTTTATAGGCCTCTGATGATCCACAAGCTCAAAGCTAATGGTCTACAGGACCAGATCTCATTTAAGTGTTTTTAATTAGAAACTCAGCAGAAATACACACAGTCCTCCATGGAAAAGGCAAAGGGGAAACAGTGCCCATTGGTACAAATGCCATGGGAACCACTGTCTCAGCATGATGTCAGAGGGTTCCATGAAACAATAAAAACCAGTACAAATTTCACCTGGTAGACTGGCATCAGGATCTTAGCCACCTGAACTTTAAGGAACGATTGGGCTTTATAGCAGATACCTAGGAACTGCTTTTCCGAACCACCTTAACAATAGTAAGAGACAATTGTCTAACAACGGTTGGATACTGTCAATGCCTCTTCAGGTCCAGTGGAAGATGGGATCAGTAACCAGCCAGGTATGTGGGAGAAGCTGTGCTGCTCATTACTGGCCTCCACAGAAACACCTCACAGGACTAAGGATGCCCTGTCCCTCAGGTAGCTTTGCAGCAAGCACACTAACATTCAACCGGAGAAAAATGAATCAACATCCAGCAAGCTCCAGCTGCCAGTTCATCAAAAAATTTTGAAAGTAATCAGATTATACCCAAGGGATTTAGGGCATTAATTTTAAAACAGCCTCCAGTTTGCCCACACAGATATAAAACAGAAAAATGCTTGCTCATCCTTTTAGTAAATCCATCTCAGATGACTTGTTTAAGAACATTTTGTCTGTTGTGTTCACAGACCTTTACCTTGGTGTCACAGCCAGAGAAAACACTTGACAAAACTCCTACTCATTCATGGATATCCATAACAACAACTCCTTCTTTTAGAAGTCTACAAAAAGACAGAATTGTCACTGGAAGTGACAGACAGTGTCACATCTTGAGAGAGAGTGAAGATGCAGTGCACTTTCCTATGAGTAGCTAGAACAAGGGTAAATTGAGTAAATCAGGAGCTGTGTCTTTTTGCAGGAGTTTTTAAGTTTTTTTTTTTTTTTTTTTTTTTTGGCCACTTAAAAATAAACCAACCCATTTCCAAAACCCACAAAAGAAAAAGAACCCTCCTACAGCACTGTAACTCTGCAGTCCTGCAATTCAGCTCCCTATTGCTCAACTAAAATCTGTCTTTAGATTTCAAAACAGTTTGAGTTTTCTTCCTTAAGGTTCCAGGCAATGGAACAGGAGCTACCAAGTGCCAAACTGTTCTACTGATCTTTTGAGCAATAAGAATCTTATTACTAGACAAAATAAGACAAATCCTACCACCAGAAGTGTATTCAAGGTATTTCTAGCCACAGACTTTCCAGTTACCTACGCTCTTCTCAAAGAATTAATCAAAAAGTGTTAATCCATCTGTGGAAGCTTGATGTCACAGTAGCTTTCCTGTAGGTTAGAAGAATAGAAACCAGACTCCCTTATCCTGCTTGTTCAGTCCTCTTGTGGGATCTATGCATCTATTTTTGTATAGATTTGTTAAATCCAGTTGTGGCACTAGGCAGCTACCTATTCCAAACCTCTGCATTTGCTCTCGTGGCTTCAGAACTTCGAACAGGAGGACAAAGGGAGTTTTGGTGGCAGTGGAAAACCAGGAAACCAAATCGGGTCTTGCTAAAGATCAGTTTGTTCTCTGCCATATCAGTAGTGAGTGCACAGGTGGACTAGTGCCGGCACACCTTCTGCCTCAGCTATGTCTTCCCACAGCTGGTGGAATGAGATGGTAAACATCTCCAGGAACTTCAGAAACACTCCTTGCACCTCAAGATGGCACAGACTGGACTCATGAGACTGGAAAAAACAGCTTATTTTAAACTTGAATTTTGGAGCATGAAGTAGCTGCTCATAAATGTGTTCACACAATACCTCCATTATTTTTTATCTGCAAGCGCATATCTTTAGGAAGTGACAGCTTTTCCAACTCTAGGAACAATTGTCAAGGTTTGTTTTTCCTTGTTTAATTAATCAGGATACCAAGATCCCTCATTTTTTCATGAAAAAGGATTTTTTTTTCCTTTCTTTTCTGATGATACAAACACCTCCAAAATATTTTAAGGTTTAAGAAAACATCTTAACATTTAGGTAAGACCAGCATAATATATCATTTTCATAAGCCACGAGCTGCCTACATTGTGAGCACTTTATTTGGAATTTTGTTAATAGCTCACCATCTGTACCTTACTGAGTCATTGCTACTGACAAATAACAAGGAAAGGAACACTCAAAGATTCTCCAAGAATCTTAAGAGAAGATGTTATGAGAAACAAAATTAAAAAAAACCAAAAACCAGAGGCTTTGTTCTTCAAAGTCTGAGTCAGCTTTCGTAGATGTACAGCAACTGCTTGCATATTGCAAACACAAGAGCCAATTAAAATAATTTTCAGTCTATTTGTATACACCATAAATCAGTGAAAAAAAACCCTAACAGAAAGACAGGACTTTACACAATGAATTTCAAATATTTTTAACAAGTGGGCATTGCACTATCCTGAGTATCAGAACTTTAGCTTGGTCTCACTTCCCAACAGACAATGGCAAGGGAAGAGTTAAAACTCAGGACTCTTACTTTTAGCCTAGTATTTTAGCCATTAGAATATGTTCTCTACTAATCTCCTTTTTGTTCCTAAATAATTTTTTTCAATTGTGTTGATTGCTCCAGGGCTCCTATCTGCAGACCTCTAATGAAACTACAAGAAGTATTTAAACTTAAGGTTGAATTATCAAGTATTTTCAGGATATAGAAAGCAGGAAACAGCAACACATTATGTAATTCAGCCATTATATACTGCCATAATAAATATTTAGAAATTCCAAGACTCTCTAAAGAAGCCTTTCGTGCACAGTATCAGCATTCATCCCTCCAGGGTGTAACATGCAGACTGCTTCTCCACAGGGAGTTTTATCTTATTTCATTTTCGTACTGCATTCCACCTCTATGTCGCCAACCAAATTGTTTCCTGTTTTATTGTACAGAAGACCAAGAAAAAGTTTAGTAGTCACTATCTGCTTTTAATGCATACTGATCAAATTACTTAGGGCATCTAATATATCTGTTGCTATTTAACTGTAGGAAGTCAACAGAGTCACAAAAGGTCCAAAATATTTTATTTTTACAGCTAAATTTTATGCCTAATATTTAAAAACATTTTAACATCTATTAGAATTGCTTCATTTTCACAGTAAAAACCTCAAATTTACATTTTTATGGTTATCATTTGCTTTGCTCACTTAAGAAAGAGCAGTTTCACTTAATTCTAAAGGTACCTTTTTAATTTCATTTTTCAAGAACAGCACTGCAGCCTTGACTCCAATACAACAATACAGTATTATTATTATTAACACTCACACAATCTTCCCTTCAGAAAAGGGACTGTTTCTCTAACTGGATATCACAAAGAGCAAGCTAGGATTTTTTAAATTTTTTTTTTCAAATAAAGTTATATCAAAATAATAATTTTGGTTTTTAAATTTCTCTATTCTCACATCAAATCTTAAACAAAAATGTGTTAAACTTCCCTAAGTTTAATTGTGATTAACTGAGTTACAGAGGCTTCCCACATGCTACCGCTGTTCACTAGACCAAGTAGCATCTTAACAACATATTAACTCGTAAGGTTTCCCATATCAATGTTACACAAAAGCAACAAAGCCTCAATGGCAGTAACTTGTGGGTTTGATATGTATGATTCACAAATAGCCAATAATCATGAACCAGTAACTCAATAAAGCATTAGTTAGCATGTCACTTTAAAGTAAAATGGAAATGACAGCTCTCAGTGCAAAAAGGACTTAAACAATCTCATGCTTACTCTGCACTAGAGATGGTCACAGCAAAAGTGTTATTTTTATGTCTATGCTTCTGAGAAGAGTCACTATCATTTTGACTGCTTGAATTAGCAATTACTACTGGTACATTAAACAAAACCATGTCACTGGCTTATAAAACAACAAGTGTTTTGCTTTCTCTTTAAGAGAAAAATACCAGTTCTCCTACTGACACTGCTGCAAGAAAAGGAAGGAGAAACCATCCTCTCCTCCTGTGAATGGATCAGGCTCTGGCCATGATCAGGAACACGCCAGGTGGAGCACTGATCTAACCCGATACAGCAAGTACTGCGTGCACCTGTAACACAAACCCAGATGTGCACTGTTGTGCCAGAGAAAAAAACCCCAAACACCTCACCATAGAAGTCAAAGCAATAAAAACAAAACCAGGGGATTTTTTGAAAAACAAACCAAAAAAATATCAATCCCCTCGAGCTTGGGGTACAGCCACATCATGACTGGAACACGCTATTAATAGTGTCTGAGAGAGTAAAAACAGTTATCACATTGCAAAGCCCGAATTATTCCCACAGAATTCAACACTTGAAAAAGTCCAAAGCATTTATTTTTCCAGAACAGTTTTATAAACATAACCTAGTCATTAGAATATGCAAGCATACTTTCTAAAGTGACCCATGCAATACCTATTAAGACTAAATGGCTGTAACACATACATTCTGGCAGGGAAGCATATGCACTTCTGAGACCAGCCTACCTTTGAACCTCTTCACTGTAGCTTATGCTTTGAAGTAGGAAACCATAAATGGAAGTTGTTGCTTTCTTCACTTCACATACAAGATGAAAGGTCCTCACAAAATGCATGTCGGGTGCCACAACAACAGATCTTACATGAAAGGCAGCAAAAGTAACACAGAGGAGCTACAGCTCTTGTCACATGGAACTACAGATCTGTGCCAGCAGCACAGCCCAAAGGAGCACAGCAACACACCATCCTACCTTGGCGATGCAGTTAAATGCTGACGCTTTTCACTATGAAATAAAGCCAGTTTTTAAGAGACAGGTGGATACTCTGCTCTGCACAAGTTTGTTTCCAATGAGCTAGCTCAGGGAACAGCAGCCTCTTAGCTACAGATATGCTGGAACATGCCTCAAAAATGTGGGTCTCTACAGGAAGGATTTGAAAAAAGTTAGACTTTTACATTAGAAGAGAGGAGGTTTTGGTTTTAAATATTATGCACGAAAACACTCCTGGCTGGGTGAAAAGAGTAGAGAGGTGGTTTGTACCCACTGTCAACTGCTCAGTAAAGATTTTATGTCATTACAGGTGAAGAAGGATGCTGGTTAGTAGGTAGTGAAACAACCTGAGGACAAGTCAACAAATTACATCCAGCTTTGTTTTCAGCTTTGAGAAATGTACTGTAGCTTCTTTTCCTTAAATTAAAAATGTTATAATTTATAGGTAAATAATGAAGAACCCTGAGCCAGGGGGACAGCAACTCCAAATCCAGTGCAGTAGACCTTCCTATTTACAAATTCTACAATTAAGTTAAAGACAAAACTTTAGAATCAAATTCAAAACAAAGCAAAAATGAGGAATATTAACTTTATATGTAGCTTCTTATTAAAAAAACCCAAACAACAACAACAACAACAACCCCCAAACAAAACAACCAACCAAACAAAAACCTGATGAGAAAAATACTATTCCTGTGTTACCACACAGGAGGTTGTAGTTTCTGTTTTGGTTTGTTTTAACTAGAAAGCCAAAATCATAGCAGCATTACAGCAAGCAGGCTGTGTTAAAAGCTGTAAGAAGGAGATGAAGCAATATTGTGCTCAGGTACCAACACCAGTTGCACAGCACGCAAGTTTCTGCATGCTTGGGATCCTCTTCTTCTGAGCAACACCTGACAAACATACAGGAAAAAATAATTCCACAATCTTTTGTGAAAGTAACCATGCATGCTAAAAAAAAAAATCAGGTGGCACTTAAAATATGCAACCAAATCTGGAGTATTTGAAGGTGATCCTGCTTGCTGCAGAGGGGTTGGACTGGATGACCTTTAAAGGTCCATTCCAACCCAAACTACTCTGATTCCATAATTTTATTTAGTACTCAACTATCAGCATCTCCATGGCTTTCTTCCCCTCCTCGTATCTACAGACATACAAATATAATTGAACATTCCTGGCCAGGGGACTACAGCTAACTTGTACTTAGATTTGACAGAGATAGACACGTTTTTTCATTTTAAAAATTGAATTTAATTCAAAAATTTTGTTCTTAAAGTTGCCTGGAGAACTTTTATCTTCCAGGAGCAAATAGCATAGCCTAGGATCTGTCCCTCCCTAAGGGCTGCACCTCTGCACTGATGATCTGTGGGCATACAGCTGTCATGGAGCTCATCCTGTGAAGGGTGAGGTTCATGTCTCCTGGGATGAAGCCCAGATATGCCTTTAGTAAACAAGACAAATATTCTCAGAGTTGACTTGGCACAAAAAGGAATATCTAGCTCAGGGTGAAGAAGCTCTTCACATAACTCTGAAAATTATGCCAGCTTCAGCTTTTGTATACTCTGAGCTTGCGTAGTTATAGTGAGCTGAGGTCACAAATCACTGTAACAGAGGATGTGCCTGTAACATGCTGCACAATTTTCTGATGCAACTTTGTTTTTTTAAAGCAATCTGACAAAAGACAAATACCCTGGAAAAGTATTTTCCATTCTCCATCATCTTTTAATTATACTGTTCCTGCCAACTGCTTTATCTGAATCCTGATTCCGACTAGACAGATAAACCTGCAGAATGGTGCTGTTTACATTTGCCCTTTATATTTGGTAGCATTTTTGTTGGGGGTTAATGTTCTGGCTTTGGTTTGGGTTGTGATTTTTTTGTTGTTTGTTTGTTTTTTAATTTTATTTTTTGTTGAAGTTTTGGGGGGTTTTTGTTTGTTTTGAGGGTTTTGTTTGTTTGGTTGGTTTTTTTGTTGGGGGGTTAACTTTGGTGGTGTTTTGGGTTTTTTTTAGAGGTGGGCTAGTATTTCTACCTGTATTATCTCATTGGTGCCTGCAACTATATTCAGAAGGATTCCAAATGAATTCAAGAAGACTGACACAAAACATGAGCCTGAAGGAGTCTCCATTTACATTTAAAATGACCTTGTTGGCAACAGAATTATTTAGTGATCAGGCATATCTTCTAAAAGGTATAGCAGGATGTTGATGGGGGTTTTGTGCATGAAACCACCACTCAGAAAGCATTATCCCTACACTGAGTCTTGCTTTGATGCTTGCAGAGCATTTATTATTTTCTATTTTAAAAAAGGTAATGTTCAGATAGCCACTCTTAGCCCTAAACATGAGATAATGGAACACTTTCCTAACTTGCTCTGAGAGCAGGTTTATGTAGAACATCAATTTCTCTGTCAAAGTAGAAACACAAAATGGTTCGGGATGGAAGGCACATCACAAGTTACCTAGTTCCAACCCCCCCACTATGGGCAGGGATAATGATGATTCCAAAATTCATCCTACTGGTTTCATGGTGTTTAGCATATAAATAGGTGACTTCTCTCCCATGTGTATCCCGTACCCCGCTTCCCACCAAGGAATTCAGACCTGCAAAACTATCCAGAAGCAAGAGTGAGCTGCTGCAGATCACTGAGCTTTCAGTATCTGTATATTTTGTATTTTTACATCTTATTATTGTTGTAGATAGTTCTATCCACTAGCCCCCCTGGGATAAGGTTTGGCCTATTTTTCAAGAGCAACTTGAAGATTAGGAGGTGGGAACAGATGGTTTTAGTCAAAGCCCTTTAAATCAGTTCCAAAGTGTAATATTTTCACATACTCCCCATGCTTACCACCCATCTAAAAAATAAAAAGAACAAAAATCAAAAAGTGACAGAAAAGGAGAAAAAAAGATGAAACAGCTTAATTTATTCGGTCTGGCTTTTGTACTTCAACTTGGTAAGTTTTAGTACATAATAAAACACCCAATCTACTGCACTTGTACTATTGTCATTACATTTAGCACATGACATGACAAATACTTAAAATCTTTAGCATTACTAACATACAGAAAATACCTTTGATGTATTCCAAGCAATTAATCTGTGCCACGCACTGCAATCAAGCCTTATAATGATGCAGTTCAACATGGATAAAATGTGGTATCTAATAATAACAATCTAATAAACAGTTAACAGAGCACTCTTTTCTGTTATCCTGTTCTTAACAATTTGACACATCTTTTGTATAACAGTTTCTCACACAGTGCTATAATGAAACAAACCAGGGAAGAGAAAAAAAATCAGTTAGGAGATAAAATATATCTGATAAATAGTATAAAACAAGAGTGCAGATCACGTAGCCTTCAGATTTCATTGCCTGTCAGGCAAGTAATTTATTCTTTAAAACACAGCACTTTAAAAGTAATTACTATATGTTCCCATGTTAAGAGAAATACAATAAATAGAATCCTGTCAGAGATTACCATTTCATGAAAATTCTTTAACTTACAGTCACTGACAAAAATAACTATTTCCCTATTGCCCTCTTGTTTTCAGTCACAGTTTCTAAAGCAAAGGTTTTTAAAACTAGCTCTAGTTACGTAAAAGGATAGTCAAATACAGTAATATATGTACTAATAACAATTTCAGTAGACAAAAGAAAATGTGAACAGGCCACCACAGACTGTTCGACAAAAAAAAAACCAAAACCTAGAAACTTAAGTTTTCCCTTATTTATAGCCTATGCTTACAAAAAACAACATCTGTGCTCAAGTTTTTAAAATTAATCCACCCTCATTTCCAGCAAACATTTTTAACTACAACTTTATAACGTACTGACAAAAATGGTATCTTAGATGAGCAGTATATAGCTTCTAAGTATATGAGTATATAGTTTCTGATTTTATGCAAATCTAATCAGGTTGTACAGATTGCTTCATGTAGGCTAAAAGCTATAGAAAGCAAAAAATTAGCACCAATTCATGAAGATCAAGAATCTACACGAACCACCACCAGCACTTTGCAAACACCAGTCCAATTAAAGCCAAGAAAAAGTGCGTCAGAAAGCTTAGTCTGAAGGAAGGTGCCTAACCGTGCCTTAGTGGAAGCAAATCAAATATATATTTCCACTTAACTGTTTCATTTAAACTATGGCCTGACGTTAGAGCATGATACTGCCATCCAGAAGAGATGTCATAACCACAGCAGAGCCCACTGAGGGCTTGGAAGATACGTGGAGATGTATCCTCTGTGCTGGAGGCTTTGCCACAATACAGCAGGTGGAGATTAACACACAAATGAACCCAAGAGCCCCTCAGCAAAGGTCTGGTGACAGCCAAGTTTACTCACATCCATGTGCACTTTGGGATGCTCTTTTCAAACTCGTAGGCGTATGAATGAAAGCTACTTCAAAAAGATTAAAAATTACTCGTGACTTTTTTTTCATAACATTTAATGACACTATGGAAAAAGTTCCTCTTCAAATATTAAAGGCAAAGTGTTCATCCTTCCACACCCCACAAAACCAAAAGTACCAGCTTATATAAAAAAATATATAAATCTAACCATAAATTAAAAGTTAAACTACATTTAATTAAGTTTCAATTGCTTCCTTGCCTTGAAATGTAATTACATTTCAATATACTGTCCTTGTAACCTTAAATCTTCAAATTATTTATACTCCATGGCATTAGAAAGCCACGTTTCACTTTGTTAACAGTGCATTTCGTGAACATGTTAACATCTAACAGTAAATATGCATTTGTAACATATAATTAAGAAAGATACAACTCCTATAAAAATATTAGTATTTGCTTACAAAAGAAAAGTCAACTTTAATCTATACTTGCTGACAGAGAGGATAATATATTGCAGGCAATTCTGTTTTATCAATGGGTATCATTGTATTAAACTTCCTTTTGCTTTCCCTCTCCCCTGTTCTTTTATTTTAAAGCAAACCATTAATGGATTAAAAATATTTCAGCTTTATTGAGGAAACCACTGAATCAATGGAAAAATTGCCCTGAGAATGGGGACAGGTTTTCATACTAGATACTGTTACATGGATTTTTCAACCATTAAATTGCAAAAATATTACTGTTCCTAGATTGCTAAATCTACACTGATACTACCATAAATAACTTCTATTGATCAGTTGCATGTCATTATTGGGAAATTTTGACTTCAATGTGACTTGATGCTAATCATCAGATTTTTAATTATTTATTTTAAACTGAAGCATTGGAGAGAAAGTTCAAATCATTTGCTTTGATTTATTCAGTAAAAATAAAGAATACCCTACACTAATATTTATAGAGGAATTCTAGTTCAATACCTTAACCACAAATGTAAGGCAACAAATTACAAGTCATAAACTACTTACACAATTTAAACACAGTTAACAGTAGGCGATTCTCCAAAAACCACCCAAAGTTTGTCTTCAACTGACTCGTATGACGATCTTTTAAATCCTAATTAGCATTCAGCATTTACAGTCCAAATTTCTAATACATATTCCTTATCATTATAAGCTATTTAATAAATATAACGCAGAAACATATACAGTAGCATTATAAAATGCAGCCATTCACTGGAATTTGCAGCATTCAGTAATGGTGCATCTAAATGTGACAAAATGAAAAGGCACAACACCTAGAAATACTGATAGCTGAACAAAATCAAAGTATTAGACAGAGTACGGTAACAAAAACCCACAAGCATGAAATACTCTCAGGCATTATAAAGAACCTCTGCCAGTGACATGAGTCACCTTCAGATCACACCTCATGACAGGTCAATCAGTCCCATTTTTCTTTCATTAAAAGTATTGCAACCAGCTTCAGGAACATCTAGTACATGGAAAAAAACCCAAACAAAACAAACCTGAAGTGTTTTACAGAATTCCTTGCATAATACTTTTGAAAGTAATTCGCATTTATCAGCTATTTGCCTACTGTATTGTTTCAATTAAATTGTAACTTCTGAAATCTGCAGGAAGAATTATATATCTTTTAATTTCAGATAAACTTGTAAAGACTGCTACCGTAAATCAAGTTTAGACATGGAAGAGATAACAGTATAGATCAGCATCATAAAAAATTAGCATCTTACATTATCCTTTACTCAATGCAAATTTTAATCTATTTATTTTCAGTGGAATTGGGATTTTAGATAAATGTGGGTTTAGTAAACTAACTGAGTCTTTTACTAGCTCCAAAGACTTAGGTATGTTGAACGTATGCAATGTTTTCAGGAGCATTTTTTAGAGCTTTGCAATTAAATTTTACTGCCCAGCTAAATAAATACATAGGTTGCATATGCCTTGTAATTAAAATACATCATTTCTGGAGGATGTTCTCTGCCACAGTGGAGTTTTAGAAACAAGTCAAAGGAAAAATATTACACCAATATAAAATTAGAAAAGCTCCACAGAACTCACAGCTTGTTACACAAACACACACACAGAGCTTAAAAAAAATCAAGAATATTAAGCATATTAAAATCTTTAAAGCGGTGCTTAAAGCTTCCAGCATCCTTTAATTTGTTTTTACATCCTTGTTTGATGCTGCAGTCTTTGTTCTGATGCTATGCCAGTGAAATTGCATCACCATGAAGCAACATTATGCAAGTATGTCTGGCTAAAATTAAAATGCTATTTCTCAGCATCACATACTTACCGGAAAAATGCAGTTCAGACATTCACAATTCAATTATGCAAGCCAATATATTTGGTAAATACTTAATGAAAAATAGGGTAATGGAAAGCTAGTATGCATAGTAGCATAGGAAGATAAACCACCAGACTACTCCTGTTGCTCTAGCTAGTCTTTTGGAGTCCAAATCTATCACTAAAGATGCTCAATACAGCTCCACTTCAAAAAGTTGGAGAGATAAAAACTAATTAAAATTAGGGAGTTCTTAATGTAAGGGCAGAAAGTACCGGATTTTTTTTTTTAATTAAGCTTTTTCCAAATAATCAGCTATTACATAAAACATACGTAACCTCTACAAAACAAGTTGCATGTTAAAGCACAAACACTGATCAAGATGTTCTTTCTCTCCAGACCCGAGTGTTTTGCACAAGCAGGGGTAAGTTCCTATGTTGCAGTTCTTCAGTGTCTAAAGAAAACCAGGAAATTTCCTGAATAACTGTTTTCTGCCTTATAAAATGTAACACAGCATCATCACAATAAGATTAAACTGCAGCAACAGTCTTTAAACTGTTCTGATTCCTAATTCAGATGGATTATCAATAAATACCAGATGTACACTGTTTACAAAGCAAACAATCATCTCATTCACAGGCGACACTCAGTTAAGATACAATATTATGTACAGATTCCCTCAAGATTTTTGCTATAAAAATAAAAATGAACACAACATCAAGAGATCCTAAACATCCCAAAATAACAACTTTCACTTTTTCCTAGCCACAAAATTTATTGACTGAAGATAATGAAGTAGCAAAAAAAGAAAGTCTCACTACAGTTCTGTAACTTATAAACAAATAATGTTTCCTCTTCCTTCAATTTCTAAAATGCTCAAGGAAAAATAGAAACTTATGCCCATGGACTATTGTAACAGTGGAATTAATCTCTGTTCTGTCACTCCTGGCCACACAGGCATTCTAAATCATAGGGGTTCTGTGAGTTTCACTGTGCACATCTCACTGCAACAGTTCTTTCACAGAAATGTTTTGTGTGATATAAGTTTTCTCAATGCTGTTTTACACACTAAGAAAATAAATGAAACCATTTTTTTACCGCAGAAAACACTTTATTTCTCTTGCTTTGCATGCCTGTAAAACACCGAGAAGCTTTAAGACGCGCAGTCCATTTCTTCCACAGATGAAGGAAGTTGACAGGATATACATACATTTTTAAAGCTGCATAAACCACAAAGCCAAACTTACACAGAACAAAGAACACATCTAGTGTTACTCAGCAAAGGAGACTGGAAACATGCACACACACATACACCCCGACAGTTCTAATGAAACTAAAGGAAAAAAAAGAAATACTGCTTTGTTATGCAAATACCCCATTTCAAAACTGAGAAAATTAAATGATGTCATTCAAGCTAATATCCTTACCTCAATGGAAAAGTGGCAAGAGACAACAACAACCCTCCCTCCCCAGCAACCCCCTTGCAAACATTTCAATGAGGTTTGGCTTCAATAGCAGTCTGTAGCATTTAGCCTCAAGAAGAATTACCGAGAGAGTTTTGGAACTGCTTATTTTAAAAAGTTTTCATTTGCTCTGCCAACCTAATTCATCTAGACAATCAGTGCAATGCGTGTATTATTGCGTAGTCACAGATTTTTCATAGCTGCCATTTCTAGTGTTCAGAATAGCAACTTAGTAAATGGTTTGTAAAAATATAAAAACACAACCATGTTATTTCTTCCAAGAATTTAATGTCTTCACGGAAGCATGTTCAGAGACACAAGGGAAAAAAAAAATTAAAATGATATAACAGATTTAACACTTAGCAAAAGAAAAAGTGTATTAAAATAGCTTCATGTTATTACTCATCCAAAAAATCACACGCATTTCCTCAATTTAATAGCAGTGCTTGACCAGTGTTCATATAACAGATATTGCATATAATTGTTACACCTAGATTTTTCTTAAAATTACCACTTTAGAATATTAAATAATAATAAAACCAGCAAATGAATAAGAAAACCAAAACACACAGAGACACGCTTATTCTTCTGCACGAGCAGTAATTTAAGCACAGTGAAAAAGCTCCAAAAGTCAGAGCTATTATATAAACACTTTCCACAGGGGATGATGAACGATCCTAAAAATCCCCTACACTCTTGCAGAACTGTGTTACCCTCCAAGCTCAGTAAACTGCAGCAGCTAGCATGATTTGCAACACTTCAAAGTGAGTCAAATATAATTTTCTTTAAACCCGTAAAAAATAAATTACACAGTGGTTTGGGTTTCTTAATAGCTTGTTGAAGAGGGTGGATGCATATCAAATCTGGGGAAAAGAAATGTAATTATATGAGGAACGAGTTCTTATCAAAACAGAAACCTGCCAGGTATCCCCCAAGTTGCTGCAATACTTTTTCAGGCAGCTGGGTTAAAAATCACATTTACAGAAAGTAAACCCTTAACGAGGTCTATCATAAATGTAAACACTAAAGCTAATGCTCAGCCAGGATGGTTTCAGTCAGAGCTGTAAGAGAAATAAAATATATTATGAATTTAAGATAGCACCCCATATTGACTTTTCTAGCATTGACATAATTTCTAGACCCATCATGCTATACTATTAATAATAATTTCTCAACTTCTTTTCCATCTTTCTACTATAATATCTTAAAATCTGAGAGCTTGAGCAATCATTGACATCAAAGCCTTCAATTCCGCCTTTTATTTTGGGATCGCCCTACTCCAAAATTTTAGATGCAGATGAGCATACAACAAAATATGTTAATGCCTACGATGACTGCAGCTATTTTGCAGCCATTAATTTTGCACTTAATAAATACTAAGCCAAAGCCTGGACTAGTTTTATTAATCAAACACTTCTAGAGACAGATCTGCAGATTGACCCATTTTAATAGCAAATCTAATTTTGGGGATCAGAGCAGAACAGACTGCAGTTCTTTTCCTAAGAATGCTGACATTTAAGTAAACCTTACCAAAGAATGCTTGCCTGATTGAGGACTGACATTTCCTTTCTCTAACTCGCTTAACTAAAAAATAGGCTTTCTGGCCAACTCCTACAGTACCCCAAGGCAGCTGTATATCACTTTCAGTTGCAATTTGTGAATACTTTCTTTTTCTTTCTGTCTCTTTATTTTGACATGCATATTATGTTAGCTGACTTCAATCATGTTGCATGAGTGGATGACATACCTTAAAAGATTAAGTTTTGCCACCTGGGACTAGTCCAGAAATTCAGTACTTTATAGCATCTCATACCCTTCTTCATCCTCTATGCGCCTGCACTATCAATAGTAGCTTTCTTCCCTATTTTATGCCTAACGACAAGTCTTTCAAGGCTGCAGTTGATACAAGTCAGCTTGAAGTGTCATTCCCCCCCATTCCCACTACAGGATGGAGCTGCTCCATTGTGTACAACGCTCTGCTGCCATCTATTTGACACAAGAAATATAACGCTGTGAATGCCACAGCTGGTTTTGCCTTCCCTTTCCCCCACCTTTCTCTTCCCCTGAAGCAGCTGTTGGAAGAAAGCTCTCAGGGAAGTTTTTGATCACTCCTCCCTGCTCATGCTCAGAAGCAGAAACCACTTCAGCAATTACTTTTGCACTTAAAAAAGTAGCTACAATAACAGCAGAGATTTGATCATTGCAAACAAAAGTAGAATTATATGATATACCACTCTTCCTTAAAAAGGGAATCCAAATTAACAAACTTCCATTTATAGGCCAGCTCTAAATAAAGTCTGCTTTAAAGCAATTATTCGAAAATTTTCAATTTAATTATGTAGCAGCAGAGCCCCCTGGGAGTTTGATTTCAGCAGGTATCCAGACTTAACTGGGGCCATGGCGCTGAAGGAACATGGATTCACTGGCTGTCCCCCTTCACAACACCAGACTTAAAATTCAGAAGTCAGTTAGGAAGTCAAATCACAGAGCCTCAAAGCAGAAACCACACACA
Organism: Pachycephala philippinensis; assembly: GCA_013397055.1. Lineage (NCBI taxonomy): Eukaryota > Metazoa > Chordata > Aves > Passeriformes > Pachycephala > Pachycephala philippinensis. Next base: position 318,849 of record VWZT01007958.1, on the reverse strand, counting down.
AAGCATGAGATGAAGGAGGTGGTACTTTATCCGTCATCAGGGTCACAAAGATAAACACCACTTCATTCATCACAGCATTCAGCCTGCTTTGTATGTGACTGCACAACACAAGAACGGCAGCTGAAAAAAGTCCCCAGCTTGCATTTGTAAAATATCATGCAAGAGACACCCGCTGAAGCCACAAAAAAACTCTAAAGGAATCTATAATCTTCAGTTACAGATCCACGACAGCGTACGTTCTGCTCTTTAATTACTAAACCATATGGAAAAGTCCTGTCTCAGGGCTCAGTCTGGTCCTTTTCACATCCCTGATTAAGTACTACCTTTTTTTTTACATGGTTGCTTTCCCAATACACTTAAGTAACATATTTGTAGGAATGTGCTTCAGTATTTACCCTGGAAATGATTCATAAGATAAAACAGAAAAATGAAAGACTAAAAAAGTCCAAACTCAGCAAGCTTTTCACACAAATTATAAATAATGTCACTGTGATCCAAAAAAGCATATGAACTCTTGTGTATTTTTCTATAGAGAGGGAAAGAACACCTTAGCTCGGAGCAAGAGTAGGGAGAAAAGGAGGTGCTTTGTGGCTGTAGCAGGAGGGTGCAGGTAAGGAGAGAATGAGAAATGTGGAATAGGAGGGCACAGAGGAAATACCAGCCCGCAGCAGAAATCATGAGAGTTCTTCTGTAGTATTAAAATATACCCATAAACATAATGCCTTAATTTTCCAATTGGTATTAACATAAATAGCACTTGGTTTGGGGAGCAATTTGTTAATGCTTGTATTTGCTAATAAATACTAGTACCACTGAGTGCATTATTCCACTGTTCTTTTTAGGTATTCATAACATTTGCAGCCATAATACATATAGTTAACTATTAAAGTTAATCTGTTTAATAAAATTAATAGTTGCATTAAATTCTATACAAACACTTGGTTTTAAATCTATTTAGTCTGACAATACAAGCTGCAATTACCAGATTGTATAAAGTTGCCATAAATATTTAGTGGACCAAGTGAAGAGACATATATAATTCCAACTGCTAACTATTACTGGAATTACCTTTCCTTCCAGGCCACGCAGAATCTATTTGAACGGGTACTGCACATATTATCCTAAAAACATTGCCCAAAATATTTTAAGTGTAAAGCTACCTAAAACCTGACCACTCAAAAGGAATTAGATTACTTAAAGAGTTTAAGGCACACACAGCAAAACAACACATACAAGAATTTGAAAGAATCACTTGAGAGGCTTATTCTGCCCTCTGGTGCACTCCATCCCACAAGGACACAGCATCCTGCACAAAACCCTGGAAAGTATCCAAACAACTCCAACACTCTGAAGTTAAAGCAGTTAAGAGGGTGTGCTGAACCAAATTAAGACAGTTCAGCACCTTACAAGATAATACCCTGGATAATACCAGCATGAGCAAAAGCACTGAAACACTGCAGGATAGAAGGTAGCCCGGCTCGTTTTTATTCCTTTGCATTTACAGCAGAGAGCCCAACTGTCCTGGCAAAGGGCCAGGATCCCATCCTTTAAGCCCTGTGCAAATACAGTATTTGCTGGTTGGCATAACAATTTTCCAGTGAGGTTGTGTTCACCAGGCTGGTGTTAGGAGCTGCCACCACCAGTAACCAGGTGACAGGAGACTCACAGGTACCTGAGCACGCCACAGAACGTGGTGCCACCCACCCACGCAGGGGTCCTACCCTAATCAGAGGTACCCTAGGGCAGTAGGCTCTATATTTACAGCCTGATAGCAAAAATCAGGTTTGGAAACTCAACTTTTGGCTAACAAATTGAACAGCCATACATGCTAAATTAGAAGCAATTTCATATCATATCGAGACAATAAAACATTCTATAAACCATAGCTATAAAATTCTCTAATGACATAAAATCAAGGTCTGTTAGGTGTATTTTTTCCTGTGAATGAGTTGTACTACATCTCTACAGAGTATTGCTAATATTCTTTAAAATTAACTAGGCTAGATCTTGTTACAATGAACAGCCAAAATTCTTGTTCTATAAAACATACAAAAAAACCCATTCATTTTCTCAGAAGCTGCGAGCTTCTGTGACATTCATAAGTTTACATACCTAACGATAAGAACCACAAGGTACAGTACGTAAACCATGGATTATGCAAGCTGTAATGAACAATTATAAGCCTTGTTACTAATGCAATACTGGCAAAGCTTTACAATTAAATGCTTCAATTATTTAGCCTACAGTTTCATATAAGCAATATTGTATTAACAAAAAAAGGAAGACTTAAAAATCCAAATGGCCAACAACAACAAACACCACTTTTTGCCATCAGAAAGCATTGCAGAATCAGAACCAAACTGTGTACATAGTTAGCACATAAAAACAGAAGCAGAATCATTAAGATTTACTTGTTAATGATATTTATGCGTGATTAAAAAAATCCACCCAACAAATAAGAGAGGGGCATTCCTGTTTAATACATGGATCACATTACCAAAATCCATCTCCAGTGCAACAGAATTATTTTCAGAATTAATCTGTCAAATAGACAATGACAGCTATCAGAAGAAGCTATTTTGCCTCAGTGTCACTGAGATACCTAAAGCTAAGGAAAAACAAATTGAAGAGTTTCCAGCATAAGGAGCTTTAATAGAGAGCTCTTCTGTAAGGAGGTCACATTCCCAAATCTGGCTATTGAACAGCCTGAGGACAGACTTTGAAAGGATCCCAGAACTCTGCATCCAGGAGACTTCAGTACTCAGTTCCATGCTGAGTTATTTAATGCCTTGACTTTGCTCATAGCTAAGCAGTCACTGTACATGTGAAGTGAAAATGTCTTCTTCATGTGAGACTGCCTCAGAGTGACACCATCCTGTCCTACACAGACTTTCTCACAGATGATTTTCAGCTTGGATAGAAAGCTGAACTAACTGCATGGATAGAAAAGTGACGGGGGAAGAATACTGCCCCTACAACATCACTGATAAAACCTGCAGAAGAAAGTGAGCAATATGTATTTTTAACTTGCAGATTCACTTGTGTACTAAACAGGAGGATGCCAGCTTCCATGTCGTGTTCCAAACACTGCTTTTTTCACTATAAAGTTGCACGGCACCATCTCCCCCCAGCAAGTATCACAACCACAATTACAGCTGCAGGAAGAAGCATCCCATAAAAGACTGTGATAGGAAATGAAAAGGATGACCTGTTTCCCATACTGTTCATATTCCTCAGACCACAAGGAGTCTGGGGATGCAAACAGGCTTTACAATGTGACATAGTAGTAGATAAGGCTTTCTTCAGATAACCTAAGAAAGCTCATAATCATATATCCTGGTCCTCATGGGTGAATTTCACCATCCTGATATCTCTTGTGGGGACAACACAGCACGTGCAAGCCAGAAGATTTCTGGAGGGCATTTGTAACCTGACATGGGTGACTGAACAGCTCACAAGGGGAATGCTATGAACAGACAATTCTTACAGGCAAGGAAGAACTGGTCAGAGTAGTCTTAGCCCACAAAAGGCTGAAGGACTGGAGCATCTGTCCTATGAGGAGAAGCGGGAAGAACTGGGGTTGTTTAGCCCGAAGAAGGCTCAGAAGGTGATCTCCCTGATGTGTCACCTGATAAGTGGGATGGGGAAGGATGAGAGAGACAGACTCTTCTCAGTGATATACAGTGCCAAGAGGTGAGGCAATGGTCAGAAATTGAAATACAGGAAACATGCTATTTAAAAATATGAAAAAATTTGTGGTGGTGTGTGCTGGTCTTTTACTGTAAGAGTGAAGGAACTGCACAGGTGAGGAAATAGGTTGCTCAGGAGGGTTGTGGAATCTCCATTCTACTTAACACTTGACTGGGCAAAATTCTTTGTAACCTGCTCTAGATGACTCCACTTTGAGTAACGGGGCTGGACTAGACAGTCTCCAGATGTCCCTTCCAAAATTCAACCATTCCACAACTCTGTTGAAACTACATGATGTAAACTTTTGCTTGTGTGCTTCAAGCTTCCCCTCTCTGTAGACACCCCACTTTCCCATGAACCAGAATGCAAGCTACAGCTTCAGGATGCAGTAAGAGACATGGGTGAGCACAGACTTTTGCATAAGCTGTAATTTTCCTCCCCTGGCTCTGAACACCAGTGCACTACAGCTAAATTGGACCAGGCTATTTAATACATGGCTACTAGGGCAGCAATAGCCATAAAACCAGTCAAGATTTAACTGCTCAGAGACACTGAAAAAGTTTCAAGTGCTAAAAGCAAGATCTCTTCTACTAAGGTTACACTGCCTCTTGGATTCAGAAATTTGTCAAAAAATACTTGCCAGCTTCACCAGTTCAATCCAACTCAAAACAAACAAACAATATTTTAGAGTGCAGACAAATACTGATGAGATTATCTGTCCTTCAAGAAAAAATAGTTACAACTTTATATCTATGTGTGTGCCTCCTCTGAAAGACTGTGCAAGAAGAAACATTTACATCATTTTAGACAACCTACATTTGGATAACTGATTTTGAAGACATACCAATGAAGGGATATGAATATAGAGTTATGGATAACAGAATTTGGATTAAGACATCTGCATGCTACTATACACAATAACAGATAATTATTTAGAATCAATATACTGTAAACTCCCATAAAACCAAATTAAATGAAAAACAGAACGTGGTCAGTTCACTAGATTCCCAAAGAACTAAAATTCAAAGCAGGAGGACATATAAAGACTGGATAGAGAAAATGAGGCTGAACTGTTTATTTAGTAACCATGAAGTGAATGTGCTACTGTTTTCTGACCATCCCATGGTGAAGCCACAGTGCAGAGAGCTAATCCCTGTTCCTCACCAAAACAGACAGGAATGCACACTGGATAATTTGTTCCTACTGATGATATCATTCTGTGAAGTTTACTGTTTTTAATAAGGAACAAGTTTCAGTCTTCTCTCACTTTCTCCCATGTACAAGATCAGATCAGCCTCTCAGTGACCTACTTTATGAGTCACAGTCCTCACTATTTATGATTCAGAAAAACGTCTTCTCTGACAGTATTTCCCAGACTACTGAGGGTTCATTCCAAGAACCAATTTCATCTTCATTGGTTTCCTACAGGAAACCAGATCAACTTCCTATGATTTTATTTTCCTTCATTTCAGCATGGCTCACATAAACTAACTGGAAGTGAGAGTGATAGAAAACTTTATTCTGCATAAACACAAGCCAATACAAACACCACCAAAAAAATCCTGAAGACGTCACTGGTTCAAAGCGAATGTGAAGCAAGCTAAGATTAGAAGTTCTTTTCCCTCCTTCCCCAAACATGATGCACACAAGCAAACCCAGTAAGTTTACATAACCACTGTTTAATGTTAACAGCTGTTTAGGTCTCTGATGAAGACATTCACCTGAACAGATGGTCAAGTTCTACTCTTTTAACACTGGGAATTGTTTTAAAATGGTAAACCCTGTTGGACTGTTTTCAAGTCCTACCAATAACACAGACAAGTCCCCGAACCACTTCAGTCAACACACTTGGGGTGCCTACCTTCTCTCCTCAACTGCAACAACCAAAGTACTACTGGAGATGCTAGGAAGCAAGCACACCTTGAAGAAGTTCATCTAGCCTTCCAGTAGGACTGCTAACATTGCCTAAGCATCAGCCTGCCGCATCCAGACTGGCTTGTAATAGAGCCATTTCCATTGTCCTCCAGGACACATCAGATTTCCAAAAACCAAGACACAGTGCCAGATCCGCATTGGCTCAGAACCACAGAATAGTTTGAGCTGGAAGGGATCTAGAAGGTCCAACTCTCAAGGAAACAGCCCATATGGGAATTAAACCCACAACCTTGGCATTATTAGTCCCATGCTCTAACCAACTGAGCTAATCATGCAGTGAGATGTATGAGGAATAATCCTTCTCGTATCCCATGGCAGGATCATCCAAGAATCTATAGCAGCAGCACCAGCACCCCTATTACCCCTTCATGCCCTCCCAGTGCTGTGACCAAGATGTTGCAGCTGCAGCAGGCACGTGGAGACAGATGATGCTAGCATGGTACTAACATTCTAGTCCCAAACTAAGTGGGACAGGTAATTTCCACAGAGATTGCTACACAGTGAATCAGTTCAAGAAAAGGGATGCTGGGACACCTAGCTGTGGACTGCAAATACCCAGCATAGTTTGCTGGCTCAGATTTCCCTCTGCAAAGCAGCAGTTCAGTTATCTTCTGGACCATCTTCTGCCCCTGGACTCATATGGCCCTGTTGTTATACTGCTGTATGTGAGCTAATAAACCAGACCCATGTTTAACATAGATAATTCAATCATGCAAGCAAATTAAAAGAAAAATTATTTTCATTTCATGTTGGTATCCTGCTGTGAGTGTTGTCAATAACTACAGTCTTTCAATGGGATTTCCTCTTGCTGCATTTCAAGGCTTACAGAGTGATAGGAGAAACACGCTGCTTTTGTGGGAAGGCTTACTTAGAAAACTAAAAGCAAACTGATTTTTGTGAGGCTCAAATGAAAGTTCACTTCTTACCTCAGAGAGGCCAGGGAATATTATCACTTTAGAATGCTTACACATTGCACACAATAAGGACAGGACATATGACTGATGCACAATTAATTTTAATGACAATTTGCTACCTGAACGTCAGCTTCAGTTTGTAGTCATGCAGTATGAACAAGGAGTAAATAGTGGTCATTTGTTAGTAAACTGACCTTTTACAGCAATGTAGCTTAATAAATGTAAAACACAAAGTTATTGCCTCTACTATTCATTTTCTATCCTTTTGATGCAGCAGTACTTGCCAGGGTCAAATTACTAGTTTTTAATGAGCCCTTTTTATTCCAGTTTCTCTAACTTGATTTGTTGTAACCAAAATCCCAGAAGTGTTGTAATACTGCAAGTAGTAGCAGAGCTGTTTTCCCTGTTTGTAGGTCAATATTTCAAAGAATATCACCTGCATGAGAACTGGTATAGGCAAAGCCTTTCTAGAAGTGATGAATTCTGATCACTTCTAGAAAGTGATCTACTGATTGATTTTAAACTCTGATTGATTTTAAACAAACCAAATAATGTTGTTTTAAGTACTGCTTGGCCTGTACTGTGTAATTTCTCAGCTTGGACTTAGCAGCAGCAAAGTCTATAGCAAAAGTTGTTTCACATGACAGAAAAAACAGATTTTTAAACATGTGGATTTTGTTGACAATGACAGTTTAAACTCTCTTATTCTGACATCTTAACATATATTCAGTAGCAAACTCATGCAGTAATTTAGCACCACAGCAAACATGAATCTCTTGACCGAAGGCAATGTTTACCTGATGAAGTTAACAGTTGTTAAAATGGCTATAAATGCTGCAGTCTAAAGTAATCGATGTAATATACCAACAATACCACGAACACACATTCACAATTCTCAGTGCTAGAGGAGGTTACTCACCTTGACATGGCTCTGAGCTCCCAGGTTGTAAATCTCAGAGGGTTTGACTTCATTAATGATCTTCACCAGGCAGGTGCTGTCTGTGAGATCCCCGTAGTGCAGCTTCATGTCTTCAGAGTTTAAGAACACAGAGTAAATACACTTTAATCTCAGAACAGTATTGCATTCTTGGTCCATATCCTATTTCAGGTTAAGGTCTGAATAAATATTTATTGGAAAAAGTCAAGAGATCACCAGCTAAACTTGGTTTTGCTTGGTTTTTTCCCCCTGCTTGAAGCACATTTCCCCATAGGAGTGATGAATACCACTTCAGATTCTTGTTCAATAGTCTTATTTATCTAGCAACATTTATATCATTTGTTTAATAGCTTACACTTCATTTTCCCAGGTTGTATAAATAAGTTCAATGTCAGATACAGAATTCCAGTCACAAAAATAGGGCATTTTTTAGTTTGGGCTTCCAATCTTTCACTCAAAAATGTTTTAATAACTTCTTAAGCATACATCAATGGCTTTCTACTCCTTCCCAAAATGTTGCACACGTTTTAGTTTCTCACTGTGAGTAATTTAACAACACAACAAAACTGGGTAAGGTATCTACTATATGAACATCTAGGTAACATTACAGTACAACCTGCTGCATTTGTTACTATTGTTTCTCCATTTACAAAAATACAGATACACACTGGAAGGGAATTTAAGAGAACAATTTAACTGTCAATGAAACATGTTTAGTGATACTACACATCAAAATCTCAAAATTGGTTAGATACAGATGTCATTTATCCCTTCCTGACTTCAGTTTCTAATTTGTGTGTAAAATAGTAGGTAAGAGCATGAGACCAGCCCCTGTCAAAATTTAAAGAGCAAGTTGCAATGGTTTATCAAGTTGTCCTTGTTTTCAAACCCTGACCTGTCGAGAAGATATTGCAAAAGTGAAATTCACAAAACAGATCTTTTTTTTTTCTCTTATTTAAAAAAAAAAAATTAAAAATCAACCATACTGCTATTCATAGACCTTTCCAATAAAAAGTTATAACTATTGATGAATTACCTGTTCATGTTTACTTGCCAAATTTATATAGATTTTCATTTGATGTTTATGACCTTAATAAATTTATGTCTATATTGCCCTATCCCCAGGAAAATGAAGAAATTCCTATTTTAGTGTAGTTTAGCAGTCTTCCCATTTGATGATGGTCACCACTACAGATATAATCAACTTGATAGATATATATATTTTTGTTGCTGTTGTTGTTGCTTTTTGGTTTTATTCATGAAATACCAGGCTTATTATGAGAGATAGGAATCCACAGTACATTTTATAACTGCTGTTGAGGTATGTGAACTTTGTTATTATTTATGCTGGTTTAGGTTTTTCTTTTTTACTTTTTTTTTTAACAGTATAAAACACCAAGGAAGTTAACAGATCACACAGTTCTCAGATGTTCAGCTTTGTACATTACCATAAAACATGTGGTTCTTCAGGTTGATAAACTAATACGGCCATAGTATATTCTTGAAATTTGTTTTCACATCCACATCACTTGTAAAGGACATTCTGAAGAGACTTCAGATCAAACTGAAGCTGTGGCTAACAGGTAATGCCAGGCAGAAAAGAGATGCCAGAGCCTGTGTTCCTCTTCCTACATCAATGGCATGCAGTCCTGCCACCACCCCCAGGCCAGAGAGCAGTTTCAGAGCTTCCCAGGGGAAGGTGGGCTGCCAGCTAGGCTGACCAAGGCAACAGGAACACCAGCCCACTATCACCATAAATTTAATGTTCTCAAGGGAAGTGTTTATTTTGGTCCACCATCAAGTCTTCAAAGCTTCTGGTCCAAACGGCCTTTCTGAAGGGGAGCAGCGAATGAAGCTATGTTCACTTCCTGACCCATGGGAAAGATGTCTTTCAAGAGTGAAAGGCTAAGTGGAAAGACTTACTAGAAATGGGGTTTATTTGGTGCACAGATTTATAAACACAGATCAAATGTCAGAACCTTTGGGCTTTAGTAATAGTATCCAATCTAAGAAACTCCTTAGCAAGCAACAGCTGGAGGGCTTGCTTTAGGATACACCTTGTCTTCCTTCCTGTGCTCACTACTTTTTTCATACAAAGAGGTTCACTGTCTATGAAGAGCACCATCTTGCAACATGCGATCGATTCCTCACAGGAAAAACACAAATGGCAAAGATAAAATTAGAGTTTGCTCACATCAACCACTATTGCTTCTTTGCTTCCTCCAGTACTGCCTGGAAACCCATTGTTTCCAAACAGTTTCCATGGAGCAGCCTTTCCTGAGATTCCAAGTCCAATTCCTTCTCCTCCTCCCATTCATATGGCTGCATTCTTCAGTTAAAGGAAAATGAGGTAAGAAGCGGGGGAAAAAAATTGTCTGCTTTCTCTTTTCTTCCTTCCATCCCTTTCCTTAAATGTTTGTATATATATTTATTGTGATCTACATTGTCTTCTCAAATCACTTTTCATATTCACAAGATGGTCCTCACAAATGCACAGGTTCCTGTTCGATTTCATTTTCTTCATTCTACCTTGCGAGCCAAGAATGCAAGTCATGGGAAACAATTCTTACATTGTTCTTGACAGAAAAACAGGTTTCAGTATACTTCGTAAAGATATTTTTTTCAATTCTACCCTCTGTTAATCAGATATTTTAATGGGCAATGTACAGTAAGTAGCAACTAATCAGAGCAATACCATGTCAGAAATGAAGCATTTAAAAAAAAAAAATTACAAGGAAAGACCAAGCGAAATCTATAATTTGCATTATATATTAAACTTGATAAAATTAGGCGCTGTTTAACCATGGTGTGAAGCAGATTTCAAAAACATGATTTATTTACACCATGGAGATAGTTGTTGTTAACAATGCCTTAAACTGGACTATTTAGGACAGCATCAGTTTGAACAACTCTACAAAATAGACATAGCAGGGAGAACTATATGCTTGTTAATGTGCTCAATCCTTCTGCTGAACTGGAGCCATCCAACATTTGAGCTGTTTCTCATTAAGGGAGCAGTTAATTTCCTTTAAGATAAAATAAACAATTTTTTGCCATGTGTACACTAAAGTTAATAATTTCAACTTTTCAAATTATCCTTGGTAACAGAGCACACAGCAAATTTCTGCAAAGTTCCAAGAGCAATGCCTTTCTGCCAGGTAAAGCAGGTACTCCCTTCCTTGGGTGCAGAAATTCAGAGGGTCCAAGGATTCATTCTTCCTGTCATCGTTAAGAACTGATCATGTCTTATTCATGCTCTCATACAGGCTGTTCCTAAACCTTCACCTCCATCAGACACCACGGAGCTCATGAGGAAACACAAGTGGAGTACTTAAGACAACTGCCTCAAAAACCCCCATGTTTTACTATTCTAATATCTCAGTATTTTTAGCCTCACATAGCATTTTGGAGGCCCAGCCATTTCCTAACTGCTACTGCCCAGCTATGTCTGAACTGTGGCAGCATTTCTACACAGCACAAAGTGTTTTCCTGGGTCCCTCTCATATTTTTCACTCTTCAAAACTCACACACAGGAGAGTATCCATATTCCATGGCACATCTTCTTCAGAGAAGAACAGTCACGTTTCTTTCTGAGATAGAGCAGCTAGCTAACACTAGCAGACGAAAACCTGATTCCTTTCCTGTTCCCAGGGATCTTTCTCCACCAAAAACACAGCACAGGCTAAATATAACATATACCACGTTAGATATAAAAGCAAAGTCTTACTTCCTTCAATGTGAGCCTGTGGGTTCTTATAGAGATGTTCAATCCGGCCTGTATTAAAAGAACTAGACCGACGAACGATGCCATGCACCTGGGGATTGAACAAGGAAAAATGCAAAAAGTGATAAGCATTAAGAGGAAAGTGTTCACTACCATCACTCAAAATTTTCATGTACACGGGTCTAACCCTTTTATCAGGTAATCAGAGCTCATCACTATTTCTAAAGATGGACAGTTATCCAATTCACAAACACAGTACTGGGAGATGAGGTCAGGCACTGCCATATTTACTTTAGCACCCTTGAGTGGTTTCCCCTTCTCCCTTGTTGACACCAGTAGCAGCCCAAACATCACGTACAGTACAGACAACACACTGAATTGCCCCAGAGCACCGTCTCCTAGTGAGTGAGACTTGACAAAATTACTGGGGTTGGAGAAGCAATGTGTGAATGCCAAGAAAACCAGTGCTCCCTGGCTGTAGAGAAGTCCTTCTGGAGGCAGAGACAGGCATAGAAAAAGCAGCAGCAGGAGATGGGGCTATGGAAAGGATGGAGTGGGCAGAGCAGAGAGAAGGGGAGAAAGAAGGGAGTCAAGGGAAAGAAGGAGCAGCAGCTGCAAGGCCCAAATGTATTTTAAAAATGAGCTGTCATTCACTTTTTGGGGTGTTGGAAGAACAGCCAGAACAGTCAGTGCTGTTTTGTGGACCTCATGAGTCACTGTTCTCCAGTGGGTTACAAGAGACACAGACAAGCCTAAGGCTCAAACCCAGCTTAGGAATTTCCTTTAACCTGCCACGATAAATAAGCTGGTGAAAAAAAGCTACACTGGTTCTGACTAACATTAAAGAAAAGAGTGTTTGTGCCTAATACATTAGAGAAATTGTTCAAACACTGACCCTGTTTCCTCCTGCCCTGTAAGACAGCCCACGAATGCCTGTTGCCAAAATTCATGTCACCTTTGGTTACCAGCTACAGAAGTTGTGCTTGCACAACTGAAATCAAGTTTAAGCATCTGACTGTCCTCCACCTCTCCCTGCCTTTTATTTCTGAAAGTGATCCCTTATACTCTGATACATCCTACACTTGGTTTGGGGAGGCCATCCCTTTACTCTCTCACTTGATGTTAACTTGTGAGAATATAGCAGCAGGAACAGGCAGTGTTCAGGGTTTTGGTTTAGTTCGGGGATTTTTCACTTTACAAACACAAGCTATGGTTATTGACAAAGAAAACGTTTTTCATTTCATCTTTAGTCCAAAACTTAACCAAGTATAAAGGTGCACACAACTGCAGATTGAGACCAATTTGCTGATTTAAGAATGACATGCTGGTGGCAAGATTTAAAAGAGCTCAATCACTTCATCTTTACAACTTACAGGTCAAATTTATTATGCCAATTTCCTTGCAGAAAATCTCTTGTGTGTCCTGTCACATTGCTTACCACATACCATGTTCTACAATCCAAACTAAACTTTCCACAACTAAATGAAATATTTGCACTTTCAGGATCAATGAGGCACTGAGAAATGTGCCCCCCAAAAGAAATTTCCATCAAATAATGAATTCATGAAGACACATTATCAAAAACATTAATTAAATGTTTTTGTAATTAAAAGCCCTATCAAAATAATTCTTTATAGATTGTGTGGATAATTTATACGGACATGAAGTTTACAGAGAAACACTTTCAAAAAAGACACTTTCATGATAACTTCACTTTCACAAATGATGCTGAAAATATTTTGAGTACTCAAATGAACTACTATTTTGTCGAGTAAAATATCAGACTTAGCAGTTTTAAAGTAACTAATTATTCTGAAGAAAGCTAACTGAGGTCCTAACAACAGGGGAGGCTTAGATTAAATATTAGGAAAAAATTTCTTCATGGAAAGGGTTGTCAAGAACTGGAACAGGCTGCCCAGAGAAGTGGTTGAGTGACCAACCCTGTAGGTACTTAAGAGACAAGTAGATCTGGCATTCAGGGACATAGTTTAGTTGTGGACTTGGTAATGTTGGGTTAATAGATGGACTGGATGATCTAGAAGGTCTTTTCCAACCCAAATGATCCTGTGATTCTTCTAGCAAAATTAAATATTTTGGCTTAAAGTTCTGATGAGAGACTTCTTGAGCACCCAGTTATCTATCTCTGAATCAAGTCATGCTGAAATTCACATTCATCTGGACTGTTGACCAATAAGTCAAATCTTGCCAGCTCAAAAGCTTGATGAAAGATTGGACTTGCAAGAGCTTTACGTCTGCTAATGACAGTCATGCAAACTTTTGACCAACGAGATGTGCTAAATGCAATTGTCCCAGAACTTCAAAGGATTCAGAACAGACAACCCAGAGAGCCTGTTACACCCAGTGATAACAAGAAAACATGTGAACCCTGGGGTTTTTTTTACTTTTCTTTTTTTTTTTTTTTCTCCCACTCCTTATTCTGGTATGCACATATAAGAGCAAGAAAACCTGCCAAATGCTTAATCCATGACAGCAATGTTACCATAAGAAAACTGATGAAAGGTACCTTTGTCTGCATGGGACAGGTGAAATGCAAACTCTGTGACAAGCCAAAATGTGTGCAAACTGGTTAATCTAGTTAAGAATGTATCCGTGGATTTTTCTCAAGAGAAAAATTTTCTCAGATCTTGAAACACATTGAAATTTACAAAAACAAAATAAAATAAAAAAAAGAAGTCAAATGAAGCACCCCACTTTGGGAGGCAATCAGTTATCATATGCACTCTTGTGTTCAGTTATTTAGGAACAGAGGTTTCTAAATGGGAACACAGGAAGGAATTCCAAGAAATTGATGGAGAGCTGAAGAACAGAAGAAAAAAAACTCTACCCAATTATAGTAACCTTTATATTGTTAAAAGAGTTATATTCCATTTGCTGTTGGCAGTTCCCAGCTTCATTGTAGACTAAGAGAATTGTGCCTGCAAAGGAGCAGAAGCAACCACATTTATATCTCTTGTCCCCAAATGGAATGGAGAAACAGCAAAAAATAATCAATTTACAGCACTGAAAAACCAACTTCAATAAGCAAATCAATCAATAAAGCAAGAGAAAGGATGGAATAAGCAAGGCAAGATTAACCTGGTACAAAAGTATGGAAAGCACAGACTGGCTGAGAGGAGACTTCTCAGTAAGCTATGAAGCAGTATTACAACAGAAGTAATAAAATGCAATATTAAAACAAACACTAACTTTTACTAAAACCCCAGAAAATGTTACATTGTGGGGAGATTAATTTGACCACCCCATTTCTTTCCATTATCATACATTTTAGAAGCATCTTTCATGACCAAGAAAGCAAATATTCTTACACTTATGCCCACATCAGTTCAGACCCATCAAATCATACCATAATAATAGCAACAATGTGATTATTGCTTTGCTGGACCACAAGAAATGTGTTTTTTGCTAGGGAGAATTATGCAGCAAGAAGGAATCAGACTCCCTTTATTTCAAGTAAAAAGTAAGCAAAAATCATGTGCTAAGCAATAATTAATTAATCCAAGAGAAAATGTAGAAAGTAACTGTACCAAAGTACAACTTGTTTGGGGTTTGTTGTTTGGTTTTTGTTTTAGGGTTTGTTTCTTTTCTTCTTAAACAGAGAAAGCATGGTTTTCATTGCTGAAGTATAACTGCCAAAATAAAAGGGACTTTACTGTAGAGAGAGAGAGGTGGGGAAAGAGAACAAACAAGAGATTTTTATTCCTTTATGTGGTACATTGCATCATAAATTATTCCCTAATTCCTTACAGTTTTGGCTCACACAGGTCGCTTCTTATCTGAGCTGGCGGGAAACATGCAAAGCAGCTATACCCCGAGGAGAACAGGGAATCCACCAGTGGACATTAGATGATAAATAGTACAATAACCTGGCATGATTACAGGCCATGCTGCACATTCCTCTCCGGAGTTTTGATTTGTTATCTAGGACTGGAGTGGAAAACATACACAGAGAAGGACAGAAGCAGAGGAAGCGGGCTGGAGCTGCAGCATCCAAACGACTCCATCAGCCTGCAGCCAGTCACCGAGTCACTCACCTCGTAGCCTTTTTCCAACAGGAACTCAGCCAAGTACGATCCATCCTGGGAAGAGTAAGATATAGGAAAATGTTAGAAACACATTGAATAGGCCTGGGAGATTTGGACTGCTTAAGATCTCAAAAGAGGGAAGAAAAAAAACTCGTAGCGAGTAGACTGGGTAACAAGCATATACTTTGATTTCTCCAGATCCATACATCGACCTAAAAATACTATAGACTCTCTTTAGTTAATTTTAGACTACGAAGCAGTATATTTTAAGATGACTTGCTTACAAACGCTGGTTGAGTACCCCCGTCTCTTGAATCTCTTCCCAAGTTCCATTATAAAGTGCCTGGGGACTATCTTTCCAAAATATCCTAACTGCGGTCATTGAATTTGAACTATTTTGGAGATAGGGAAGGAAAAACATTAAAAAAAAAATAGTATAAGCTTGGCATTCTCTGCAAACCAACGTGCCTCTGTAGCACCTTGTCACGCTGGCGTCTCCCTTGCACAGGCACTCCTTCCACAAAGCTTCTGAAGGCAGCAATAATTCTGCCTTGCCTGACCTACTGAGTTTTCAAAAACACCCATAGCACACCTTATATTTAAACTACAGAATAAAAGCCATTTTCATATTTTATATATATCATTGAAGGTTGAGAATTTGGGTCATTTAATTTCAGGGATTTTTTTTTTTCTCCTTTGAAATCCTTGTCAAACTTAAATTATTAAGCTCCTCAAAAGCAAATACTTTAAAACACATGCTAGCACATGTTTTCCTGAAATAAGAGGATTTTCCTGGCATGACTATTGCCAGGATTATCAAAACCAGTAAGTCATATTGTCTTTATAAATGTGTACACACCATCACAAACCCAGCAAAGTCTACCCCTCCAAAGGAGTTCTCATTAACCGTTCAGTGAATATTACCCATACCCAAAGTCTGCAGCTTTCACTGACTTCTTGAATTGGTTGTTCCTTTAGTATGTGAATGTATTCCACCAGACCCAAATGACATGTTACAAAAAGACCATAAAAACAATGAGATGCCACCTATGCCTGCAGGTTTAAACTCTGTTATGTGGATCTGCTCTGTCGTGATTATGGCCAGAGATATTTAAGGGCAAAAGCAAACAGATATCTCTCTGATCATCCCTTAAAAGCATGTTGCTCCAGAGAAAAACCTTTTTTTTACCTCAGATTAAATGAACTTTTGTTGTCTCACAGAGAGCTTAAGAAGAATAACACACTAAAGTAAGAAATTTTAGATGCACTAGGAGGCCCTACAGGAGAATGACTGCCAAGGGAAATTGCTTACAGCATTGATGGCAAAACCCTGGATACATGTATGCAAAATGACATAGTAGTGTGCAAGGGGCATGTTGCTCTATGTTTAAAACTGCAGCATTAGAAAAATGATTACTTTATGGTCTAAATGCTTCATAAAATCTCACACAGTCTAGAAGAGCTTGAAACCAACAAGGTGTCAGCTTACATCCTTCTCCCACTACATGTACATGTGTGCGTGCAGATCTTTACAGGACTACAGCCCTGTAAAAGCACTCATCAGCCTATGACACCAGTTAATCAGGAAAATAACTAACCACATGTGCCATGGCTTCACTGGAAGAATATGTACATCAAATGATAAGAACAAGACCCTACCGAAAGGAGAAATTCAAAGAATATTTGATGGAAAATCTGGAGAAACGTGGGCGCAAAGGGAGAGATGACAGCTACTTTTAATGCTCCTGTCATCTTTTTCATTAGCAATTCCTCCAGGATTTAGCAGAGAGGGGAAAACTTCCTAGTTCTCCTTGGTTGCTCAGTCCACTACAGGAAACAAATATAAATAAAATAAAAAAGGAGGTTAAAGTGGGAGACCCAGAAAGTGCAAAGGAGATGCAAAAAGAAAGGCTGTGATTACCTAGGAAGTTGATGGGAAACAGACTTAACTAGGATTGAACTCTGTCAATAAGGTCTTGTTCTTCTCACCCAGGCCATTGCTCAAAGTTTCCAGTCGCCCTGGAACATTTTGAACCAGCAGTGGCACTTGCTTCCTCTGCACTTCCTTTCCAGGTCTATCAAGTGATAGGGCAGGGCTTTACAATGAGTGGGAAACAGGCAGCAAGTGTGAAAGCTCCTGCTTTCTGGCTCTGGCACAGCACAGCTGATTACTGTCTGGTAATCGCACACGGCGCAGATCCGCGCTGTCCTGCGCTGCGATACCGTATCGCACGCGGCCCCAGAGTTCACGTTTCCCTTTCTTTTCTTTTCAGTACGGCAGCCTGTCAGGGTGAATGGCAATCACAACAGCTGTCACAGCCTCAAAGAGTTTGCAGCTTAGCAGGACAGCACAGTTTCCATCTTCTCCTAATGAGGTCAGGGAGGAAATATTAATAAATAAGCTCAGTAAAGTGGTTTAAAATTTTATCCAGAGGACACTGTATTACACATATAAATTCTATTATCAACGCTATTGATTTGCATTTATACTACAAACAGAGTCTTCAAGGTACAGGAATCCCTGAACAACAAAAGGGATATTAAAGGAACTAGGTGTTAAATTATTATATAACAAAGGTGCCAGTATACTTTATTTGAGAGCTTAGGTTTGCTAATGTAAAGTAGCCAGATAATGCCATTCAGTTTATTACAGATAAAAAAAAAAAATCAGCCTACAGAAGCAGGTCTCTGTCTGTGGACAAATCAGTCTTGAAAGAAAATTGCCTACAAACTGCCTTTAGGATTACAATGAGGCCTGGCTCCATACAGATATGTCAGACCAGCTTGAACAATCAAAACAATTTAACAAGACTGACTAAATAAACCACCTCGGTTAAAACAGTTCCTCATCAGCACACTCTGGCACCTCAGACTTGAACCTCTGTGTTGTCTTCAGCCAAATAGTAGTTTGAAAGCTCATACAAAGAATGATACTTCAGCTGGCTTCCAAGACACAGCAGCAGGTTTCCAACTGCAGCTGCCTTACAACATGTCTGTAAAATTCCCAGACAAAAGAAAACAGCCACATAAACTAGCATGAGACAACTTTAGGATGCAATATTTTATATTTAATACAGTAGTTAATGTCAAGAACTTCAATAAGCTTTGACACACTATCAAAGAAAAACACTTCCAACATGGTGAAGAAATTGAGACAAATGACTTAGACAGTGCTTTGCCAAAACCATCTAGAATAAAAACAGTATCAAGTTTGACTTGATCCATGAGCAAATAATAGGATAATTTATACAAAAAACTGAAAACAAGTGTAACTCAATAGCCTGTTTAGCAATCCAATCTCCTTCATTTCACCCTGTTTTACACAGGCAAGTTCCACTTGCAATGAACTCATTTAGGATTTATATTGATACGTTCAGAGAAAGCTGTAAAAGCAACCTGAAATGCAAGCCATCTTCATCCTCTTTCTTTGATGTGGCCAGTTCCAACACCCTTCCACAGAGCTCCTGGATCCAAGAATTAGATAATGCCCTACCTGAGCATTCATAATCCAGACTCCCTCCTCCCCACAGCTCCACTCTGCTAACAAAGAGGAGTGGAAGTATTAGACAGATAAAGAAACAAGGAAAAAGAGACCAAGGGAAAAAAGATCAAGATGAGGAGGAATAGGGTTCTTTTATTACTGCTCCTAAAGCTCCAGGAGAAGTATATGGAATGCTTTTTCAGAAGGAGGGAGAAAGAATTAAAGATTTAACATAAATGATGCAAGTGTATTATGACTGTACCACTGAGGAGAAAGAGCTCTCAGTTGCAGGGAAGTAATATAAACATTTGAAAAGAAACATCCCCACAGTATTTCAAGTTTTCAGAATTCATTACACCTTTGAAAAATAGGTGTAATGCTTTACCACATACCACAGAAGAGATCAAAGATACTTATAAAATTCAAAATTGATTGAGGCTAATGCCATGCCCTTAGGAATAACTACAAAGGTGAGTTCATGGAAGTTCAAACTAAAGGTGGTGTGTCAATTATCAAGGCCATTCTTAGCAGTTCTCAATTCCTTTTGAGCTACAAACTATAGTTGTGCTCTGCTGAAGTTAAATTATGATAGGTTCAATTAATCTGTTTTGGGGGGAAAGTACATGGAAAAAAGAGGCACACTGTCATCCATAGGACATGGGTTTTATTTCCTAAAGGCATCTTTCTGCAACAACATCACCAACAGTGCACGGTCACCTTTTTTATTTAGCTTTGTTGGAATGAATAATCCATCCTCCCATTTAAATCTACATTAAAATCTGGTGGCCTTGCACAATAAATTGTTGGTTCATCAACTTTTAAACTTTAGCACAGCTAGAAGCTAATGCTGTTTCAGAGACTTATTGAACTGGAGTATGGTGACAGATCCTTTGGGGCAGGAGATACACACCCCTCTAAAGCAACATCTAACTGATTTTAATAGCAGTCCACAACAACTATTCATTTGTTCATAGCACTCCAGAGCAGTCTTCCTTAAAAATGAAAAGTCCATCAGAGTCATAAAGTGAAAAGTTATTTTTGTTGAAGAATGCATACTTCTAATAATTTCCAGTGATTTACAGAGGAAATCAGTAATTTTTTGCAGATACTATAAAAAGAACAGTGCTACACTTTGTCTCAAGTCTTCAAGGTGATAATAGAGGTAAAGCATTAAAGCATTCATAAAAAATTCCCCATACTGAAAACAGGAAGAACTTTGAACTCTGAAGTATTTAACTGATTTATTAAAGCTGCCACCCTCCAAATGCAGTAGTTATTTTGCTATTTTGATTTGTATTCTGGCCAAGTAAGAATATAAAAACAAGTGTCCTTTTGTTCCTGCTGTCAAAAGAGAAAGCCAAAAGGCAATAAATGTTTAAAAAATATAATCTTTGTTTTAAAAGTTTGTCCACTTAATCAAAGGTTTTTGTAGTTCATTAACGGCAGTGCAACAAAATAAAATTAAGCAGCAGGAAAAGTTATCAGCAACAACGAAAGCATTCTACTTATATTACTCTGTTCTTTTCCAACTAAAATTTGTTTAAAGGCAAAAGAAAAGCAAAGTTGCTTTGGAAAAGTGAATCACTGTGTTATTTCCTAGTCTGAGCTCCATCTGACCTCACACACTACTCCACTGGTAAAGTATTAAGTTATATTAAGAGCTGCAACTGCAGTTACAGAAAAACAGCAGCACATTTTTCTTCCTCTCTCCCTCCCTCCAGTTGTCTTTATCTAAAACAACATTATTCACATCATCAATATTTATAGCTATTCTATTGTGAGCCTCAGCATGGACCCCTAGCTTAAAGAGCAAATCTTGCACCGTTCTAGGGCCAACATGAACAGAAAAAACCTGTGTAATTCAAATTTGCTCCTTACCATTAGGAGAGGAAACCAGTTATACGCTTTGGCTTAACTTAAGCCAACAACAGTAGGGTATGTCAGCTCAATGTTGTTGATTTTTTAAAAAGTTTTGATATTTAAATACATAAAACGTTTCGTCTAAACACCATATGATATTCTACAATAATCGAACAGCTTGTATCTACCATGCAAATCTCCCCCCAACATCTCAGCTTGGGAAAAACAAATTACATCAACAAACTGAGAATATAAGTTTTTCTCCCGATTGCAGGCACCTGTGGCACATAGTGCGTCATGTGCAAGCACACCAAAAATTTCCCAGTGACAACAGTCAGGTGCTTGGTAACTTTTTAGAAAAAAAACTAAAAATCATGTCCCTAAATGCTCAGGTTGTGGGCTGATACCAAGATACTCAAAATAACTGCTGGTTCTCAGATATGTCCAAAGAGCTATTGCTATAAAGAAGAATAGACTCAGTAGAAAGCCTTCTAAAGCTTTTAAAAGTTATGAGCCACAACACCTTAGCTTTTTTCTTCAAATACAAATGTCTAATATTGTATACTAATATATTAGTACACTAATATAAACCAAACCAGTAAGGAACTCTGAATTTGAGAGAAACCTAGCTACACTCTTCTGTGTCCCTAGTGAAACCATAGAGATTGGAAGAATGTGTCCATAAACATGGAAATGCAAATCACATGGGCAATGCTCCAGACGAAAGTTAAAACTTCTACTTTTAGTGTGTGCAATGGGAAACCTGTAACAGTTTTAAAAGCCACAAGATTATTGTTTTGCCCATCCCTACTTCTTCCTGCTTTCAGAAAGGTACTGGTACCAGATGGTCTTTCACCTGTCAACAGCAAGAGCTGCAGCTATGATCATTTTGGACCTGTCTACCCTCGAATACCCAGACTAAGCCAACAGCCCCGTTAGGTGACTCACACTGACTCAGGGGAAACCCCTCAATATGCAACAAATGCAAACTCACCCCAGACACTACCCCGTGGAACCCCACATGTACAGAACCTAGTGCAGAGGAAACCCAGGACTAAACTTCAGGCTATGCCCCCAAAAGAGTAACGTTGACATCAAAATTTCAAAGTTCAGAATTGTCACAGCAGAAATCCATAAAGCCCTGAAATTTTGGGTTCAGAAGAAATTCTGTGTCTTTTATGTTTACACAAATGAGTAATTCTGTGACACCAGGGGGAAAAATACGAAATTTTGGCATGATATCTTTAACATCCTAGAGCAGAAACCCAGTAACAGCAGCAGTAACATGGCTATTGTTGTAACTTGGGGAGGCCACCTGAACTTATGACCATAGCTCAACACCGATCCTACCAGAAATAATGGACTCATCTCACTCCTAGACAGAGCCACTTTTTTTTTCTTTCTCCAGCAGCCTAATGCAGCTGCTGAGGTTAAAGCTGTTTTCACCATTGCAGCACCAGCCTCTCACACTGATGGCTCAAGCAGGCTTTCTACCACTCCTGCTCACCTCCTGAGTTTGTTACTTTAAGTTTAGCTCAAGACATTGTTTCTTAACAGAGTGCAAGGTCAGTTATTAGACACAAAATGAAACAAACACTGCGCTTGCTATCTTGTTTGCATGAGATCAAAGCCTAATAAAGGAGAGGTAAATGAACGTAAACCAGGAAAAAGCTTTTTAATTCATTCTTCTGTACTCAGCTTTACGTATGGACACCATAATTTTGTCTGAAATGTGGTTGTTTTACAGATAAACACAAAACCAGAAAGCATGTTCCAGCTGGGGAAGAGAAGCAGTGCAAAGTAACCCAACTCTTATTTTCTTAAAAGTTTGCATAGGGAGAAATTCGAAAATCCAGTCAGGAAGGCTTGTTTGTTATAACTTTAACAGCTCTCAGTCTTGCAATATTTGCCTGGGTGGAAGACAAGTGCTGATCCTGCAGTGATATGATCTGCAAATCATGGGAGCAAACTCTCTGTTTCTGGACATTTCAAGTTCTAGGACTAAACAGCTTGCCTTACAACTGGTCATAACTTTGGTGTTGCCTCTCTCAGTCAGCATGGTCTGAGACCAGTTTTTACTGTTCTGGCATGTTCTAAAGCATAAACAAATTTTTTCAGGAACTCTGCTTGTTTATGCAATTCCCACCTTTCTATTTCAAGATTCTCAAACTTCCCAAGTTTCAAAAACAGAGGTCTTTAAAAGATGGACTCTCATACTTTTCAGAGTTGTGGATTCAGAGTGGCCAAGAGAGCAGCCAGCCTAAGTGTGTTCATCAACACTCTGAGCTCTGGGCAGCTCAGATTTCTCTTTACACCAGTAAGGGATAAAATAACAACCAGAAGAACCCAAAGACCTATCACAGCAATGAACTTCCTAATAGTTCTGCAATGGAATAGAAAGTAAAAAATGTGATTGAAGTTTCAAAACAAACGAACAAGAAAAACCCTACAGAAATGCCAAAGCTAGATTCTTATGAAAAGTATAAATATTTGGACCGAAATGCTACATATTCATTTACTGTCTTTACCTAACTATTTGTAATACCTTTTGTTCTGGAGAAATGAAAGAAACAGTAATGGGGAGAAATTTAGCAAAAGAGCTCTTAAGAGTTATTCCCCAGCATCTACTGTACACACGTTCTTCTTCCACACAAAAGGGGGATGTTACACATTTTGAGTCCTCACTACATAAATCTACACTTTAGTTCATTGAAAAAACCCAGAAATATAAGAATCTTAAGACAAGTTCTTCTTATGCCTTCCAAAACACTGTCCTACCAAAAAAATAAATGCAGAAAAACAATTAGGGAAGTCAAAGACACATGGTCTACAAAGATTTGAATACATTTTTTTTCCAAAGGTAACACTTGCCAGAATTCCATGTTTTGCAAAATCTTTTTATTATGCCAAGGAGCAGTTTCACATTTGTTGGAAATTTTTATGCAAGAGTAAATACGCTTCAAAGGTTGTGTTGGGTTTGGGGGCTTTTTACAGTTTAGGATTTACTTGGGTTTTTTGGGTTTTTTTAAATACACAATATATGTTCTATAGTATAACTGTAAATAAACATTAAGTCTGTAGTAAACCATTATTGAACAAACAGAAGTATTTATTCAGACAGTGCCTACCTTGCTCTCTAAGCAAAGACAACTCTTAGTGAAGATGGTTAACTACGTAATAACTGCACTCATGTTCAAAACATTGAAGTATAAATTGACTGAAATTGGACATTAGACCCAATACCTCTGTTCCACGTGTCTGCTCTTGCTAATCAAGGGCTCTGATGCCACATGGACTGAGCTTCCTGGTGGCAAGAAGCCAAGCAGGATAAGGATTATCTGGGCGATAGCAAAAGGATGCAGTGTTTTTACAGAGAAGGTTGCAGAAGGTCGTCCTTATATTTACAGATACCATATAATGCCTTGTGTACCCAACTTCACAGCTTTCCCTTGTCAGCTTCAAAAGAGGAAAAAAAAACCCATCCAGTTTCATTAATGGCCAAGGTTCTTGTCTAAGAGACCTAGAAAAGGGAAAGGGAGCAACCACATTTGCTTATCCTGTCAGGAGCAGGATTTGGAATAGACAACTACCACAAAATCACCAGCAAAACACCAATTCATTCAATTCATACAGTATTAAAAATCACCTGCAGTTTGAGTTAACAAAAACCCTTTGTATCATCTTCATGCGCAGGAATCAAAAGAATTCTTTCAGCAAGGTAGTTTTCATGAACAGCTTCCTAATTAAGATAAGGACAGAGCAAGACCAAGGTAAAGCAACTGTTTAGATAGTTTAAACATTTCCACTTCAGTCTTGTTCCAATAAATTATGCAGTTTTGCACAGATCTCTGAAAACAGAAGAACTACTTAAAACTTTCATGAAGGAGCTTTTAAGAAGCATCAAAACAGATTAAAGAGCTTGCCACAAACAAGCTTCTTTCATTTGCTATGGCATAAAACCTGAACCTAGTTAAATTTAACTGTCTTTGCAGGCTGTGGAGAGATGGAGTACACGGGACACATTTTAATCATTTTTGTCTGTATTCATAGTGATTTCCTCTAATCTCAAGGTTTCTTTGCAAATCATTTGAATGGCTTTGTGCCCTAGGAACTACAGGAAATTCTACGGAAACCTCCCTGTCTCACTAACTTTGTAAACTGCTCTGTTACATTTACTCCTACCAAAAGCCAAACACCACAAGATCACAGCGTTACTTCTTTGAAATTCATAAATTCTTTAATTGCCAAGGGACATAAGGGTACACTTTAACTGAATAAGCACAGCACATTTTGCAAAAAGGCAAAAATAGAAGAAAACAGTATCTACTTTTGTACTAAAATCACTACCACTTAAAAATGGCAACATCCTATCTTTTTTTAAGAAACATTGACAATTTCAATAGCAGGCGCAGTAAGAGAACTCTTGGTTTTGCTAAAAATCCAATGTAAACATGACATCAAAGTGTAAGGGGACCTCATTTTCAGAAACACAGGGACTCAAAACAGCCCATTTCTTTGAACAATTCACTAGGAGAAGATCATCAGATCTGTACGTACAAGCAGTTTTCCTAAAATGAAGCACACAGGTCCTCCTTTTAATGCTGTTAAGAATTGCAGATTAACACCACCATACAGCTATTTGGAATAGCTTCAGGTTTCATATTTGCACCTACCATGTGGCTTTTGCCTGAGCTGAGCCAGCACCTCCATCAAATAAGGACAACAAATAGCACCTTATACAATATGAACTTTCTTAAATGCTTATCACTGAATCCCTACAATATGCTCCAACTTGATAGAAAAAGAAGCTTCCATACTGGACTACATCATACGTGGAAAACTAATTTGAGCAGCCCTTAAGGAGTTCTTTATCATCACATCAAGTAAGCTACTCTGTATCAAACCACCTGTCTTGTCCCTCTGCCTCACTCCAAGAGAAGGGGCATCATCTATTTCCCTCCCATCCTTCCACTTAAGGGTTATCCATTATTCAGAAAGCTGGAGAAGGGATCATAACAGGACTTTTATTACCCGATTTTATGACCTGAGCCCTGTTCAAACTATACACTACATGGTACCCTTCAGATGAGCATCTGTACTCTTCAGCAGCTGATTGCATTTATTTGGGGCATCAGGAAATACACTGAACAAGGACTCAAAAGTATTAGTGAATGCTTTTGTGCTAGTGAACATGCTGGCAAGCAGTAGGTGCATACAATTAAACAGCTTAACTACTCCACTCTATCCTCACAGAAAACTCTGCTCAGACAACATCACACCAGCAGGCATTTTGGAGGAAGTTATGCTCCTTATTGCAACCCACAAAGATGTTTACAACAAACTGCTTTGAGGTGATGGCAAAACTCCACCTGCATGATCTAAGGCATCACAAGTACACCCCTTCCACCCCTGTCCCAGCCAGAGGTCAGCCATGCTGCCTGACACCCAGCACTACGCCTCATTCACTCAGAGCTGTGATTAATGCTGTAGTAATCCGTGCCATCTGCTCTGTACAGACCATCCCCAGACACAGGCAGCCTTCCAGCTACACACACACTGCTCCCATGGCAGGCTTCCAAAGAAAAACTGTGGCTTCATGTTTACACATCTTGTTTGTCAATATTGCTTTGTTTCTCCAAGAACCTGGCAAACCAGCGGGCTTGAAGGATGCTTGCTAGTGCAAAACTGCTTCTTTCAGCAGGTTACACGCAGAATGCTTGAATTACAGTGTGTAGGTATCTGGATGATCTGTGAGGGAAACAAACTTTTCTAGATATTCTAGAAGTTCTGTTTGTTTCTAAACCTGCTCGAGATACATGTGGAGAACATTCCATTTCTTTTTCCCTGGATATTTGTTTTACTCAAGACAAAGGTTTACATGAAGGAATGTTCAAAGAAAACGCTTCCAGGTTTTCTCACATACTTCAGTAGGACAACCTCAACCTGGCACTCAGCCATCAAGTGACTAAAGTTTGCATCAGAAGGTGAACAGCAGGGGTCTCAGGGAGGGAGTGAATAGAGAGGTGCTCATCCTGCTGAAATGTAACAAAAAAGTTCTCCAAAATTGCTGGGATAGAACCAGCAAAGATTGAGCTTGTTACTCTCCAGCTGACACGCAGGAAAGCCAAAATTGTCAGCTGTAGTGAAAGTTGCTGTGCTGATCTATTCAGATAAAGAATGCTACGTCTTCCCACAACACTTGTCAAAACTATTTCCCCAAAGATGCAGGTGCCAGATACCTATTTACCTATTCTTAATGAATTTCCTACTACATGGATGCCAAGCTTTTGTTTTCCTCTCCATGCACCCATGCTAACATACATATGGTACATTGAAGATGATCGTATCTCGTCAAGTAAAGAGCATTTTATGTAATCTTGAAAAAACAGTCTTAGCAGTTTCTTTAGGTAAAAGCAGTAGCTAGGCTCACCACTAGCTCTTGAACAGCATCCGGAATCATTTGAGCACAAACATTTCATGCATGAACTCAAATGCCTTTCTGATTTATGACAATTCGGTTTTCCTTTAAGGACACACAGAAATAAGTGGGTGTATTCCCACTGGATCACCCCATGCCCTCGATGGCTTAATTGTTCTGTGCTTCACTGATGCAGAATCATAATGATTGCATAGTATTGTGCTGCTTCATTTGCCCTTTCAGGGAAGCTAGCGATTTGTAAACACTCACTTCATTTATATTTAACTTTTCACATCAAATTGGGAGAAGTTCACCAGGTTGAAGCTCCACGATCCTAATGACATTCTGTAGAAGGTGGTCAGGAACACAGGGACTGGCCGTCCCAGATGTCCACAGGAAAAACAAACAGAACACCTACATTTTATGCACCCTATTTTACAATCTTCTCCATCTCCACATACCTCTGCTTTCCTGAAGTCACAGAAGTTAATAACAAGGTTAAGAGCAGGTTTATAAGGCAGTTCTTTACTTTGCCTATGTTTATTCGCAGCTTGAGGAAAATCCTGATAAAAATGCATCCTACAATACAACTGGCTAGACTAGTACTGCAAGACACTAAATGAAATTGCCTTTCTTCCCTTATAAGGCATAGCAAGGGTGAATAAAACTAATTATTCTTGTTGATGTCACACAGTTAAAGTGCAAACTGCAAAGCAGTTTCCACAATTTTTGTGTCATTCTCCTGAAAAGGACTAAAACTCTAAAAATGTCATGTAAACAAGAGGTAGAGATTTAGTTGCACTGTCCCTCCTAGTTTAAGCATGCAAAGAACAGTCCTTTGGGGCCTTGACTTTTGCCTCTGGCATAACTTTTGTTTGATCTCACCCAATCAACCTGAACTTGGTTTGAAGTCTTTTTTGCCAAAGCATAAGATGAATGATTATGCATAATGTTGCTTATAAAATACTATAGCAACATATCCAAACAGTCCTGAAAACAGGTATCAGGAATGAAAACTGACTAAAACATGGATACAAGCACAAGCCCCAGCAGAAATTCTTAGGCAAACCTACCCTGTTGTGAGAAGGAGGAAAAGGGGAAAGGTTTATTAACTGCAGAAATGTTGATAAGTGGCACACTCAAATATGGTTTTACAGAACAAGTATAAACATACTGATGTTAAGATTGCTAGAAACTGTGTGGTGGCTGCACCACCAACACATTTTGAATTGAAAAGGTTTGCTGAAATCCAGAAGAAAAGCTTGACTGAAAAATGAAGAAGCTATTAAGGTAACATAAGCCTTACCAGCCTCTATCAGATCCACTGACTGTGGCTCATTCAGTAATCTGATCTTTGACATTGTTTTGTGGAACCATTTTCAATCAATTCATCATTTTAATGGATGACTTTTACTGATACTAATAACATTTTATAGAGAGAGATGGAAACAAAGACAGAACTATGGGGTCTCAAGGACTCAGGGAACAGTATTATAGCAGCTGAAAGGTTCAGAAAGAAACCTTTGGCTTCCCTGTCAGCAATCATCAAGCTCATTGTGGAACAGTTGGCAAGACATTCTACTGCATCTCATCGCTTCTTTTTCCGGCCTTCTCCCTTATAAAATTATTTCCTCTTGATATCACCAGACACACAATAACTAGGTTAAAGAATTAAGCTTGCTGTCTAGAGCAGTCCTCTCTGCTTCTTTTCTCCATCTGGAGTTCAAGCCAATACAGGAATATTGCAACATTTTCAGAGGGTTTACATCATTATTTCTTAAGAAAAGAAACTTCTTTTTAACTCTCTTTTGAGCAAATTGCCCATGAATAGGGAATATTTAAAAAAAATAAGGCAACCAGAATTTATATATCTCCACAGCTATATATGTTATGGTGCACTACATTTCTTATGCCAGTAAAAATAAAATTGTTCAGGACCTTGCTCATCACACGTAAAAGAGCTGCAAGTTATGAGTAAAAGGGGACAAGGAACACAGAGAAATACAAGTATGCCAGACATTGAACAGGAATGTCTTATTCTTGGAATTGTTCTAATTCTTCAAGCTTCAGAGTGTCATATTTTGTGTGCACAGAAAGAGTTGTAATACTTCATAGTGAATTATCGGGGGTAAAAAGGTTATGGTATGAACTATTCAGTTTAATTTTACTTTCCATACATTGCACAAAAAGAAGGCGACCTACACTTTGTTTTTTAAAGGTGTACAAAAAGGCTTTTATACCCAAACCTCATAAACAGCTAAGAACTACACAGTAGAAACACAAATACAATCTTTCAGACTGAAGAAAAGTTTTAAATTTAAAATTTTTAATACTCACCAGCAAAAATAGCTAACATAAGGAGAAGTACTAAGTACTTCCTCAGAAACATTTCAGTTCAGCATAATTAGTATGTGTCTTTCCCCTTCTAGCTGAAGGAATACAATCCTTCAGATTAGAGGAAGTGTTAAGACCAAAGACTTAGTCACGGGAAGTTAATAGTCCAAGCAAAAAAAAAATTACTTTCAGATAAAGTAATCAAGTCTTTCCTTCATACTTACAAAATATAATGCGATGCTAGCATAACACCAAATCTTCCAGTACCATGGTAAATCAAATTATTTGTAGAGACATATGGTACCACCTCTGAAATAAGCCAGAAGCAAAATATCAACACCACGAGTGCCCAGCCTTGGTTATCACGGCCATCACCAAGATTCAGGGATGGAACCACAGAGCATTGCACAGTTTAGCAGGTCTGCAGCAGAGGCTGCAAGTACTTTCCTGCAAAGCTTCCAGCATCAAGACACCTGAAGTCTATTTTAAAACTTGAATAGACTTGACAAAAATTATCTCACATACCATGGAGACTAAGAAAGACTTAAGAACCAATGTCAGCTCACAGACACCCTAAAACACTTCCCAGCTAATCCACTGCATTAAAAAGCAGGTGTTATCGTTTTAAAGATGCATATGAAGGCCACATTATTCCATTCTGAAAACAGGGAAACTTTCTCCAAGATTCCAGTTTAACCAGTCACCTTCATACCATTCTACAGTTAATTCTCATCTTTATACTCAGGATTAATTGAATAATTCACCAACATGGTGATTCATTTGCAGGTAGTTATCCAGCTCTTCTCCCTTAATCTGAAGAACATTTGTGTGGTTGTTTGGGAGGTGTTTGTTTTTTTGGTGTTTGTAATTTTTTTTAAGCTTCTTTCCTTCACCAGTGGTAGACCACAGGCTGGAAAAAGGTACCACTAGACCATGAGAAACAGCCATTCTTCACCAACGTGTCCCCAGAGCAGAAAATGTTTGGCTACAACCTGATGTGACACTTTTGGTTTTGGCACAATATAACAATCTTTCAGTCACTGTTTGAAATTACAGAGAAACAACGAGCAGGTCAAAGCTCAGCTGTAAATTAACACTCACTTTAATAAAAAATAACTTTAAAATAATGACATCAGCTAAGCCACTCTCTTGTAGACATCTTCTCACACCTGCAAATATAAAATACACAACAGACGTTGGAGAAACCAGACTAACTCCCTCCTCCTCCATCACAGCTGAAATACTGAGATTCTACAAGAGAACTTATACACTGTCACTGCTGTAAACTGATTACACTCGTATCTTTTCTGAACAGTTGTTTCTGCTGGCATGCATATACGTATCAAAAAATCAAACCTCGATATGATTCTTGTCCAGTTACAGTAAGTGACAGGAAAACTAGAGGAGCAAAGGAGTGCTAACCTGGTGCAAAACCTTTTCACTAACCTGGCAATCAATCAAGGAAATAAAAATACTGTACTGATTCCAAAGAGAGCTGAATGTCCACAGTTTGTAGCTGACAGTAATTAAAAGCTGGGTGGATGGCTTGAGTTAGAAACCAGTGAGAAGGAGCCCACAGCTCCTTCTGGATGTTCCTGGCAAACAATTCATCAGCATTTAAAACGGAGCCTCTTGTTCACTCAATTCCTACAGAAGACTGACTGACATGTCAACCTACCTGAACCCCGCCTGACAGCTGAGACTGGTCTCCCACAGTAAACAGGTTTGGAATTTTGTTGTGTAGGTTTTGTTTGCTTTTTTTAATTAAGAAAACCCTGTGCAGTACCATTGGCTTTTCAATTAAAATACCACATTGAGGACAGTCCTTCCTTCATAAAAACGAGGTGTTGGTGGAGTATGTCATTGCAAAAAAAAAAAAGGCATTCTAGTTATTATTGTATCAGATTTTAATTGCACTGAGTACTTTGGGTTTTTTTGTTGCTAGCCCTAAACAAAGTGAAAAAAGATTCTGTAGCACTTCAAATCACAAAGGGAAAAGGTGAGCAAAAAATTCCACATCTTACTGTCACTGATATTTGTTAGAGGAATGTGTTTACAGAAGTTTCTTCAAGTCTCGAAATCTTTGAATCTAAGACTTCAGGAATATAAATTCTAAAGGAAACAAATAATTTGTAAAAGACAGACAAAAGCTGACAGGCTCTAAGTCACTAATATCTTCCTTTTCTTTGTAAGCTCTTATCATTTTACATGTCAGGGTTCTCTGGTTCCAAACATTGGCCTCTTAAACCATTGGGTAAACCACAAGTAAACTCTGACATTTTCAACTTCCACTCTGCTTGGTTCAAAACAAATTTGTGTAGTGCAGAAGAACATGGTATTAGTTTGAAATCATTAATCCCAAAATAATCATTCTAACTGAGAAAACGAATCAAGCAGATACCAAATCCATTTCCAGCCACTCCTTTTTAATCCAAAGGTACCAGAGGTACCTCAAAAACTTCTATTTTTCCCTAGAAGAGGGGCACAACAATGAAGCAGGGAACTTCTGCATTTCCCTGTTCCCCAAGCTAGAAGGTCCAGTAGAGATCTCTGTTCACTTTCACAGGCAGCAGTGGCAGGAGGGGTTTAACCAGGGTCAGTACTGCCCTGACCAACCCCTCGTAGGCACCTAGGACCCTATTCACAAACCGGCATCCACGTTAATTCCTCAAAGCTTTCAGGCTTGGGAAAGGCAAAAAGCAGCAGCAGGATGAAAGAGGTCTCCATCCACAGACTTCAGATAGCATCATTGGAGACTTCTACATTTGGGGGTTTAATTTCCAAGGAAAAGTCAAAGTTATAATGGTAATGGCATTTAATTTCATTGTGAATAAGACTAAAGGTGAACACATGGAAGCTGCCAAGAGCATCATCTCTTGGCAACAATTGTTGGAAATCTGCAAGCTAGGGATGCCAGGTCTTTTTATTTTTCTCTTTTTTTTTAGCATTCAATTTAGCATTCATCACCAAAGTACAATACCCTCTTACAGGTCCTGTAAGAAAATTTACAGTTCTTCCAACCATCTGCACTATCATCTTCAGAATATCGTCTGCATCCACAGTAATTAGTATTGTTAGTATAGACATCAACTAAATCTCAACTTTTAATGATTTTACTAGGCACATCTTCTAAAGGGTTTATCCGTTAGGCAAGAGTTGCTTTCTTTATGCAGTGTTTGAAAAAATAATGATGGAATTGAATCAGCTACACGCCAGTGCAATGTGCATAACTCTCTGATGCAGCAGCTACTCCTGGGGCATTAAACAAGTCCTTCTGAAGGGAATTTAATGTAATTTACAAACCTGCTCTTGGCCATTAAGAGTAGCCTATTGAACAAGATTTTGGGCTGTTGCATTAATTTAGCTAGCACAAACACACCAAGTCATCCTATAAAGAAGCTTCAGCTTCCACCCCAGAGGAAGTGGATTCCTCACTATTTTTCTTTCAGGGCTCCCTAAAACACCAAGGATCACATACTTGAGTTGCACACACAAGCCAACCTCTTTCTCCATATTGTTCTTCCCTTCCCTTCAGACAAAGCTTGCTACATCCTAAAAAACTAACACTGAGAAAAGCTAATTAGCATAATCATTTATTAACTATTAGCAATTAATAGTATCTGTTGAACTCCAGGAAAGAGAATCTGCATAATTTTATGCCTGCTGCCATGAAAAACATTTCACAAAATTGGTTTCGTTTTTCTCCCCCCTCCATTCACGGCCAGCTTCAAAACTTTATCAGACCAAAACTTTCAGCACTTTTAAGGTACTGAAATAAGCTGAGCTATCCTGTGAAGAAGGCAAAATAGGAACCATTTTCTTCCAATGAGTTTACTATTGAACCACTTGAGAACATAAGCTTGCAAATCACTTCCACATTGCTAATCCTAAATATTCCAGCTATTCTATGAATGGTATAAAGCGTATCTCCCCACTGGAATTGGAATAAAAAGAGAGGAGAAAAAATAGCTACAGCTCACACAGTAGTCATTGTCTGAATATCAAACGTAGAAGCCAGCACTGGCATAACTCTTAATCTGCTAAACTACTAGTTTATCTTGATGAAATTTAGTTAAACCATCAGACTGCTTTGAAGGTGCATGCTAAGAATATTAAAACAAAAATACTCAGCAGCAGCTTCCAGAAGACTAAATGCACATTGTAGACACAGCTTTAGATGGAAATTGAAATGCACCTACGTCTTGCAAGGCCAAAAAATACATTTAATTAGGAAACTTAGGTCCTACTAAAGAAACATATGTACCAAATTAATTTTTTATCTTTACATAAAAGAACATGTTTGACAAAGCTTTCTGAAAGTACTGATCCCATGTCTTGATAAAAGACTTATATAAATATTACTAGTTAAGTTTTCACCAAGGTGGAGATGCTGGAAAGAAGAAAGCACATCCATCCCATAAAGCAAAATAAAATTAATATACAATTATATAACAGTCTTCATGGAATGGTAACGCCAGAACGACAATTCTCAAACACATTAGCAGATTAATATCTTCTTTTAAATGTGTTTGTATTCAATATGAAAGCTGAAACACTTCACTTTTAAGTGACCAGAGGTTAAGTTACAATGAAACACCAAGAACATACTCATGCTCCAAAACAGAAACTACCAATTCTTCAGTGACTCACAGCCACTAGTATCAGATTCAGTGGATCAGCACAGACTTAAAAAAGTGAGACAGCAAATCCTCAGAAAGCTTGTCAGGTAAAAAAAACTTCATAAATTCATCTGTATTATTCTCAACCTTAATTACTATATTTACAATAGTTACTGTATTTAAAAATCCCACTGCCAGTCCTGCTTCTTGACCGTATTTAATTTTACTGTAGCTTACACTTTCCACCTCATCTTTTCAGGGGGCAGTTCCCAGTGTGGCACACTGCAAGATGATGAGAACTGGGAATGAGTCAGCTCAGGAGGAAGAGAAGGCTCAAACCCACCAGTGAAGGGGGAGCCCAAGTGGTGGTGGTTGGTTTTGTGACAGCAAGCAAATATTTTGCTTTTCCTTAGTGAATGAGGTGAGGTGGAGTGGGAAGGAATTGGACACATTTGTCAACTCAAATTAGAAAACAAGAAACTTCTCCCCCCAAGAACAGGTGTACCCAAGATATTACTTAATGAAGCTGCAAATTCTCATCCAGCCCCAATGGGCAAAGACAACTGCCACAGCACGAACAGACATCTTAAAGTCTGAGTGGGTGCTTGGCAGGGATGGAAGCAGCTACGTTTATTCTGTGCTGTTGATTCTTTTCTGCAAGCCATAATGCAAGTGAAGCTTCTTCTGAGAAGACTTAAAACACCTGCACTCACAGCCCAGGAGCTGGCCCTTCAGAACTGCATGGGCTGAGGCAGTCAAAAGGCATCCAGAGGAGCACAAGGAAACTGACCCACTCCACACAGTGGGAAGAATAAAAGGAAAAAATGCAAAAGGCACAGGTTGCCCAATTGTGGCTAGAAACCAACAACAGATGGATGGCAATTGCAATGAAATTTTGGGAGAAGACTATTCCTAGAAATCTGGAATGTCAGTGAAAGCCACCCTGAATTTTTGTTTCTAAAAGAGAGAACTCCAAAGCAGCTGAAACCATGTTGTTGCATGAAAAGAATTGGAGAAGCTACAAAGGTCACAGATTCAAGTTGTCTCAAGTTGCAGGTCATTGCATTATGAACCTCCAGCTCTCGAAAGGCACACAGAAATAGCTACCTTGCACCCTCTTTTCCCTTCCATCTTCTCATGTTCTTAACATGAATGTTTCCCAAATTCTTCCTGTGACAGTAAGACAAAGTACTGACATTGCTCTGGCCATGTTAGGCCCTGCTGAATGAGTAATTTTCCAGCTTATTCAGCTTATTTTGGAGAACACAGATCACATAAAACATAACTTCTAAAAAAAAAATCTGCTTTGGTGTCTGCTAATCCAATTGCAAGGAAAACATCATCCTTATTTCCAAAGTATCCACACAACTCTTTTGCCTCGTTCACAGCTTCAGACAACTACAGGATTTATCAATAGCATCATCAAACCTCACCCAACATTACATTCACTGCTCTCTAGAGCTGCAGTAGAAAAGAAAACCTTTCCCTACAGCTTTGGCTGAAGCAGAAGACTATTATCCAATTCCTACAAGAGGAACGTCATTACAGAACTTCTCTATTTGTAACAAAGGTTCTCCTTTCCTTCCACAAGCCTAAGTGTTCTTGACCACTTTACAGGCACCAAAACCTGCAATTCCCATCCTTCCCTACTCAGAACATGTCATGTGAGTACAGGAGATTTAAAATTCTAAGCAGATATCAATAACAGATCCCAGAACTATCCCTATATCTATATCCATATGAGAATTCCTTGTAGAGGAACAGCTCAGAGAAAAATCAACACCCATTTGATATTGTCTCAAGCACACAAAAAAGTCATCATAACAAAGTCCACATTGACCAAAAAACCCCTCAGATCTGTAAAATGACAATTCCCTTTTTACTTCAAGTCAGACAAGTAGGATTACAGGTTTTAGGCTGTAGCATTTCCCATATTTTACTCCCAAACCAGGTTAGACTATTTATCCTCTCTTCCCACAATGAAACATCACAAACCTCAAGAATTTGTTCCCCAAGACACATGGTACTCGTGAGTAGTGTCACATGTAAGATGTGGCAGGGCCCCAGGTAACATTTAAAGCCTGACTCAAAACTTAATAAAATTGGTGACCACAGAGTATGGAGAAAAATGGATAAAAATTATTTTATTTTAAACATTTTATTAAAAACAAACAAACAAACCCAAAAACAAAGCAAACCACAACAAACACAAACAAGACAAAAATAACCAACCCACCCCTGTCAGACCTGAAACTTGGTTACTTCTAATTCTTGGCACAGAAATCTGTGCTTTACATATATTTTAATTTTTTGGGTACCTGACAAACACGAACAGTAAAGCAAAACATATTTGTTTGTAAGGTTAACACATCAACAGCATCATTATTTTGAAACAGCAAAGTACAAACACTGCTCTGTATTTTAAACACACACAAGTAAAAGAGCACAAGTTCAGAGCACCATCCATCTAGCTAGGAAAAGATGATATAACACAACATAACTCTACTGGATCATATCATACACCATAAATACTTATTGAGTGATAAATACTTCCCAGGAAACATGGAAACAAGGTAGTTTGTAGGGAGACCTTGTACTCCAGCAAGATGATTACAGACATCAATTATCTGACTGTAGACATCTGATAGAGGTGATACAAGTTTATATTGTACAAAACAGAAGCAACACATGTGAGTCAGCCAGATTTTCCTACCAGGGCTCTAATGTTAACCTGCTTATCTGAAATGAGAAACACCTTTACCATTAAATAAACAGTTACTGTTTCCCTGTAGGAGGGAAGGGGAATCCCCATTCCTTCCCACACTCCAGCTTTTCCTACAGCATCCTTTCAAGTCTCATAATTTTAATACTGGCTCTTTTAAATGCCAGTTTTTCCTTTCTCTTTTTGCCAAATGACTTGTTTTCCTTTAGCAGACAGAGTAGAGGCTGGAAAATATTCCTTCCTACATACTTGCAAAAGAACATGCCACATTTACATGAGATTTTAACCTATCAAAACTTTTAGCTACAAAAAACCAGTCTGCTCTAGCACAAAATAAACTAAAACCCAAAATAGGACAATTTCAATTTTAGAAGAAAGTAGATTCCAACCATTGCTGTCACCTTTCTTGGTCTTCAATCTAAGGAGGAAAAAAAAAAGTGATTTCACCAGAGGCAAAACATTTCAGGTTTCCATAACAAGGCAGGAAGGTATGATTAAGCAGTTGCCTGTGCATGAGATGCATATTTTTTTTTATTTTCTCTTACAAAACAGAGAAAGAAAAAGGCAATTATAACACAGAACACAAGTATGAGGCTCTGTGGCTGAGAAAAAAAATGAAGTAATTTTAAAACGTTTGCCAGACGACTTCAAGCATTTCCTTTCTCATTCCAGGAGTTGGCATACAAACTAGGCACACCTTATAAACCCCACCACCTCCTGGCCCTAATGCATTCCAGTTTTTTCTTCATTAAAGAAAGTTAAATAGCGTATGTATAAATATATGCCCAAACATTTACACACATACATATCTTATCGCAAAAAAAGACTGATAGTAGTACTAAAAATAGATGCACGCCTTGCTTAAATGTGAGAATAAAAGCATGTTTTCACTTGTAATTAAAGCACAATGAATAAAGGCACTGAAGGAGATCGACACTGTATTCACGGGTTCAGGGCACTTCTCCATAAATGGCACAAAAATCTCCAGTCATCATTTGTTCATTGGCATATTATTTTTGGTCAGTGGTGGTTGTCTGTTGCCACCACAACAATATTGCCTTTTACCTGAAGATATATTCTGGCATGCTTACAAGTCAGGAATTTTTAAACTATTTGTTGTTTGAAGTTTTAGGTTCTGATTCCGCGACTTTTTCTTTGAAAAACTGATTCACTGAAAGCAAATAAGTCTCCTTATTGGTTCCAAAATCTTCAAGCAATGATTAATATGTTGATACACTGCCAATCAAGGAATTGAAGTGATACATTAACATCATTAATGTTCTCATCCAATCCTGTAATGAATTTCAAGCCTGACTAGCAGAAGTCTGTTCAAGGATAGAACAAAGAGGCCACAGTGGCTGCTAATCGAGAGGGGGGAAAAAACAATGGAGGGGAGGAAGTAGAAGAGAAGGATGAATTTTTCACTTATGTTACACACAGTAAAGCCATATTAGAGCCCGTTGTTATGCATCATAATAGGAAGGAATAGCTATTTGTGGCCTTGTTGGATGTGTAACCACTACCAATGCTAAGCAGTTTTCAGCTGAAGAGACTTCATTTTGCAAGGGCGGGGAAGGAAATGCTTTCTCCCATATCAGACTCAAATATAAAACAATTTACCATTCATATGTTTCAGCTGAAGCTCCTTGCCCAGTTTGTAAACTTACATTGAGAGTCACCTTCCCTTCACCCCTGTTAAAATCTGTATTTTGCCCTTGCCTGGGCAAATAACACAAGACCCATTCATCTGTGGGACAAACGTGGTTACACGGGGGCAAGTAGAGACTTGACTTTCCTTGCCTGCATCCTGAGTGGGCATCTAAAATAGCTTTAACTGTCCCACCACTACCCTCATTACAGGCCAGGGTTGATGCATACTGGCCACGTCAGAGGAGGAAGAGCTGTGGTTTAGTCTAGACACAGCATTTCCCCTTTCCCTTACTATGGTCCTGCTCCCAGCAAAGATCCTTTAGTCAGGAGATTAAAAGAGCACATTGCTGTGAAAGGAAAAAAAAAAAACCTGCTCATTCAAAAAGGAAGATCTCAGGACAAAGCAGCTGTGGTACAGCCTGGTATTCACCAGATTTCCCTTCCTGAGGCTTTCCCTATGCCTAAAAAGGGCATAGCACTAAGCATCCCAGATCTGCCCTTAACACTGACCTGAAAAAGCAGATCTTTGCAACTCGTCTATTACAAGGGCAAACACCCACGAGTAACCAAACAAGCTCCACCTCAAGGGCTCCAGTTCTACTTAGCTGCTCTCAGCTTCCAGTTCCTCTAAGGCCCCCACCTGTTTCTTGACCATTGTAACATCAACAGTGCCAAAGCAATTTGTCCATCCTGCATTCAGCTGAGGCACCAGAACCGTTCTTCAAATGCAGGCACTGGACAAAACCTTACTGATGGGAGGAAAAGACTAGTGTAGCATGCTTTGCGAGGGACTGCTGTGCTGACCCACCCCGAGCTGCCAGGCTGCACGTACCACAGCGTCCTGCCAGCAAGCTGCTACAGGGCCGCGTGAATTCTGCTGTCTGCTGTGTAGTTTTTAATATTTTCATAGTTTTAAAACTTTATTATTTATTTCCAGACACAAAATTAAACGAGATTTGGGCAAACGTCATCATACTTAAATCCTGACTACAGCAAGAAGACTTCTCTTTAAAAATACTACTCATTACCGCTGGATGAGCTCCAAATATACACTACGTGTGCATTCAGTACCGGAATTTAAAAAAGATTAGCAAGTGCTTGTTTCTGACTCCACTTCTAAGCATGCCATGTCAGTGTGATGCGTGAAACGTGACCATCATCATCTTATGTTAGAGTAACAGCACAGCATTTCAGTATCCAAGGTACCTTTGCTGTTCCTTCTCCCTTCTCAATTTTAACCATACAAGTTTTAGTCCTTAATATGGTAGTCGATATAAGCTATAATCACTTCATTATTTTCCACAGCTACTTGAAAAACTTTAATTTTCTACCAGCTGTGAAGTCTAAACAACCAGTTACAGATCAGAACAGTTCAAGATTTTATCAATTGTGTGATACCCATCTTTTTCAGCTTGTTCTGGCCTGCATTCCCAGTGCCAGAAATATCAGCAGCTGGGGAAAGGCAGATCATCACGTACTTACTACTTCCGTGCTGACAAGATGTGGTCACAACATGAAGAAGCAGGAGAGATAATGAAACCCAGGACTCCCCACCACAGGTCTGTATTTTCACAAGATTTCTAAGGTCTGCATCTTAATGCTGGAAATGTTCATTTTTTCCTGAACCTTCAGAATCCTCTTTTTCCCACCTGGGTGGTAAAACTCCCTTCCCTCATCATCCCACACTAGCAGCGTTAGGAAGCATTAGCTGTTATCAACAGGGGATGAACCTGCTTCCAGTCTAGCTCAAGCACCACCGCCACTTCTGTTTTAGCATCCCTACTGGTACCTAAGCTAGAATTAAAAATAAGTTTTACTAGGTCAAAATGGAAATTGTGTGGACTGAAAGATCATCTCGTTCTCTGAGAGCTTCCAATTTTTATTTCAAAACAAGGTGACACTTTTATAGTTACTTTTTGGTCCCAGGCATACTAAAAAGATAAGGATCCCACGTATCATGTTTCTTTCTGCAGCTGCATTGCCATTTTTACTTTAATTTTTTTGGAACGAGTTCACCTTTCAGTGTCATAAAAATACAATTACTTCCATTTTCTCTCTCCACAAAGAGCAAGTCAGCCTCTGCTGTGAAGGGCTTAAACGTTTCAATAAAAGTTTCAAAAGCGAGTAACAAATCACCTTCAGAAGAATCAATTCCAAGAAGTTTTGACCGAAATACAAATCCACCACACCATCACACGAGCATATTTGGAGGACACCTTGTTGTTTTCACACGTGTGCAGTGCAGCGATGCTCTGAGTAACTACGTGTTGCTCGAAACTCGGCGTAGCAGGTTGCAGCACTGCAGCACAAGCGCTTTCTTTCCCGTGGGTTCCGAACCTGCAGGGGAGCACCGAGCGTGCAGGGAGCGCTTTCTGAGAAGTGCTCGAGGTGTTATATCGTTGGGCCACCTCGTGGCACATTCGCTGCATTACAGCACCACCAGGGTTTGGGAGCTGCTGCGTCTGCTCAAATCCGCGCAGGAAAACAGCACCTAAGGTGTTCAGCTACAGCATCCTCGTGAAGCAGCTCTCCCTCGGTGAGGAGAACATGAATTCTGCGAGTTAAGCTCCACAAGACCAGCCAAGTGCTACTATTAATCCCCCTTTTCTAAGCACTTGGTTATTCCAACCAATAGCTCCTCACAAAGCAACCTGCTTTGCAAGTTCTTATAAACCACAGGCTGTGAATACATAACACCTCACGGATGAGATAATTGTGGCCCATGGCATCAGCTGAAAAAATACTCAGCGATATGAAATTCCTCCCCAGAAGAAGGTCAAGGACTGGCATTTTTTTATGTTTTCGGAAGACTGACTGCAAAGTATTTTCACATGCAACAGTTTTCAAGCGCTTTCACACACCATCTTCAAAACAAAGTCCTACAATCCAAGGTTTGCCCTGAAGTTGTTAAATTGTTGGGCCAATGTAACTAAAGTGAATCAAAAGCAGAAAATAAGTGTGGGTCTTCTGAGGCCTCAGATGAAAAGGAAAGCATTTTTACTGCAGAGGATCCCTAGGCATGAATCCACAGAATCCATACACATGAACTCTCCAAATTCCCTGCACACAGAGGATAACCAACAAAGATACTGCCAGGGCAGCACTGGTCACTGCAAGTCAGCCCTCATGTAACAACCCATTTCATTCCAGAGTGATTTATTTCCACTTCTACACCCTAAGGCAGTACCAAAACACGCAGCTGGTTTTTATACAAAATGAGAATTCTGTGACCAGTGGTAATGTAATCTTCTTACCACTCCACTGTAACCATTACTTCAAGAGATCCTTCTTGGAATAATTATAGTTTTACATTGTTGCTCCTTCTGGCACCACTGAAAGACAGTAGCTCTTAACAGTTAAAAAACCCCAAAACAAACCAAACACCTTACACACTTAAAGACATTTTAGTTCCTTGTTTACCACTATATATTACCCATAATATATAGTTCATAAATTGTTTCTGTACATATACTACATATAAGGTATAAAGAAATAGCAACATGCTAACTACAAACTTTTAAAAAATTAGTTCCAAGCCTCAAAACACAGGAAAACTCATCACACAAAACCCTGGCAGAACACAACACACCACTTATAGACAAATAAATAACATAGGCAATCTCAACACAGTACAACAGTACCAAGAAGCCATAGTCCTTCCATTAGCCCCAAAAGTTTAAAAGTAATGGAGAGAATTTACAAGGCCTTAACCAGCTTTCTGGTCTTTTCACAGACATTAGGAAAATATTAATAAGTAGCGTTGTTGGGATACGGTACACTAGATACTTCACTGCAACACCCATAGTACGATTGACAGAAGAGTAAAAACCATGATTTATTTGCTTACTGCCTTAATTGTTTCCCACTCTATCCTTTACTGAAGTCACAAAACTAGAAATACTAATCTTGTTTCTAGTTCCTTAGTTCCTTGAGAGAGATGGAATGTAGATAACCACAGCACAAATACAGAGATGCTCTAACACAGGCTCCCGCCCATTTCCCACCACCATCTTCATTTTGCCTGCTTCCTTCCTTCCCTTACCAGAAAACTTCCTACGGCTTATAAAGTTTCAGGTTTCCCCACTTCTGCAACAAAAAGAAAGGAGGGTTGGTACTAGCAAGAGGAGACACAATTGACAGCTGCAACACAAATTGGCTTGAGGCACATAGCTGAAGAGAACAACTTAATCAGCTCAATCTAAAAAAGCTTTTCTTTCAAGTGATGTCTTGAAACCTGTTAAGTGAACAGTTAAAAAGAAAAGCTAGGGACAGGTCTTTGAGCGGGCTTGAGGGCGGTCCTAGACACCCTTCAATTTCAAAATATCCAGCCCTATCCCCATAGGTTCCAAAAGCCTTTCAGACAAACTTGATTTACATTAGGAGAATTCTTCAAAATGTCTTCGCATCATAATCTCATTTAAGGTTAGTAACTTGGAAAATTCAAATCATCCCATGATACAGATACCTAAACCTGGGGTGAAAACACTCAGGACAAAAACCACCAAGCTATTTAACTACTTTGTGCTGTGTTTCAATAGGAGGAAAGCATCTGTATTATGTTTGTGGATTCAGGTTTTAACTACAATGTTAAAGAACTGCTTTTTCCTAAGGCTGGAAAACACGTGTTTCTATATTTCCAATCTGGACTGTTCCAATTACCATCAACATCCTGAATCAATGCAGTTTTAAAAATATATTCCCCAAGCATTAACATCAACACATTCCCTAACCGATGCATCATTCCCTTGCAGCAAATACGCAGGTCAATTTCCACACAACTAAAGCTTTGAAAAAAAAAAACTCTTAAGATTAACTTCCCCTTTTATCTTCCCTCAAGAGTTCTGGAGTTTGTAAAGAAATCATGGACATTTTACACAACCACAGTTACTTGGCTTGAAAGTCAATGTCTGCTGCATTCAATGAAACATCTCTACCTCCTTGCAATGATTCAGGAGAAAGACTACAGCTGATACAAACACAGTATTTTCACATTTAATAAAAGTTAAATAACTTTGGTGCTAATAGCACAAAATTCGTACAAACAGGAATGGATACACTTTACGCTTAAGCAGTGAACACGTTGAGATGTTTGCGAAGATCCAAATTTTGCAGAGGTGCAAATTGCATTACAACGATTAGTCAGCTTTGGATTTTAATGCTTAAGTTCAACCTGAATAAGTTAACTTTTCCCACACAGGCAGAGAGCTTTAAGAGCTTTATGCTAACATTTAAGACTATATCTAAATAACCAAAGAATATTTCAAAAATGGCAGTGCATGTTAACTTAAGTAAACACTGTATATCAGCATGGGATTCTACATTGGTCTTGCTCCTAAAATAATAAAAATTAATGTATGTTGATAGAAGGCATGTTTAGAAAAAAATAATGTATTAAAATGTTAGAACATTAGACTATTACTATTTTCTATACTAATTTTCTGTACTAAAACGATACCATTAGTATATTACTATGTTCAAAACAATGCTTTGTTCTTCAGTTAACTGTTGAAAGAATGCACTGAAGTGCATTGAATGAGGCCTGTGACAAAAGGAATAAGAAATATTCAAGAACAATTAAAAAAAAAAATCTGAAACATTGCTAGAGTGCCCAAATTAAAACTTTTCAGCAGATTTTTAATCCCAGAGCAGGACTTAATCACCATAAAAGATACTCATCCATCTACATAACTATCACCAAAAAATAGAAATAG
This sequence comes from Pachycephala philippinensis, assembly GCA_013397055.1. Taxonomy (NCBI): domain Eukaryota; kingdom Metazoa; phylum Chordata; class Aves; order Passeriformes; genus Pachycephala; species Pachycephala philippinensis. Next base: position 274,811 of record VWZT01007958.1, on the reverse strand, counting down.
GTTTAAACAGTTTCATGCAAAATATATCCACATTTCCCAAAAAGCAAGTCACAGGCAGGCATTGTGAAGGCTGCTTTCACACAAAGGAAGAAAATTGTTTTAAGATCTGTAATTTGGCACTACTGTTCAGGAAGAAAAGGGCTCATACACACACACAGGGCTTCTGCATACCAGTGAGTAAGTAGGCAACCCAAAAATGCCTGTTAAACTGTTCTAAAACAGCTGATTCACATCTCATCTGCCTGCAACATCTCTAATCTAGATTTAGAAAATATCCAACTCTCTTCAATAAAAGGAAATGCACCTCCCCTGTCTAGACATCCAATTTAAAAAGAGAGCAACTCTTTTTTTGATTTCAATTAAAGAACACATAGGCCAGAAACTTCTTTTATCTAACATTTTTGAAACTCACACAGTAGTTTACTCATAAAACTAAACCTGTAAATACAAACCAACTATTTATTTTCCCTTCAACAGCAACAGTAAGTTTAATGACCCGTTTCATGTCAAAACTCCACATAATTCTATATTGTAGGCTTCAGCTGTTCATGGTTAGATAAATATTTATCCCAATTAATGTATTGTGTGTTGTTAACTTTTTTTATATACATTATTCAGAATTCTTACTTTTGTTCTAGAACTGAGATATTTCCAAGAACGCTTTTGATGGAAAGTCATGGTTTCATGAAGAGCACTTCAAACTGGACAATTCTCTGCAATGCTACAACAGGTCTGGATTTTAACACTCTGCTGGCAGCAGCTGGGGTTACCTCAAGGCTGACATGTTAATACCAGCCTGCATTTGCACTTGGGTTGAGAAATATGAACTCTCAGCTTTGAAGGGTTAAATAAGGGGAAAAAGTAGGCATTGCTTGCCAAGGGACTACCTGAAAAGCAGCAATTCCTGTGGCTGTGTTTTTAACCCTGACTTCTCCATAGCTGCAGAGGGGTACAGGCAACACACGGCTAACAGTTAACAGATAACAGCTACTGACATTGTCAGAATAATTTAGATTTTCTTTTTTTTCCCTTTTTTTACAGAAACGAACAAAAGAAGAAACCTACAGCCTGAAACTCTCCTGCACTGTACATTCCCACGGCAATGAAATCTAGCTGATAATAGCATTCCCTGAATTAAGCAATCTGATCAAGATTATGAACAATCAAATCACTAAACTCAGGGGAGCAGGGGGAAGCTACACATCTGTTTGTGCCTTTAGTGGTTTGGGCTTTTATGAAAGCACAGAAGTAAGAATATGACACACCATGAGCATTGCTTCAATCTTATGCTTCAGAAAAGTAACATTAACAATAGAACCAAAGTAATTTACTGACTTCTCCAACAGCAGGAAGATAATCCAGCAGTTCTAGATCATGACACGATTGCACATCAACGTTCACAGAAAATTTTATTTATTTATTAGCAGCTCCTTTAAGTTTTTAATATCACATTTATTTTTCATTTTAATGTACCTACTGAATTTATGCAAAGTTCAAGGAAAAGAAGAAATATTTTTAATTTCTACTCTACAAATGTAATTTTCAAGAAGCCAGCTATATTAGCATATATATTTATTTTCAACTGGAGCATATTAACACTGAAAAGTATTTTTATTCTACAGTAAGGAATACAGAAACTAGTTTTCCTTTTAGTATATTATCCAACTACAACTGACATATAAATACTCAGCAAGGAAGCTGTGGTGTAGTCCCAAGTCAGTAAATTTAAGAGCAAGTCATTCACCACATTTATTAGAACAGTTTTGTCTTCATAAAATTGTTTTGCCAACAAATCTGATAAAACAAAGCTCAAACTAGAGACAAGCTGTTTTATAAAATATGAATAGTAGGATGTATTTTAGCAAAGTGAAATCTTCCCACAAGGGGCCTGTCAAATATGTAATTACTTTAAAAGCATATTAAATGTTTCTAAAGCTATATATGGCATGTAAACTAGCCATTTTATTATTAAGACCATACTTGGGTAAAGCTTTATGCAGTATCTGTTTCATTGCTGGTTACCAGATGAGTTTCTTTAAGACACGGCACAACAAACACGCTAAGGATTGTTAAAAATGGCAAATTTCAGAGGATCTTTGTGGTAAGAATGAAAAATACCACTCAAAGACTAACAGAATTCTGGCCACAGATATGGATCTTACTGGAAGAATTTTCCTAACTCTGGAGTGATCTTTGCTGCTAGAAATAAAGCCAATAGACCAGTTACAGCAAGAGAAAAAAAAAAACCAAACACAACCAACCGACAAAAAAATTCAGCCTTGCAACCAACACTAATGACCTATACAGAACGGGAGTTAGAATCATTCTGGTTTATCCCCATACTTGCCAGAGTTCATGTTCTCATGCATGTATGAGATATTATTCAAAAGTTCTTGTAATACAGCCATTTTCAAAAAAAAAAAAAATCCCAAAAAAGCAAAACCAAATGGTTTAGAAAATTCAGTTAAAAAGGTCTGTCCAACAACTTCCTATATTTGATAGTAGCTAGATTGGGTAAGAATACCAACTCTCTTATTGAGACTGTGAGAGTTGCATTTACTGGCAAAGATAACTGCATAGCAAAAAAGTTTTCTCTTAATTGAAGCTGTCCACAGCTTCTAACCATGAGATAGTCATTTAGTCTAAGTGGCTATTGTATTCATGCAACAAAACCTCTGATATTTTAAAAACAGTAAAAATTATCTCCTGATTCAGTGAAAGAGTACCATGTATCACAGTGTCTCTAATAACACTGGGATGATTGCTTGTCATAGAAACAGCTCAACTCTTGGGCTAATTAGGATTTTTGTAACAAAGCTTTTACAAGGAAAAGTCCAGGTAAATCAAACTTTTCATTGGAACATACTAGGGAGAACTTTTACTAAGAAAAACATCGTGGTTTGTTGAGAACATGGGCTTTTGCTTTGGGTGTCCACTCCCCCCAGACCTTTGGGGGAGCATTTGTATATGGTCTTTACAGACAACCAGTAGACACAATATTTAGTTGTTTAATCTGAGCAATTAGCGCAAGAAAAATAATTTGGATGATTAAGTGAAAATTTGTTTCAGAGATGCATTTGTCAGAGAGATGAGGACCAAATTGCAAATTTCACTGAGCAGACAAGAAGCAAATATATTACAATTTTAGATGCCTGCAAAGGAAAAATAAGAGAAAACTGATTCTTATCAGGTTGATTACATTACCTTAAAGTGGGTTGCGCCCACTTCAGCAGCCAGAAGCTGGCAAATTTCTCTTTGCATACAAGCTATATCACAACACAAGAAAAAACATTTCAGCATAAAAATAGAGAGGATGCTACCACCCACATCATTCTTTGTGGTTTAATCAAGTTTGATTCATGGTTACTCTCTGTTTCAACCCAAGCCCTAGTGTACATGTAATTACAGACTAATGAGATGCTGTAAGAGATGCTTCTGTGATTTAAGGTGGGCATTTCTTAGGTGAACTTATTCAGATGAATAAAAAAAAATCCCAATTAAAGGCTAAATGGATCAACTGCACTCAAGCAGATCTAGGATTGTTTCTTTTCAGACTACCAGCTGAAGATCTCAACTACCACCAAAAAAGGTATTTATTGCAGTGTTGCCTCTCTAATATACAATTCTATACTCCTTCTGTACAGATCTTCTCTAATAAATAATTTTAAATTTCTTTTGCATAGATCTGTGAACAAATTGACCTTGAAGATTTGCAAATGCCTCATCCTTCCTGATGACAGTCAGCCCGCACAACATACTTGAAGCCTCAATATTCCCCACTGTTGCAGGCTCACAGGAATTTCCCAGGCATATAGAAGAAGCACACCCATGTGGATGTGCTGCCAAATCAAGCAAAGGTGATGAGCATACATTTTAAACACAACAGGCACAGTATGAACAGCAGTCTTAGACTTTCACACCCACCGTTGCGCTAAGATTTTATTTAAAAGCCTGTAAATGTAAGCATATGGAAGGTGACAAAAGCGCTGAAGATCACGGTCTATTTAAAAAAAAACTGTTGCATATAAGAAAAAAGCTTCTTTTTTTTCATCACACCATATTTGCCTGTTAAGCACAGAGAATATTTGACTATGATAGGTTTATTCTAAGTGTTTTCACTTAAAGACCACAAATATCTTCAAACACTTGAAAGATAAAACACCACTTTCGCTGTTTTAACTTCAGACTACCTGTTACCACAGAAACTGCTACTCAGCAAAAGAAAATAGCTTTAAACAAGTCAGTAATTTACAAGAGAAAATAGCTTTAAAAAAGTCAGTAACTGTTTAGAGCAGAAGATATCTCCCATCTTTGTGGGGGCTTGTGGCAGGGAGCACATTCTTCTGTACAGAAGGGGAACAAATTAAGGAAGATAATGAAGACACTCACAATGCCTAATTTTTCCTTGATTGAGGGATTAAAAGAGAAAGTTGAAACTGTGACAAAATTCCAAAGTCCAATTTATTACACAAAGATAAATGCACCAAGGTGATGCCACACAGTGGTACAATATCCTAAGAAATGTGGTTAAATCCAGAGAGCAGTTCATGCTGGTCACTACTCCTAACATTCTAATGCTCAGAGGACTCACATCCACTAGGAAAGGACAGAGTTGTCATTCCATAATTCCCCACATACACACACAGGCAAGAGAAGAGACAAAAACATAGAAGAAAAAGGCTGGACACCTGATGCTTTAGGATTTCCAAAGGTAGCCTCTATCCCTCAAACCATTTTTCACTCTAACTGGAATCTTTCAACATCTGTAAAACTGAAAATAGTACACTCAATATGTCCTCAACTCAATATAAAGTGTTTCCAAGTTGAAAACAGACCTCTGGGATAAACCCAAATGAAAAAAAGATGTGAGAAACCAAATAATGCGGCATCACTCCATTTATCATCCCATTATAGTGAAAAATGCGCAACTTGTTAGAAACATCAAGGGACAAAGACGAAAGAAATCTTGTTTATAAAAAATGGTAAGAAAACATTAGACTATAGAAGCCTATTTTATTCTGCAAGTTTGTTTTGCTTTTAACACACACAAGTCAGCCTTACTGTGAAACTACCATCTGCTTTTCAAAACTCTTTATCCTTCAGTGCTATGTTTTACAAAATGCTATCAATAACTCCTTTCAGAACATGATTTCAACACAAGAATTCAATATTATTTGAATAAACCCAAAACTCACATTGCTCAACTTAATGCAATGAGGTTCAAGGTTTTCTGGTGTATAAGTAGTCAAAGCAGTACTCAATTACAGTATGAAATTTAAATCAGAAAAAAATTTCAACATACAAGATTTAAGTCAGTTTTTAAGTATTATTTATACTACTTCATTAGGATCCTCCCCCCGCTTTGTCTAAATAAAAGTTTGACATGTATATTTCTGCAAGACTTCTACAAGAAATAAATTTATCAGCTACAGCCTGTGCTGTCTTGACCTACCCATATCATAGCAATTGCAAGCAAAAATAATGGAAACCAATCAGACAACAGCATCCAGCATAGCAGGACTTTCATTCCCAGGCAAGGCTGGAAAAATAACAGTCAATAGTGGCGAGGCAATAAACACAGACTGTTCACCTGATGCTTGATCATACTGTGAAAATCCACCATGTCATATTCTTGAGCTGTTATAAGATATATTTTGCACCTAAATTTAACTACAAGTTCCTCTATGAACACCTGCTAACAACTCAACAGAAAATCAGTCCACACAGCCAGCACTTCCAGAAAATACAAGGCTAAATTAAATCTCTGGATCCAGCTAGCTGTGATTTAAAAGTCTTTACAATACACCCAACAAATTACACTCCTTCTCTATTTTAATACCATTTTATATTTTATTTTATATTTTATCTTACTAAAATTATTTAAAAGTCTTACTATCAAAGCAAATACAAGGAAAGAACAAAGTCCTCAAATACCCCTTTCCAGTCTCTAGATTAAAGGCTGCGAGTTGGTCTGATGAATCGTTGTGACCCAAACCAAATCTTGGGAAAGGTTCCCTATTGTGGGAGGCAAGGAACCTCACTAAGGGAAACAAATCGACTATTCCTCTTCTGTCACAACTTTTACACAATGATATTTTTCTCTGTATTTATCAATATTCCCTTGTTCTGTTACACCAATCCATTACTATGATAAAAGCAATAATATCAAGTGAAATTGGAAGGTCTCTTTTTTAAATGGATGTTCCTTTCAGACAACAGAACAGTTTTCAGAATACTTCAGTTTCTAAACTATTAGTTATACACATTAAAATATACCTTTGCAAGTCTTGTAGCTCCAGCTTCTTATTGAGACTGTGAGAGTCAAACCTAAAATCAGTTTTAATTAACTTTTTAAAAAATGCTTTCTAGCATTGGTGACATTTTCCAGGACATTTCACAAATTTTCCACAGCAAGTTTCTCTGCTTTTAGCAATATCGCAAGACTAGGAAAGCTGTTACAATTTTCAGGTTTTTAAATAATAGTCATGAATTCAACTGTTTTTTTCCCCCAGGGGAGTGAAGTTATTAATAATTCAGTAGCTCTGCTATTATATTTCTGATTTCATAGCTCTAGTAAACTGACCCATGAACTTTGGGTGTTGTACATTCCCACTCTTGGAAATGTAACTTTCAACACTTCAGTCAATGGTCTTAGCTAAGGTAATTCCTTAAATCAAAGAATTTTTATTTAACACAGGTCTTCCAAAAAAGCAAAAAGAAGCTATGTATACTTTTTTTAAAGATATGCATATTTATATTAAAACCTTTACCCTAAAATACTACTGACATTATAAATTATATGCTCATTATAATGACTTAACCTCTCTCTTCTTATTTTAGGAGAGTGTTACCCAACCACTTGAACCTACAGCCTGCCCCTGTAAGACTGAAGAGGTGGTCAAAGCCCTAATTTTGCTTCCCTTTGCTGCATAATTGGAAACCATTGAAATAAACTGTGAACAAAAACATCACTAAGAGTACCAGACACTTGCCATTAAAACACTCATTTTGAGTTAGTGTAGCAATGTCACCAGGAGCTCTTCAAACTTAGCTAGTTCATCTCTAAGTTTCATTTGCCTCTATTGAGGAGTGGGAAATTACTTTTTCCAAGAAAAAAAAAAAAAAAAGGAAGGGGGGAAAGATACTCTTCTGTGTCTTTTGTGCTTGTGGAGATATTCTTAACAGCTCTAGTGTGAAGATCCAGGTTCAAAGATGAATCTGCTTGAATAACTAATTTGCTTTAATTCCTGCATGCTGCTGGCTGTGGGACAACTTCCTGTAGGACATCGCTAATTAGAGTGTAGTGTCTGGTTAAGGCAGATTAATTGACCTGTATAGCAAAGGATAAAACAAATCATTTACTGCCTGAATTCCTCCCCCTCAAACATGCATACCTTATCTGTAATTATAATAAGAAGAATAAAATATTTCTGAGCAATAGAAAACTCATGTGCTACTTCTCACATTCTAGCCAAGGCAGACAGATTTTTAGTGGGTTTTTTTGTTTGTTTTAATTTTAATACAATTTAAGTGTACATATTAAAGTGTTTCCATGTAATTAAAGACCTTGGAAATCAGTTGTACTGCCAGACTCAAGTCTGCAAAAATTAAAGCAGGACATTGTCACTAGATATTTGAAAGGCTAGAAATCCTAAAAACCTGGAGGAAGCTGCTACCTAGACATCTAGGATTTTACTGAAAACCTTCCACAACAGCAGCTTCTTCAGCAGGTGCACGGAGAATATATACCTCACTTGAATTTATTCTGCTTGATAAATTGAATAACAAGTTTTTACAAAGCTGAAAGCAACTTTAAATAGAAAATCTGGAAGAAAAATAAGCTTTCTAATCTATAAAACATAACTAGAGATAATCTTGCACTTGATGGCAGGAAGGTTTCCACTGTGAACACCTTTAAAAGGTGCAGAGAAAGGAAGCAAGCTATGAAAGAAGCTTCTGCTTATCTCATTTAAAACCACTGATGACTGCCTGATGGGTGGTACCTTCCCTTTCTGTTGTTTTTGGTCATAGCCCAGCTCCCAAGCTGAAAATCCCATCTTCACTCCTCTCCCCCAAGAGAGTTAAAACTGCTTTAAGTAAAAAGGTTTCCAACTGCTGGTGCTTCAGTCAGTTTAACTGAGCACAGGCTGGCCCCAGGCACAGGAAAATATCATCATGCAGTAAACAAGCAAAGGACTATTAATTCATGAAGCTAAGAAGAATGAAACCGTATATATATGTATTTCAAAAAGAGTAATGTTATCCTGGTTAAGAGAAGTAATACCAAAGATAACACAAAACCTATACGTAATAGTCAGCATGTTTAATAATATGCAGGCTTTGAAAGTTAACTCATTATCTAAAGCACTGAAGTGTATAGAAACATCAACAAAAGCCAATAAGAACAGTTATCTGACTTTAAAAATTAAGGGCCCCTGGCACCTCTGATTTTAAGGAACAGATATTCCCATTTATCTCCCAAATAACCCCTGGGTGGATAAGGGGAAAGTAATGTACAGACAGCATAGAAGGACCTGTTGGCATTTATAATTGGAAGAAAGCATGTCCATAAACAGAAACACTTTTGCCCATAACAAGACTCCTAGTTCACCACAACTATAAGTTTTTCTCGCATGGAAAAGCTTTGAATGAAACATTTTCGTTTGCTCAGGAACAATTCCAGCTCTAAGGGATTTCAAAGTAGAGCTCAAAGACAAATTAAATGCTTAGTGCATGATGGGAAAGCATTTGAGTGAAGGAAGCCTTCAACACTTTCTGAAAAGCCACAGATTTTATCTTTACAGTTAATATAAATGTGGTTTTGCCCATCCTTGAGTGTTTAAATTATTCTTATAAACTGTGGCAAATAAATTAATGTCACAAATCTGTAGCAAATGTACTTTGCTTTTACACTCCATTTTGATTATACTGCAGACCACCCTTTTATGAGGTGCACCAGTATTACCAAAACCAAGCCCAAACAACTAAGAAGCCAGTTATCTGACACACACGTCCTCAGTGCATAAAAAAGGATGACAGGTAACATACTCAAAATACAGTTGCAAAAAGACTTGCAAATGCTTTACTTGTGCCACATTACTCAGGCCTGTCCAGACATTGGACAAAGTTGGTCACTCTCTGAACTGCTTGCAAAACTTGCTTAAGAGACTGGAAAAGAAATTGTGGTAAAAATTACCCTAAAANCCCTAAAAATAAAATTTAAATATAATTTAAAAAAATAAAAATCCCCTTCTAAAAAACATCACAACAGCATTCACAAAAGTCTCCCACAGTGGACCTACTGTATTGTCTGGTGGCATTTGGCATTTTTCTCTAGAGCCAGTCAATAACAGGAACTCAATCATAAATGTCCTGCTTTCCGGTGAGCCTGGCAGCCTCAGCTGCACAGCCTAATGAGCTGGGGGCACACCAGTTTCAGCAACAGCTGGAAGAAAAGTCCACCAGAGAAGGTTAAAACTTTTTTGTTTGTTTTCAATAAAGCCAGAATTATTTCTTTGTTAAACAACAACAAAAAAAAAGCCCACAAAAACCCAAACAACCCATGCTTCCTATTCTCTCAGTATTGCAAAAAAAGGCAGAATGGAGCAGGGAAGAAGAGCAGAGAAGAACAAAGAAGGGCAGAAAATGGGCAAAGAAGGGTGAGAAACAAAGAGAAGAACGGAAGAAAAGAAAGTCAGAGAAGAGTGGAGGTGTGCTGATGTAAAAGAAGGGCAAAGGAAAAACAAAGACATAGAAGTTCTGAGAAGTTCAAAGGACGTCAAGGAAGATCAGGGATGGTCCTTATGGAAGATGCAACTCTTCTTCTAAGAGTTCTTGTACTTAGAGCAGCACACACATATCTGGTGCAAGTTACCATGCTAACAGGAACATAACTGATTTTGGAAAAAACTAGCCTTTCAAACTGGAAAGAAACTGAAAACAGCTAGTTTTCCATTAGCCTAAAGACACTACTACTATTAAAAAAGGTAACCACTTTCTAACATTTTCTCTGTAATATTCTTCTAATTCCTTTTTAACTCAACTGTGTTTTCACATGGTTCATTAAGCAGACTCATCCCTTTATTGGCTTTTGACAGGAATCTTATAACATTCATGGGGAAAATGGAGTATCGTTGAAGGAGCAGTAATACATAGCTCCCTCTTTGTATACCATGTGTGTAAGAATCACTTAAGATCTGAATTAAGAAAGCCTTTATACAAAGCTCCCTCCCCACAAAAAAAAAGGCTTGCTATAAATCTAAATAGCTAGAATTCTGACTCCTACTAAAAGTGAAAAATAATCAGTAACTTTAACATGTGCATAAGTTTTGGTATTAAAGATGTCATCTTAATTACAATTAAAGCACTGAGATCATTTCCTATGAAAAAGCTGTTCAGGTTTATTAGTTCAGTGGAGAGTTTTCAATCTCAATCTTAAACTGAGAATCAAGATTTAGAGCAAAAGCATTTTCTGTGGTTACACAAAGTCTAACTCACACTCAACATATTGCAGTCACTTGGTTCAACATAATAAATCTACAAGAAGTTTCTGAACAGTATCAAAACTGATTAGACACCTGTACACACACCTCATTTCATTTAGATTAGAAATGCCTGTAGCAGCCCAGAGCCCTCAAATATTTGTGTGGCTAAAGTCTGTGGCCATTTAAAACAAGATCATTTTTGACTGACACCTTTTTGATTAGCATGAGTTCTCTATTTCACATTTGTCAGCTTGCAGTGATTGTCGAGAGTGGTTCAAATCCCCATCTCCATCTGCACACAGTTACAGTGAAATAAGCGATGGCCACCACATATGTCAATTTTAACCTAAAAAAGTAAGTTTTTGTTTTGTTACTAAGATGTCAGCTCAATTCTTCAACTAAAACTTGGGCATACTTGTGGGTGAAGACAAGTTCATACCTCACATTTCATTGAGGTTGATCCCTGTGGGCTCTCTCCATCCTCCCGCTTGACATCGGCCCAGTACTCAAAACAGTTCAACACAGCTCCATCCACTTCTGGCAGGGAAAGTTTCAGACAGGGGGAATTGTCTTACCACAGTGCTCTGGAGCAAAACATTGTATTTGCAACCAAAATAACACCGTAGGCTACAGCCTCATGGGAAACAGACACCAGAAGATGACATGCAAGGGAGAAAAACCCTGTAGATCACTGCCCCCAGACTAGGACTGTCTTGCTGATCAAGGCTCTCCAAGGAAGCTGGACAAAGGCTGTGATTTCTTTCCTGAAAAAATGAAGGAAAGAATAAAGTGCATGTGCCAAGATGCATTTAATACCTCCCTCATTGCTGAGAGGGCGAGAATGGAGACAGGCAAGCTGAGGGAGAAAGCCTCAGCTAGATTCAACATCCACCTTATGGAGGAAGAAGTCCACCTTAGTTGGAGGCTGCCAGAAAAGAGGTTCCTCAAATTTTGGAGACGGAGAAAAGGAATTACAGTGTCTTTCTACTCTTCTCACATTTGTTTCCAAAGGGCCTCTTCTCAGCTCTTCATCCAACACTAGCACCAAGTACAGTGGCCCCAGCACCCTCTATTGTCAAAGCACTCCTGCTGCTCCAGGCCCTGCTTCTCACATGGTTCTTCCACAAATTTTTCCTCTCTCTCATTAATGAAAAGGGTAGACAGTGATTAGAGGACTGAATCTGGCCAACACACCACATAAGAAGCAGCCTATAAAGCATAAGATACTTTGTAGATACCTTACTTTGCACAGAATATTTTTGTGTTTTTTGACAATTATGTACGAGTTGCTTTAAATAGTTAATAAATGGACATTCACTGTTTTTATTTATCTATTTTAAGAGTCACTTCCAGATTAATTACATCAGTACTGGAGACTTCTGCTATCCTCCATGTTTATGATATGTAAGAATGAGTGATTTTCCACTCTCAAAATTCAGAGGTATCAAGAGAAGATACTCAGGAAGAGTACCCATTTATTACAATTGGAAGAAATCAAACATTTCCAACCTATCTATGCTCAAAACTCAAAAGATTAGCACTAAGAACCCCAACACACAAGATGTCAGTCATTGTACTAGGGCACAAAGACTGCATTTGGCATAATACTCCTACACAGCGCTGAAGGAAGGTTATCACTGTAGCACATGTGGTACTTGTGGAGCCTTTATACTTGAACTGTGATAAACAATGTCTGTTTTGCTTTTTAAATAGTTCAAAAAAAGCAATAAGTAATTGTTTTTTAACAATAAAAAAAATTCCCACAAGTTGTTATTGAGAAACCAAAAAGTCATATGAACAGCCTGTCCCAGGCAGCTTTCTGATGGAAAGATTGCTGCTCCATTTTAAATTTCAATCAAAACAGAGCATCAGATGCTTCAGTCAGTCACAGCATGTCAAAGATTTTTAAACGATGAATTTAAACACACAGGCTATTCATTTGATAGAGATATATATACCTGTCTCCACAGTGACAAGTCACACAGAACTTGAGGAGTTTGGTTTTCAAACTGATAACTAACAAGGTGTCCTTATACTGTCAAATCCAAATGGCAACAAAACACTAACTCACTTCAAATATAAAACTCCATACTTTTGATATCAGAATTGGCATTCTGCAGTTAATCTCTTTTAAAACACCGAAATTTGCCCTTTGCTTCTCCACATACTTTATAGATTTCACTAGCACCACAAAAAGGGTCCTGAATTTTTCCTAGTTTCACTGCTCAGCCAACTCAGCTGCACCAGTCCTCACGACAGCTGTCCTCTGCCCTCTCTCCCTGACTACCACCTCGACTTAGCCAACATCCAGCACCAACCTCTTTGCCCAGCCTCTTGTTTAATGAGATCCTTGATGGGGTTTCAACCACCTACTTCAGCAGATGACTTCTTCCTCAGTTTTATTTCAAAACTACCACTCCCCATTTCTCTTCTACGTAATGCTGGTCTACTTCTAACAGCCCTCATTTAGGTTACAGCACAGTTCTGCCTTCTGACCCAAACTACCCAGAACACCAAAAACCAGAAGAGATGCTCTTAGATTTCACTTCTGTTTCCCTATCCTCAGCTTAGTAAGGAAGAGAAATTCTGTGAAGCCTTAGCTCTGATAGTCCAGAAAATACTTCACAGACCCACACGGATGCTGGGTCTTGCAGAAGAAAAAGGTTATAAGAACTGGAACACGGTCAGCATGGAGAAAAAGCCTTCTCAGGAGTCTCACAAACAAGACCACAAAATCCCTATTTGTCTGCATGAACAGACTTTTTTAAGAATTTATGAATACAGTCAAATCAGAGACAAAAACCCTTGTCCCAAAAAAGACCTCGAGACCATGCTCCAAACCACTCGCTTCACCCTAAAGTGGTACAAAGATTATGCACCACTGCAAAACATCCTCTCTCTTCCTCACACTGTTTTCTCTTGTAGTTCGTTCACTTGGATTGACATGTTATGAAACAGACAGTCTATGAAGGCAATTTTTGGATCCACTGTAAAAGCCTGGCAGGAAACAAAGAAGGCAAAATGGGACAGTCTTTTAACAGGAAGTTTCTAGGAAATTGTGCTACCAAACTCACCAGTCATGATGGTAGCAGAACCCTACAGAAGATCCCCAGTGCTCTGCATCAACACCACACTGTGTTGCCAAATACAACCTGCATTAACCACTTCTTTCTTCCCTGATGCATTAATTCAGACATCAGTAATTCAGGCTAAATTAGTGCAAAACTGTATTTAACAAATAGAATACACAAAAGCAATAACAAACTTAAACTCTTGTCAACAAACATCACACACATTCCAGCAGTTCCTTCTAGACCTTCCAAATTATAAAGTATGACTTTGTTTTCTCCACTCTCAGTTGCCATGCCAGTTATCCATAAGCAAACCCTCCTCAATGAGAAACTGAGGAACAGAAAAAAAAGTAGCTCAGTTCACATGAGGAATCTAAAAATCCAAATGCCAGTGCTGTAAAACATGAAGCAATTGAAGACATAAGAAAACTGAAAATCATCCAAGCATATGTAAGAACACAAGGATTTCATCCCACTCACATTAATTTCCTTCTTAAAAAAAAAGGAATGAAATTAAGTTTTCTCTCTTTGTCAAGAAAACATAGGTTGAATCTTTATAATGTATTTTCTACAATAACCACAGCAAATATACTTTTTGCCAAAAAAACCAGAAGCATTTGTATTCTTCATCAGAGCCCAAGACTTTTTTAAAAAAGGCTGCCACTACACCAAAGCAATACATACCTTCTATAACAACCCATTTTGTATCCAGATGAAAAAGATACATATAAAATTTTCAATAGGTAACATTCAGCAAATTACTTGAAATGTTCTTTCCAGAAGATAAGTAAAATTTTCTGCTGGAACAGAAACCTTATCACTTCCTGAAACTCCACTCAGATGTAATAGTCCCACAGCTCCTCATGGGTGGAAGAAGTATGTAAATGTCTGCACATCTGGACATGCTAAATCGTTAAAAGAAAAGAACCAAATTGTTGTTGGCTAACTTTGTGGCTTTTTTAAGCATGCAAAAAAAAGTCAAGTCTGGGAATAAACTGGCAACTTCACAAGTCTCAGAGTAGGACAGATAGAAATATCATTAATTACTTTGCTTGTTGCCCAGTGCTACATCACTGCATAGCACTCCAGCTGTGACAGAGTACAACTCTGTCTAGAAAGACACATACTTCATAACTTCATATCTGGAGAGGAGATTGCCCATTGAGGAGTTTTCCTCCCTTCCTACTCAACTTGGGAAGCTGAAGGGCTGACATCAGCTGTAAAGTTAGCCATTAGTTTCTCTAAGAGCTTGGAAAGCAAGGGGAGGAAATGGTGGCAGCTACAGCTGCTCAATGACAGTGCTTCTGGCAACAGGTTTCCTAATAACCAAAATCTAACAGCACAGGAGGTGGGCAGCTAATTTTCATGCAAAACAGATAAGGTCCAAATCAGAAAAGACATAGTGGGAGAAAAGAGCTGAGGAAAATGGGGAGAAAGCTTATATACTGGAGGGACACAATTTCTTGCTGCTTAAAAATACAGCCTTCCAATTGTGATAAAAAGCTCAGGTTTAAGCATGACCAGATCTTTCCTGCAAGCACAGCCATGCATTTGCAGCATGTTGGGAAGTGCGCTTTTCCAAGTATTGTCTTCAGCCAGACTAAGGTGTGCAGCAACTCTTTAAAAGCCTGCTTTCAAACCAAGGAATGAACAAAGCAAAGACAATAACTAGGCAAGTGATTTCTTTCAGCAGAAAGAAATCCAGAACAGCAGCTCTTCTTGAAAGTGTTTCAAGAAGTGACACAAAGCACCTTCTGTCTATACAAGGTCTCATTACTTACTAAAACACTCACTACAAAGCTCAGCCACCAGTGTTTATACTTTGTCATGAGGAATTCAGAAGAAATCGTTTAAAAGTGGAATCCTAAAAACAGCCAGGTACAGCTGAGGTACTGAGAATGATCACTAAATCATGTTAACAAAGCAAACAAGGAATCAAGTCAGAATTTAATGACACCAATCCAGAACTGCTGGTGCAGAGCAGCAATATTTACCTTAAGGCACCTTGTCATGTTTCACCTTTAACCATTACTTCAGGAGTATCAAGTTTATCCACAACATACTGCAAACACCTGGACAAAGCAATTCAATTATCTAAACCTGTAAACGAGCTTTCTTGAAAAGTACTTTTTTTGTTCATGAACAACACACAGTTTCGCTCTTGCATTCTTCCACTGAAAGGGGTCATTCTACTTTTATCCTCCCTTCCCACTGCCAGCTATATATTCATGCCATTTTCCCAGCACCCAGTATGCCTGTGTGGCCAGCCAAGGCCACCTACAGCTGAAGGCCAACCAAAAACACCAGAAAGAAGGTTTTCAGCTGGAGCAAATTTTAGGAGTCCTCATCTTTACCTAGCTCTTTGTTTACCAGCAACCTTTAGCATTGAACACATATAATCTTCCATTTCCTACCCTAGACACAGATGATGCAAAACCACCTCTCATGAGCTGAGGATTTAATTTGGTTGGGCTTGACAGCAGCAATGCTGACAGGCCATTGAAATAACCAAAACTAGGGGCAGGAGACCCAGAAGCTTTACCTTTAGAATTTCTTCTTCTCACTCTCTAGTCCCCCTGCCACCTCCCCAACATTTCCACTGGATTAGTCAGCCTTTTGCCTCATAACTGATGAACTAAGTGTGACTAAATGTATTAACAAGATAGCAACGTTAGGTGTGTTAGTTCTGCAAGGCTGGTCTCCCTGCTAATTAAGACTTTCCTCCTACAAAATCGCTCAAAAGCCAAGCGAGAACTTTCAGCTAAATCCACATCAAGTTTTTCACTACCTAACCTGTTCAAAGGTACAGCTATATACACATGCGTACTACAGTATCTGATACAATTTTGAAATCCATATCAAAGCATTATCAATTGAACATAAACTTCTTATGCATTTTCCAAATGTCAACATGCCCAGGTAGAGGCCAGGGAGAAAAAAGTGTATCAGTACCAGACCGCGTCGGCTAGCCATGTTTCAACAGCAGTCCCAGAGAGGTTATAACTGGAGTTGAACACTGACTTGTTTGCTTTATAGATGCCAGGAGCCACACACAGAAAATTGCTCACTTCTGAAACAAATTACTCCCAGTTCAGTTTCTCCAGAGGTCAAGATAATTATGTCCTGCTGTATTATTGCATTAACCGGCACTACCTGGTAGAGGCAACGTGCCAGCCCTCAGCTGCTTTAAAGTGAGGCTCAATGATAACCGTGTGAGGGAACAACAGCTTTTACAGTTCACTCCGTGGAGGGTGTTTCTCCAAGTTGTCTGAAGAGTGACTATAGCCACCTAAGCTGTTCCAGATTCACGTTCTGCACACAGTCACTCCTTTGTCCTCCCATCCCCACCACACACACCAGACCCAAAGGGGAGCAACAGAAAGCCCTGCAAAGAAAGCTCTGTCTTCCATCATCGGCTCTGCTAAAAGCACGAGACATCCCTATGTACACCCAGCAAGAACAGAGGAAAGACTTTACTACTGTACTCAGTTTCCCTCACTGGTCTCTTAAACAGAAACATACCGGCTTTTCTTCACAGTTTTGCTACACCTGGTATTCCCTCAAAGAGAGCAATGCTGCAGCTACATGTCCTACACTGTACTGCCAGCCCAGCAGCAGGGCAGAGCAGTAAAACAGAGATCCATGTTTTCTCCAAGAAGTCTGACAACAGAAATATCAGTTAGAGTGGGGCTGCCCACTGTCACAGGCAAGGCAGTTTCTTCCCACTTTTCCCCCCACACAGGGCTGCACTTCAAAAATTAGAAGTAATGAACATTTTCAACATATGGATTTTTACGACCAAAACCCTCAAAAAGAAAAAGAGTCAAAAGGTCTCTCTTCAAAAATTAATCCTGGAATTAACGTGATTCACTTGAAAAGTTACCAAGCGCTGTCTTGTGAGAATTACTATACACCAACACCTGTAAGGAACCAGCTCTTAATAGTACCAATGAAACTGTCACACAAAAACAAAGAAGTGCTACTTGTGGCCCTGTGATTAAGGCTGTGTCAGCAGTTTGCTTTTCATGACTTTAACACCCAGCTGTAAAAACGGCCTTCAGTAGAGGCAGGCTTATTGTGCCAGTACCCATAGGAGCATGGTTTCTGCTTTAACTGGGTGAAACACAAGAGTCAACTGTATTTTAATACATGATCTTCAAATAGTAAGATCCAGAATCTGCAAATTGTTTTGGGAAATAATCACTTCCAAACAGGACTACAACTTGAAAGACAGTTTGATAAATACTGCAAGACAGAAACTTGGTAGAGCACAAGAAAAAGAGAAATAAGAATGTGTGCTGTTCTGTTTTGGCATACATTCTTCAAGAATTAAAGGTATTCCAAAGAAACTGCCTGCTAATACACATTTCATAGCTATAGATCTTCTTAACTTGGCCACCTTTTGCTTAAACACAGAACGGCATTAACAGATTTATGTTTCAAAAGGCACCATCTGAGATTCTTCAAGCAAGAAATCCATAACCAAATAATAAGCAATGATTATCCCTACGCACACACAAAATTAAAAGCTCCACTTATGCTGACATAGGACCCACATTTGACCCAAACAAGCAGAAAAATGCAGTATTTCAATTAAACACTTGTTAGGGGATGTATTACTCATGGTCCTGCAATAAAATAGCATCTTCTTTTAAATAAATGAGTTAAACCCCAAACAGAATGCGACCACAACCCAAAAGAACTTCTTCACAGTGTGTTTTGATGCTTCAGGTACACTGCCAGCACTCTGACTTTTATTCTATTTTGCTATTAAGTTTAAATTACACAAAACATTACAGATTAGCTTAGAAGGCTACCAGCCTTGACTGCCTCTGTATGGAAAAACAGAAATGTCTCTTAGTTGCAATAGTAAGATAATTTAATTAAACACTGAATTTTAACAGTCTTATTCCCCCATACACTCATATACAAACTATGAGCTATGTTTCCTCCACAAGCATAATGCCAAAGGCAATACAGTCCTCCTGTAAAGATAGAAATAAAGTAATTTTTCATCTTGGCCTTTCCTACATTTTTTTCTCTTTATCCCACATTAAAACAAAGCCTCCTTATTGAGACAATCAGAAGAACATGTGGAACTAGAAAGATTTAACGGCAACACATCTGACAAATTCTGTAGATTTATAAACTCTCCCCTTCTTCATCTTTCCCACAGTCCCAAACATGTGAGAGGGAAAGCTGAACGCACACACACGAAGTTAAATAATTAGCAAATGCCACTCTCATAAGCGCAATTTATTTCTTAGGGAGAGCAATTTAAANAAAAAAAACACCAAAAAAACAAACAAAACATCAAAACCACCAGCACTGAAAGTCAAGAACTGATCTGGATGAAACTGGGGATACTTTACTCAGTATATTGAATGGCTCACAAGATCACAGACCTTCACTAGGAATGTGGGCTTGTACTTCCCTCAGAAGAAATTTTCTTAATTGGTTTTTGGCCACTCTTTCAATTTTCTTACCATCCAGGGCTATGAACTGGCCCTATCCTGTCCTTCAACACACAGACAGAATAGCTGCCAACATTTGTAAGTCATCACAGGGAAGTTTTACAAGGGGAAGATGGGCAATCACTCATACACCCAAGTGCCACAGTCTCAGTGAACCAATAACCAACTCTCCAAAACCTTTTGGAAGCAAAACCACTACACTTTTGCCTGGAAGCTTGATTTAATATCAAAGTCACAGCACACCCATGAAAGCAACACAAGACGTTACTGAGGCCAGGCAAATTGAAAAATCAAACACACTGGTCAGTACCTCAAAACAGAAAGAGGATCAGAAAGAGAGAAGCTGTGCAGTGCTGTGCAGATGATGCTCAGGAGGCAAGTAGGGATTTGGGAGCACTGTTCCTCTTCAGATCAAGTCCAAAGCAGCAGCCTCACAGAAACAGTACCTGTAAAAGTACTCAATCCCCATGCCTTTAGTCGCATATAAACACATTTACTGCACAACACGTTTTTTTTAGTAGACGAAACAATTCAAGTAACCAAATTCTATCACCTTTGTTTATCCTGTAAAGTGCTTTCGATAAAATAAATGCTTCCTCATTGCAAGATGAGGGGCTACTCAGGACAATAAAAGCACAGGCCCCATCAGGTAGCCACCCTAAGCACCTTTCACACTCAGCAGAGCAGATAGGGAAGCCTGGTGCTGTGAATTGTATTGGCTATATGCCTAAGTAGGCACCTGCATTTGCTTAAATAAGCCCGAGCTCTCACTCACTGAAACAGCTGCCTAGACAACATGCTCAGGTGTTGAAACAGTTAAGTAAGAAGGTTCCTGGCCGAGATGACAGAATCCATCACCAGTAACACCTGCTTGTATAAAGGAAACGAAATGGATTCGACTAATTAGTGGAAGTTCACTGTCACATTGAAGTCACACCAAGTAATTCTGAGAAACTCAGCCTACATCACCAGTGTGAAGAGTAAGCTCTACGTCCACCACTGCAAGTACTTGTTACACAGCTTCCCCATCAGTTAATGTATTTCAAATGCACATGCGCACGCTCATGTCCTGCTTTACACACCTTCAAGTTTTCTAAAAACAAATTAAACCATCATTTTACAGTTCTTTCAATTTACCAAAATCAAAACCATGGCATCATTAGGGAATTTTTGTAGTTTGAATTTGCTTTCAATTTGCCAAGTCTGTGTTGCACTTCTCTTTAACTGATCAAGACAACAGATAGATGTGAGATCCTTGAGTATGATTAAAACTAATAGAGTTTGCTTGTGACAAAGCTGAATTGCACTCTAAAAGGAATTAGCAATTAGTATTTCCCCATTTGAGTTAATCTCCAATTTTAAGGAAAATCCGATCTCTCCTAATGTTTAAACAAGTAAAGCTACAGACAATGTAATTATTTGAAATTCTAGCTAGACTTCACAAATCAAAAATAGCAGCATAATAATGCATTTCTTCAAAGATGGCTTTTATAACATGACTAAAAAGTGATTCAGAATAAATAGAAGAGTGTGAAAACACGGATAATACCAATGAAAATACAGCAAGTGTAATTTCAGAGACACGGTCTTAAGACTCTTACTTTATTCTTGAATAATGAAAATCTCTCAAATTAGTCAAAAATCCTCTTCTCACTTTAAAATGCAGAAAAAGGACTTAAACACACTATATATTCAACTATAAAGTGCTGCAATAAGAACACAGAAACATTTAATATACATCAGGTGACCACAAGAAATTAAACACATGAAGCCAAACCACACAGTTACAACTTTTCAGTCTCTGATCAGCTGCAAGTATGACTGTTTTCCTAAAATGGACTGGCAAGGATATAAAACAAAGTTTAACCCCCAGTCTTTGTAACTTCCTTGCCTTCACATATCAGAATAATTCTCCAACTTTATTTTGCCCTCAAAAATAAAATTACATATTTTACTGAGCCTGCAGATCTACAACCACAGAGTCCCCACTGCTTTTCAAAGACCAGTGAGATTCTGGAACAGCTTCCAGTATCATTGCAAACACTGAGGGTAACAAAACCACTCTCTAGCAAAGAGGCTGTAAAGGTCTGATGACACAGACCAGGCTTGGGCTTCAGCAGAGCAATGCTTGACCAGTAAGTCAAATCAGCACCACAAAGAAGCTTCTCAGCTGTACCTTCTTAAGCATTCCCATGGAGCAGAGAGACCTCAAAGAGACACCTAATAGGTGGAAGAGTACAATATTTTGCATGTGGGCCTGAAGAGTTCTGTATCCCTTTTGTACTGTTTATCTTGTAGTATTTTAATAGTATTTATCTTCAGAGGCAAACAGCATGCTAAATTTTGGCAGGAATACACTGACAGATTCTTACTGTGTAATCATGGAAAGAATTACACTGACATCAAAACCACAATTATTTAGTTGTATGAAATCCAGACAGTATAGCCAGAAATTTCAGCTTTCAAAACCAAACCTGCTCCACAGTAATGTTTATGCTCTTAGAGAGGGTATCAGTGCTAAAAAAAGCAAGGACAACAATCAGCAGCCAAAGACACAGTGTCTGTTCCTTGTCTTTTCAGCAGAGACACCTCAATTAAGAGGAAGCAATGGGTCATCACCAGTATCACTGATGAAGCCACCCATTGCTAATGCATCTAAAGAGATTCTTCATGCACCAAGCAAATGCTACAAAAAAAAAAAAAATAAACAAAATAACCACACTCCTGACAGCATGCCTGTAACTTGACAAATAGCAACCTAAACAGTCAGATATTGCTGCCCAGTTCCAGAATAGCACCAGCAGTTTACAGTAAGACCTAAAGTCAGATGGGATTGCAGCAATCAAACTAGAAGCATAAAACTTAGACAAATAAAAGAAAAAAGAAAGAAAAAAGAACGAAAAACATAAAAAAGAACGAAAAACATAAAAAAGAACGAAAAACATAAAAAAGAACGAAAAACATAAAAAAGAACGAAAAACAAAAAAGAATGAAAAATAAAAAAGAACGAAAAATAAAAAAGAACGAAAAATAAAAAAGAACGAAAAATAAAAAAGAACGAAAAATAAAAAAGAGTGTGTATAGGAGCAGTCAGAAGTATTCCCTGCTTGACTTCGGGTTTTGTTTTCTGCAAGACATATATACCAATCTGTATGCCTTGGGAAAGGCTTATTTCCATTCATAAAGTGGAAAGTATCTTCAAGCTACTTCTGGCATAGGTTCAGACACCACAGCATACAAATAAACGAACTGTCTACTGTTTTCTAAACTGGGGGTTGGGTGGTTTAAGGCTTCCTTTGCAGTATGGTGACATGCTACCTCAGACTGCCTCCGAATACACAGGAACAGTTACCATTTACCTGAGGCACAATCGAGAGCCAAGAGGCACCTCTTTAACGGCTGTGCACGAGTCACATATGCAGCAGAAACAAGGCATCTTCTCATTAGAGCAAAACCACTCAACTAGACACTTAACGTGGTATAATCTTTTCCTTCAGCATTAGAATTCACCGCACAGGCTGTAGGAATTATCCTTTGACAAGGATTTCCACGCAGCAGTAAATTGGTGAAACGACAGCTGAAGCAAAAACCCTGCAGAAACATTTCATAAAATTTCACTGTATCTTACTACATTTAGTGGTTACCCAGATTTTCCTAGAACAAGCATATTTTTTCCTGTTATTTCAAAGGTGTTCAAGGCTAGCAAATGCAGCACAAGCTGGTTTATCTACTTGGATACTCTTTGCAAAAGGCCAAGATCTATGGCATTCCACACCCAAGGCAAGCACATCTTTGCAGCTGACATACCTGTTGGACCAGTGTGCTTAGCTGAGCATGGTAACAAAGTAATTGACAATATCACAACTAACTTTGCCTGCAAAACGCAAATTCATAAAATGGAGTTGCCTCAGGATACACAGTATGTAATGCTCTTCAATGGCACTTTTCACTGAACTAACTGCAAGCAGACCAAAGTGAATGGATGTGTTCTTAGACTTCACTTACTGTCAGATGACACTGTTGAGTTACAAAGCAAAATTCATGTTTCCCATTAAAAAAAAGGAGACTTTAACAAGAAATACTCCTAAAGAAGGAAGCCTGCCTTGGGCGTACTGTTTTGTGTGTGACTAAATTAAAATTGTTACAACATTCAAGTTGCATATGAGGAAGTTCAGTTGCTTAACACCACATGTGAACAGCGCAGGTGACAAAAGATAAGCCAGTTCAGATCAATTTGTTTGGCAGGCTTTACAAAAGCTTCATTGTGGATTTAGGTTGTAAAGCCTGTGAACACCCTCAAAAGGAACAAGCCATAAGAACTTTCCAGTAATAGGAACAGGAAACTGGAGAGAATTCCACTCTTTCACCTCACCTTCTATAGTTTTGCTTAACTGAAAGATTTGGACAACTGCATCCCCCAGATCATATACATATGACCCAAAGGAATTCCTTAGCTGAGGTTCTGAAAAAACAATCAGTGAATTCATATGAAAGAGGCAGGAGGTGACAAAAATATTAAAGAGAAAGAAAATCTTTTTATTTTGCTCACTTGGCTAAAAAGCAACCGAAGCAGCAAGAAGAGATTTAGAGCAAGAGAGAACATACACCTGTGGAAGAGGAAGCCGGACATCTACCACACTTCCGACTTGCTCTTGTGCCGTCATCCACCCAGTACTTCAAGGAAGCCGTGCTTTCCAAAATAAGCCTGAGTTGTGCTGCAACAGTGTAGGAGAAACTGAGCTGACAAGCTTGTAAGAACAGTCACTTAATCAGGACTCTACTCCAGACCCAGAAGTCTGAAGAAGTTGGGATAAGGTTGCTAGGAATTGCCAAGAGAAAGAAAGTGCTTCCTGCCTCCCAGACTGAATGAAAGCATAGGTAGCATAAGTGCAAAGAAACCCAGCCTTGGTACTCCTCAAAGACAAGGTATGAGCAACAGCAAGCACCACTAGGATGAACACCAGTATCACAACTGCGCTGAAAAGCCTTTTATTCAACCTTTCATTTATTATTTACAGGGATCAGAGTGGTAGCTTTCGATGTGTTTCTCACATAGGCCATCAGCAGGTTCAAGTACTCCGTTTTTCCTTGCCTTTCTGCATAGCTATCTATTTCCTAAGAAACCGACTCCCTTGTGCAGAAAGCTCAACAGTCAAAAGGATCTGAAAGAGAGAATCAGAGGGGAAAAAAAAGACCAAAATTTAGTGGTAGAAAGTCACAGGGAAAAGATTTTTAAAAGAGCTCTCTATTCAGATTGGATTGGCTGTAGGGACATAGAGAAGAGGAGGCTTCAGCTCTTTAAAACTTTGGGAAATAGAGAAGTACAGGTTCTGCCTATGCCACCAGTCACCAATCTTAATTAAATTTAAAAATCCCAAACCAAATCAAGATTAAACAAGCAGCATGCTGCTGGCAATGGGTTATTCTGTTCTCGTTGTCAGTCCAGGGCAGTAGTGGCAAATAGCCCCCTACCTACAGCATCAGAAAATGTCATGAGAAACATTGCCTGGAGGAAGTCATCTTCCCAAACCCAGTTTGGTTACCATGTATCGATCTGTTTCATACCTCAGCATCATTACCATGAACTTTAACTTTTTTTTTTTCCTGGAATACTTCCGGCATTTTATCTACTTTCACAGCAGGTACACATCACAGTATACAATACCTTATAACTCACTTGCTGTCCACAATGTTTTTGGATCCACATCCTGTATACATCATGTTCAAACACAAGGAATCAGACTGCCTGCACTGGTCCTCGAATTAAAAGCCTGCTAGCTGAGCCAGGCTACCAGAACTTCCCTCTCCAGTATACAGCTAAAGAACAGACTTCACTGGCAGTCACAAACACTGAGCAAAGCTGTGCAAAGATGGAAAGAAAACAAGGAAGTTAATTACATCAAGACACACACGAACTAATCCTGTATCAGCAATAGTTTCAATTGTGAATATCTTCTAAATAACTTATGTTCATCACTAACTGCATTATTCTGAAAGGCAATGGAAGACAGATGAGCTCCCTCAGGCAGGCACAGAGAGCAACCAATGTCCCGGACTTCCAGTTCTCAAAGAACACAAGCCCTGTCAATCTGCACACATTGGTGTAGAGCATAAAACACATATGAAAGAGTAAAGCATTGAACTGTGTATTTATAGATTGCTATTAATGCAGAAGTCGAATTAGACTATCTGGTAGCCCTCCTTTCTCCAAAAGGGAGTCAAGGCAATCAAAATTCAGGCATCTTTCTATAAATAGGACCTCTGTTTCCAGATAATACCCTAGTGTCCCATTTAAGTGTTTGTTATACTACTTTTTAGTAGAATACCTTTTTCTCGAGAGTTTTGGATGAAAACCAATAGCAGCACTTCTTATTTATATCCTCTAAAGGGAAAATACCTGGAATTATATTTTAGGAAAGCTTAGGTTTCATGCCAGAGCCACTATTCATTTGCTGCAAATTGTTTTCACAAAGCACCTTATGCCATCTTGTCACAAACTGCAGGTGTTCCAATCCTGTGCAGCAGTCATAGAATCATACAGCATCATGTTGAAAGGGACTTCTGTGGATCACACAGTTCAAGATCCCTGCT
Source organism: Pachycephala philippinensis (assembly GCA_013397055.1). Lineage (NCBI taxonomy): Eukaryota > Metazoa > Chordata > Aves > Passeriformes > Pachycephala > Pachycephala philippinensis. The sequence continues at coordinate 249,191 of VWZT01007958.1, read as the reverse complement.
GAAGACAGGGTCAACTAGAGCAGGTTGCTTAGGACCATGTCCCGTTTGGTTTGGGTACCTCCAGGGCTATACACTCAACTTCTCTGGGCAATTTCTTCCAGTGCTTGGCCCCCCTCATCATTTAAAACAAAACAATCCCATAAAAAACACCCCCAAGCAACACATACCCTCCCAAGTTTAAACGAAGTTTCTTGCATTTAAGTTTGTGACCAAATTCAGTGTTCCTATGCTCTGAACATCTCTGCATCCTCAAACTATGATAAGGATGTTCAATGCATGTGAAATCCTCACTCAAGACAATTCCTGGCTACTTAGAGACAGAAACGGAAATAGAGTACTTGGCTTCAACCAAGACAATATTTGTTTAAATGAAAAGGCAGCAATACTAATATTTAGCTTTACTCAGAAACCAAGACTATTTGTTTTAATGAGAAGGCAGCAATGCTAATATTTACCTTTAGCCAGTTTCAGCAAGGGTTATCCTCCTATTTCAATGCAAAAAAGCAATCCTTTCGATTTTATCCTTCTCCTGGCAAACCAATGTCCGCTCTCTGGTACAACAGGCTATAATGTTTCTCTACATCTGTTTTTCAGGTATGTACACATTCTCCAGTGACACAGATTCCCACCTCACCATTTGATCACAATACTGAAAGAAACTTTCAAAAACATTGTTTAACTGTTTCCCCTACAACTCTTCTCCAAGAAACATTTATTTTATTTTAGCCACAGAGTATCAAAGAGTTTTATAGTATGTGACTCCATACCAGCTATTCGTTTCAGGGTTTTTTTTGACACTAAGCAATGACTCATATTCTGTTATTACTGTACTTTGCCCCACCGAGTCTGTCTTGCTCAGTTTCATCTCAACAGCCAAATTTAAAAAAAAACAAACAACTTGACCTCAATTTACAACAGCAAATCTTACTTCCTCAGTATCCTTTTTTTCCCCCCTCTTGATACAGTTAATCCTTCTCAAACTGTGAACTGTAACTCTGGCATAAAACTCGCAGTACACATGTATAAGGGTTTGGTGTGTTAGAAGAATAGCAAAGGCCGTAAGCAACTGAACTTTCAATACAAAAGACAGAGGCAGACCCCATGCTTTATGCTCTCTTCAGGCTTGGTTGACAGTTCTGAGGTTGCTACCTTAAGTTTTGCCAAACGGAAGCTGTATTTGACAGAACTGCAGGCAAGGCAGCAGGGGCTGGGGCTAGTATTGCTGTTGGAAGAACTCCCACAAGGCACAGACACAACTGCTCCCTTCATCCACAGTTTGCAGTAGCCTCTGGGCATTTACTGACACTGAGCTCTAATGCATTGCTTCATTCAGAACTGAGCTTTGAAGTGCCTGTTCAACTATCCTGGTCTACCTTACTGTCTCTCCTAAAAAACAGACACAGATAGATGTTATTTACTGCTCATAATCCAGGGACCGAGTGGGAAAAGTAGAAACATCAACATATAACCTCATAGTTAGGCTCAGACAGATTCTTTCCTGGTACTTCTCCAAGAAGTCAAACATCTAAATACTTCTACAAGTATCAGTATAAGAAAGACAATCAGACTGACTGCAGTGCAACCAGACATTCTGAATAGATATTTAAATGCAATTTTAACAGATATGTAGTTGCAAGGTCTAGAAAACAATCTTTAAAAACGTACTGTTTTAGTAGCTTCCAGAAATAAGCAACAAGCCATATTTGCATATATAGAATTACGTTGTTTGTAATACTATTATTTGATTCAAAATTCCCATTTTAACAGAGTCATTCTTCAAGTTACCAAGGCTTGAAAAGTCCAGCACATTTATTTTGCATTGTGAAAGCACCCTTACAGTAAGAGTCACATTCACTTTTTTAAAAAAGTATTTTCATTTAAACACATACAACAGGCCTGTTTAATTTAGAATACTCTTCTTTAAATGAAGAAAAAAGTGCTATGCATTACTCACAAGCAGTCTGCCAGCAGACCAATACCTACATGACACTTCAGAAATGTTTCATCCATCTAACCACAGCAACTGCCTCACTCTGGAATTCATTTCAGCAAAACAGTGAAATGTGGTTCATCCCACTGCTGTGGTGTGAGAAAGATAAGAGAAATCTCAATACTGCAAAAGGAGTATATAACACCACTGCCTACATGCTTAGAGTCTCTTATCAGCAATGCAACTGGTAGAATGATACTGATTTCACCATAACTCCATGGACAAATGCAGAATTTGTACTGGTTCATATATCTGCTTTGATTTAATAGAAACTAAGGTTCAGCCCTTGGAGCCAGAATGCCATTTAAGTCCTCATCATACAATTATGAAATCTGCTTTCCTTTGTGGCTTCACTGTGCCTACTGCAAACTCCTCCTGTTATTTGGCCAAAGGTCAAACTCACCTTCCTATCAGTAACACATTCACCCTTGCAGATACCTGTCTTCTATCTAGAAGAAAAGCAAGTCACCAGAACAGGTTTAGTTAACTGGTGCAGTAAGTTGTCACATGGCACATGCCTCCAGTCTCTCACTAAACAGAAGAACTTGTGCAGACAGCCCATCTTTCTCTAGCATGCTGTAAAGTCTTACAGAGTCCATTAAAAGTCCCTTAATCAGAAGTTACAGTTGTGCCATATCTCTATGTTATGTTTCAGTGAAAAGCTGCATCATCGGTCAATTGCTCCATTATCAAAGTATAACCCTATATGAGCTCAACTCTTTCTCCATCCTAGAAAGAAAATCCCACTGACGTCTTCTGTCAGTGGAAAAGATGAACAATCCACATGTTCATGGCTACACAGAAGTTCTGAAAAATAATGAGTTGTCTGATTTCAACACTATGATTAAGCACACTTCCTGTGCCATCATCTCAACTCAGGAAGGGCTGCTACAGTTCAAGCAGCACCTCACCTGGCCCAAGACTACTCTAACAACAAAAGCTCTACTTCACAACTGTCCGAAATTGTCATGGTCCATGTCCAGCTCAATACTTATCTTTCACCCATCCTTATTTCAAGTGCCAGGCCCTACAGGGCATTACTTCAGCAAACACTCTCAGAGTCCAGTGGCCATACACAAACAAAAGCAGGTTCCTTATACAATACAACTGTGCCAGCTCACTTTTTGCTGTAGCAGAAAGGGCACAGTTTAGCTAAGGGGAGGTTACCATCCAATTCTGTTCTACACCACCTTCAGTCCAAAGAGAGTCAAGCCTTTATCTGCCACCTTGAAAGAGCACCGGTTAAAGGAAGAATGTGAAACAGAACAATACTCTTTAGCACAGCAGTTAAAGTAATTGCCTGGGAAAGACAAAGTCTGAGCACTCTAGCTTCCACTTCAGCATATTTGTACATTTTACACACTGGTAACTAAGTTTAAAAACATATTGCACCAGAATTTTCTTCAGGGAGGGGGACATGCAAGTCTGCCTTTCTCAGGTAGGAAACAAAATCCAAGTCTCCCATTTCTGGGTGAAGCCTCTTCAAAGAGGGGTAAGGAACAAGTAGTATGGTGACTTCCTTTAAAGTCCACCTAAAAAAATAGATGGACCAGGAATCCTGGCAGCAGATCTCAAAATTACAGGACCCCAACAGAGGCTTTTCCTAGCTCTGGTTCTCCACATGTTCCAATGATAAATAACACGCCTGTCAAAGGTTAAGCTAAGAAGGAAGAGCTGCTTTGAAAATAGACAAAGTAACATAGAGAACACAGTACTGAAAGAATCATGGTGTAGCTACAGGCCTCTAACTTACTATCTTTGATGAAGAGAAACGTACTTCTGCCAACAACCTGGAAGACTTTTCACTCAGCACCAAAGTAGTCCTTGGGAAAGCTCTGACTGTGCTCTTGCTAGAAATAAACATCAAGCAAAAGTGTTAGTACACAGAGAAACTAAAGTGTTTCCTCTTCTCAGACATAGTTACATCTCCTTGTCAGATAGCCACTTGGAGGGCTTTCCCCAGCCTGCTCCTGGCAGACAGCTGCTAACCCATGGGAAGAGCGTGCACCAAAAAGTGTGGCAAGAACACACGAGACCAGGCATAATGAGGTGAAACACAAGCAGCAGGTGAATGTTCAAAGCACAGTGCAGGTTCTCTCAGATAACAGATGAAAAGCTAGTCTCTGGATTTACTCCCTCACAAAGACCCTGTGGTTCTTCCACTCTAAAATAAAAAGAGGGACAGCATTGACTAACACTGTCTCAGAGTGAAAGAGCAACACGTTTGTTTTGACGTGTACTTTTTCACAGTGCTCACGGACTTCTCAACAATCCACACAAGCACCTCACAGTGGATCTGCAAGCATACCAGGACAAGTCACAGCTGAAGGGGAAGACGTTCTTCCATGTATGAACCCATCATTGACTTAACGCAAGCCATAAAGGAAAAATGCAGTTCCACTGGGATTCCAAAATGAGCATTAATGGTTACGACACGTTACTTACTCAACAAGTTATACCAATCAAAGGAGATACACCCTCCAAGCAGAAGTCATTCAGTACCAGCACTTTCTTAGATATAAGCAATGTGCAAGGAGAGCAAATTTTTCCAGGTAGGGGGAGATACCTACATTGCAAATAAGATGTTCCTCAAATATGAGTAAGCATGTCCAGGACAACTTCTCATTTAGCACCCACTTGCCAGCAAAGACAGAGCAACGCACAGAACAGTCCAACCAACTAGCCCAGCTGCCTATTGGAAGTGTAGCAGCACAAGTCACAAACTGCACATATCAACCCTCCTGCACACCTCACCAGGTTAAAACTCACCACCATTATATCTTTTTTCACCATGCAGAAGTTGCTCCAGGGGAAACGGAATTTTTTCTCTTTCCATGCCATCTTTCTCCTGCACCTTCTGCTCAAAGCACCAGGACTCTGAGAGCATCATTATCCCTATGAGTAATATAGCCAAAAAAATTGGAGACTGCAATGAACGTCACAAATACAAAACAAGCGGCCTGGGGAAATGCTTTTGTCATCCATTCAGGTTTGAGTATAAAGCAGGTACTGGCTGTAAATGCATGGCTGCCCAGTGTGTTACAATGACAAGTGACAAACACCCCTTCTGATGACAAGTCTGCTCAGGTCACAACCAACGCTGGCTGCCTCACACCTGCACTGGTACCTTCCCCACTGCAGACCGGCAAGATGAAGAGTTCCGACACTGGCTCCTTGCACTGCCTTTCCTAGGTGCAGCTCCTTTCTCAGTGATGTTCACTTCACATCTCATCTCTGTACAGGGTTAGCTGATTTCTCAGGAATTCCTGGTACAGGCTACTATAAGACAGTCCAAACCCGAGACATAAAAGCACTGCATCCCATCTCATTCACACCAACTGAAGAACACTTCAGACCCCCGGGGCAGACAAGCCCTACCCCCGAGGTGGTCTGCCCGCCTCTGACCCAGCCGGGGGCTGTCCGAGGGAGCTCCAGCCCGGCGCGGAGCTGCCGGCACCAGCTGTGAAGGGAAGCGGGCACCGAGCTGGAAACGCACCCCCGGGGATGTGCCCCGGGGCCCGGGAGCGAAGGCGTCGGGCAGACCCACGCCGAGTCCTCCGCCGCCCCCCCTGCCACGCCCGGCCCCAGTCACGGCTGCCTGCGGGCGCCTCGGGGCGGGTCTTTCCCATCCCCTGTCCCTGTCCCTCCGCCGCCGGGAGGGCACGTGAACGAGGGGAGCC
>VWZT01007958.1:145149-243165 GCA_013397055.1 Pachycephala philippinensis | reverse complement strand
GGAGGAGGAGGAGGAGAAGGAGGAGGAGGAGAAGGAAAAGGAGGAAGAAGAGCGGGAGGAGGAAGAAAAGGAGGAGGAGCAGGAGCGGGGCCGCCCGACTTCCTGACCGCGTATCTGGCTGGGGGATGCGCTGCCGGTTCCACGTGAGGCGAGCGGGGCCGGGCGCACAGCGCCCCCCGCGGCGCGGAGGACTTACCGAGGTACCGCCGCGGGGGCCGCGCTGGAGATCCCGAGCGTTCTCACTCTGGAAACACTTGGTTATGAACGGACCAAAGGCTTCTGGAAAAAGGCATTTACAACAAGTATTTCTTCTTCTGATGAGGCACTGGGTCAGTGCCGCTTTTACCGAGGCAGCAGGGCGCTGTGTGTGCAAGGAAGAAGGTGCCTGCGCGCGATTTGCTGTTATTCCACGAAGGATTCCGCATCCGTTTCCTCATTGCATGCTTGGATGATGGGGACTTCGTGTATGCAGACAATAATCGCGCTGTTAATTTTTTTATTATTATGGTGCATGGTCAAAAATTTTTCAATGTCATTGAAAACGTATAGTATATTTTTTTAAAAAAACAAAACGGAGTCTATGAGCATACAGTCCTTCAAATGGAACTGTACTTTCAAATTGTGAACATTTTCTCACATGCTGCTCCCCAGTTTCTCGGTTTAAATTTCCTTCTTGCAGCCTCACAGTCTGCGATGCCGGTCGGCATTTGTATCATGTCACAGTTACTTAGTTGCAAGATGTCATCCCAGTTGTACCATTTCTGCCTCCTGTTTCTGAAGCCTTTTCTTGACAAGCGCATGCAGTTTTCTAGTTGGCAACATCAGCTACTACTCGTGCAAAATTGCTTCATCCCACTAGTGCTTGCTTTATGGATGTACAGTCTCAGATTCAGAGAGGATGGGCACCACAAATGAGTGCCACCCTCTCAGTTTTAAAATGACACTGGAGAAAAAAAAGGATATCATATTCTGAGAGTTTCAGAATTCCATATACCAGAAATAAGGCACAAACCTTTATTTGAAAACGTAGAATTTGAGATTAGAGGGAGTTAGGAGCAAGTTTTCTTTCTTTACTTATTTCTATGCATCATTCACTCTCATGTTAGATCTGAGCTGCATAAAACAGTGCATGAGCTACAGCCTTAAAAATTGTCCTTTATGCAGCCAGATAAGCTTGTCATTTCTAGCTTTCCTTGGCAGTCCATTCATTGGCTTGCCCTCTTTCTTGTTCTGCTTAAAAAACTGGTGAGTAGGGCTGACAATGTAAGTCCTGAAGCTGTGATAGAGGAGCCCTCATCCCTGGGGCCCACGTGTGCAGCTAAGAGCCTTTTTTTGGTTACTTTCTCCTAAGAAACAGAATTTCTCCTACCCCCGTTGTTCAGTATCCCACAAGAACTATTTTTCAGATGTGGCATTTTCCTTGACTGTTATTCCCAAAAATACTCCACTGCGGGGGGAAGCTGGTTCACACCTTTCATAAATGGCCTGGTTAATCAAGTACATCAGTTGGCTGATGACCTTTTGCTTTGGTTTTGCTCTCAGGTGACAGGCACATCCAGCTCTTCCCCTATTCAGAGCAGTAGCTCTCCTTTCTCCTCAATGGGTGCACTCCCGAGTGATTCAGGGCAGAAGACTCTGCAATCTTTGTCACTTTTGTAAGAGCAGCATCCCAGCCAGACTTAGCTGAGAACACTTTACCAGGATTCATACTTGTGTTTTTGGTCAATAGTAATACTAGAAACAGGCAAGTGAAGCCAGGCAGGATGTAGCCCAGTTCAGGTTCCAGCTGACTGAAGCTAAAAAGAAAAAAAAAAAAAAACAAAACACAAAAAAAGCCCCCTTTAACTTGTTTAAACTTCTGTCCCATTTATAAGTCTGGCAGTAGTAGTTGCAGACACAGTTAGCCAGCTACCATAATCCTGCTAGGTCTGCCCCTGGCATGCACAGGCACATTCCAGGTTTAATGCACAAAGACTGTTCTGTCACCAAGGTCTTCCAAAGTACATTTGCAGAAGAGACTGAAGGCTCACTTGTGGCCCAGGTACTAGATTTTACCTAAGTTGCTCTGGTGTTGACAGCAATTTATGTCAGACTGCAGCTGAAAACTGGACCAGCAGCCCCCAGGGAGTCGAGGATTAATATTCACCCTGAGTGCTAGGCTGCACTGATGTCTCCTTGCTGCCTCCAGCACCTGTACCGTGGCATGTGCTACCTTACTTAGAGCTGTGTCTGCCCACACCATAATCACTTTCTCACACATCCGTGTGGACCCAGGTCTGGCTTCCAAAACTGGCAAGGCCCCGCGGAAAGAGGAGACAGCAGACTGATGCACATCTGCACCTCCAGCCCCCTTGGATCCCTAGAAGAGGAGATGCTTGTGTGAGCATGGGTATCCAGTAAAAGTTTTATGGCCAGTGAGTAAACGGTCTGACAAAGTCTGAGGAGACACAAAGAACAGCATGTGTAGCATTACCCTTAAAGCTGCCACCCCAAGAAGTGGGGGGGAAAGAGATAGGACAGATGTGAAGATATTTACTTGGTATTGGTAGATAAAAACAGGTATCACAGAGAAAGAAGGGTGGAGAGCATAGCTAATTGAAGTCGAGCTGGTTAAACCAGGAAATAATGTAAAATGAGCAAAGAAGAAGCAGAGAGGGAAAACTGGAGAGAAAATAAATGTCATTGAGAGTAAGGAAGAAAGAGGTAGGAGGAGGAAAGGACTGAAGTGTATTAGATTACAAAAAATAGCACCGTAAATGTTAAGAAAAAGTGAAAAGTGGGGAGAACATCCATACACTGAAACTTCGTTACACTTGAATACCACATATATTGCAATCCTGATGATCTCAGTGGTTAAATGGGGGTGTGATTGTCTTTGGAATTTGGAAAGGTAACTATGTGCAGTTTAAGAATTTCATATTAATTGATTGTACATGCTAGCAGGAAATAAGTAACCTTACTTTAACTTCAGAAGTAGAGATAGCTGATTTAAAATCCTGGTTTTATTCACTGTGGGACAAAGGTATCCCTAATTTTATTATAATAATAACATCACTCATACTAAAAGTGCGGTAAAAGCTGACACGATACCACTGCATCCTATTCTGTACAGGAGTTAGAAGTTGTCATTGGACCAAGTGGAGCCTGCTTTCTCTGCATCACTCAGTGCAACAAAGGGGAAAACTGCCTATTTTTGTTTTTCTGGGGTTCTTCTGAATGATTCTCATCCAATAGTTCAAACAACTTCTGCATCATGGTGCTGTGAACTCCATTAGAGCAGTGTCCAGGGATCACAGAAGAACACTGACCAGAACACATTTTACTTTGCTTATCTGCAGCTACCAAATACTTTGGATTCTGTCCCCAACTGTGAAATCCATGGTGGCATCTAGGGGTTGTTCAAAACCCCCCCAGGGCTGGTTGGGGACTGCAGAAAGGGAGCCTGTGGAGGACGGGTAGCTCATCCAAGTGCACTGTCCTTTCTGAGGAGCTTTTGGTTTATACAGGAAAGCAATCAAGGGGACTGGTAGGCCCAGAATAAAGTACTGTAGAAATAGCTTCTTCTTCTACTTTGCTGTTTTAAAGTAATGGCAGCAAATAGTTGTATTCATTGACTTCACAGAGCTAGGGAGCTGTGGAAAGCACGTGGAAAAGGAGGAAAGGGTGAGTCCAGCGGAGATCCATCACAATAGGAAAGAAAGTGCAGATGTTGGAGTGAGAGGAAAGAGCACCAGATCTCATAAGGAAATAAGGAGAAGTGAAGAATGGGCAGAGACAAGAGGATGAATGGAGGGAAAGTCTCGTAACTGTTTTACTAACTGTTGTCTTTAAGATTTGAGGGCATGTGGAGTGATCCACATCTTCAGTGCCCTGACGTGGTGGCTTAGCAGGTGGAGCAGAAACAGGAGGATTCAGGGATGGTTCTGGAAAGTGAGCCTCGAGGCCAGGGCCTGGAGATAACCACTTGCTTCTCAGGTGGTTTTTGTGTGCCTGACAAATCTTGCACTTCTCCCCACAGGCTGTTGAATTACCTTCCAATAGGACCTTCTCAGTGGAAAATGAAGTTGAGTCATCAGTGCTTTGACCTGGCGTTACAGAGGGGGGAAAATTCCTGGCAATACTGACTCCCAGCTGGAGCTCTTTGTGTTCAGCGTTTGTGGCCTGTGCCCAGCCCACAAAGTACTAACAGCCTCCTTTTCCTCTTCAAAAAGGTTTGCCTGCTTACTTTTAAAGGGGTGGGTAAGACTGGTCAGACTTGCCAAATTCTTGACAAAGATTCCTCCTTTGAAAGGCAGAGACCCAGTTCCTGTTGGTGCTGTCATGATGTGATTTTTACAGCACTCTGCACAGCCTGGTGTTTCAAAGGCAGAGGCAGTGCCAGTGCCATGTTGCTCTCTCACATCAATCTCCAACACCAACAAGAAATTATGCTACCCTGCAGTAAAACTGATGGAAGAGCAGGATCCAGGCTGAGCTTGGTGCCACTGTTAATCCACCCTAAAAGTTTGTGCCTGGGAGACTCAAGTCTGGAACAGCACCATGACCAGGCATGCAAATCTCAGTCCCTCCCATGCTTGGTGAAGAAATGGGGATGGTGGCAGAGCTCTATGCAGCAGTGGTGGGCTGTGTTTGGTAGCCTCACGCACATGGGCAGGGCTGTGGTGAGCTGGAGCCTTTCCCTTCTGCAGCATCTCTGGGCAGAGGCTGATGATATGGGATTCTGGGCCTTGAGCAGGGTGGAGGAACCTGTTGGCAAGCAGGGACAGCCAGGACTCTGGGTACCTTTGGGGCTTGGATAGAGCAGCCAGGGATCCCAGCCAAGCCCTGACTCTAAAAGAAATACTGTTTTGTTAAAAAGGAGCATGGCAGTGACAGTCTAGTACCTCCCTGCTTGTGGTCCCCAAGCAAGCCAGCCCTTGGTGCAATGTGTTCCTCAAGCACACGGAAATAATTAACAAATGTTCCTTTGTATCTCAGCCAGCACTGGAGGTACCTAATTATGGACATTGTTTCTGTAAGAAACACCAAATAAATGTCCCTTTTTATTCCCAGAAGGGAGTAAAGAGCCACGAATACAAAAAGCATCAGGCCCAGCAATGTGTTAGCATATGCAATTGTCCCTTACAACTTTGTGAACTGATGCAAACTGGACTGGAGCCACTGGAGTTAAAACACCTGAGAGAAGAAATAGGTTTGTAACTGGAAGGAAAAGTAGAATTCTCTGTGCATGACTGATTAGAAACACTTTTGCCCAACATGATTATTTCAGTATGTACTAGGAGTCATGAGACCTTTAAGGGAGATGTTGGCAGCTCTTTGAGAAGTCTAGTGGTTGAAGTTCAGAAAACTATAAAAGCATAATTTTGCTAGACCTGACAAGCAAGTTTGCATATTTTAGAGAAGCTCACAAAGAGGGAAGCTGAATCCCAAATATCCAACTCCCTATAAGGAATAAGGGTCTTCACATGCAGTGCTTCCAGCAGGATAGCAGTGATACAAAAACACACCATACAGAATGAATGCTGTCAAAATTTAATAGATAGGTTTGAAAAACAGCCAGAAATCACTGGGTCTGATGAGAATGAGAAACCTCAATATAAAACTGTGACTGATTAAAATCTTACTTGTTGGACTTGGTTTCTTTTTTTTCGTGAAGAGGGTATCAGAGAAGGTACTAAAAGTTATGTGATAAGCCTTGAAAGTCTACCTAGAGAAAAGAGAACTACTGGAAGGCCAGGTTCTTCCCAAATGCCACAACTCATACACAGACACAGACAAACCCATGTATCTCCATCCATGGCCCTGATGTGTACCAAGATTCATCTTTTTATTAAAGACATTTTCTTTAGGGGAATAAGTTTCAAAAATGCAGAGTTTGTACCCCTGTTGAAATTGTTTAGTCCACTCACTAATGTGAATGAGGACATCAAGGACTGCTGCTCTGGAAAGACATCAGAATATAGTACAGGAGTCCTTTCTTACACAAGTTCTTTCTTTTCTTGGCCTTACACAAATATAGTCTATTATACACTCAAATCCTTACATAAATCTTGTCCAAAAGACTTCTAATCAGAAAAGAAAACAACAACCCTGTATTTCTCACACTATAAAAAAGACCACCTTGGGAAAAAAACAATGCACTCACAGAGTGGTATGGTGTCTGTTAAGAGAGTTCCCATTTAGCAAGTGTTAGCTATTCAAAGAATTAACTGAAATGGAGTGGTAAGTCAGCATCTGTTCCTCGTCACTGAACTCAGGGCTATAGCAGAGAGCAGAGAAAGAAGTGAGTTATAAAAATTTTTAGCAGGAAAATGGAACGAAATCACTTCAGTGTCCCTTAGTCTGGATTATTTTCTTAGAAGGTGGGTCAAAATACCTGTGGTTGCTTTTCCAAATTGTCTCCCCACTCAGAGAACACAGAGTAAAAGAACATAAGATACACAAGATATGGAGCAGAGAGGACTCTGCTTTTCTGCAACTGTGGGGTTTTTGTAACAGCACATGTATTTGGCTAGATTTATGCTATTCAAACTCTTTATATATCCCTTTGCATTTTATTTGTGGCTAAATGTAAGGTAAGAATTAATGCTGTTGTTTTAACATGCATATTTCAAGTGGGTAAAAGCTGTCCCACAGCCTTGTGTGCCTGGGATGAATTGTTCTGTGATTAGTTGTGACCAAACCCAGACGAATTATACACAAAATTACTCTTTTATTACCCCCATTACAATGCATTAACTGTTTGCTAGGTGCTGACAGAGTCAGAAACCCTGGCAGCCCTTCTTTTGGTTTGTCACAAAGAGTGCCAGCTCCGAACCAACAAACAGAGCGTGTTGGAGCTGGTCAAAGAGGAACGTGGGTGCCAGTGACAGGGAAATGACAGAATTCACATTTCTTTGGGACTAGAAAGAGGCAACACTACAGTAAAAGTCAACAGGATTTCAGGAGGACAGATTTCAGTTATCCAGAGAGTCATTAGGTGATTTCCTGGAAGGCTGATCCAAAGCAAAAAAGGGAATTTAAAAAGAAATCATGTACCATGAAAGAAATTTTACTAAAGGTGCAACTGCAAACTTTCCAGGTGCAGGCAATGGTCAGGAAGCAGAGTGAGTGACCAGCTTGGTTATATCCCTTTGATCCCTAACATGGGAGGAAATTATACAGGAAGTAGAAACTGTATCAGAGTGCTAAAGACTTCTTGCACACAAGAGCAACACCAGATAGGCCAGTGAGATGATAGTCCTGGCAAATATTGCTTGTGAAATCCTTCTGTCAGTGCATTAATAAGAGGAAAAACAAAGTTAATTAACTACTCAGTGGAAGAGTAATTATTAGCAAATAACATTGAAAGGCAACTTATTTCATGTCTTTTTGCTGAAATGTGACTGACAGTTAAGTTCCATAGCAAAGGAATGGATCTATGCAAGGTGGTGTTTTCTTTAACAGTCTAGAAGATGGAATAGAGAGATTTCTGTGAGGCTGAGTGAGAATGTAAATAAGTTAGATTAGAAATAAAAGTTATCTCCAATAAAATAAATAAATGGTCTGTGGGAAAAATCGTATTAATTCAACAGGGACTAATTCAAAATACTGCATTTGGGTGAGGGGGTTGTGGAACTCAGTGTAAAGACCATAGGATAAGGAACTGTGATGTAGAAAGAAGTATAAAACTTATAATGAAGCCAACAAAAGCATATTGTTCCTGAAATGAGGAAATACAGTACAGATAGAGATGTGTGATCTATAAGTACAAGAAGTAATACTGATGCATGGTTTAGTGTTAGGGTCTCAAATAGGGCACTGTGTTTGTTGCAGGATGTTGAGAAGCTGGAGGAAAGCCATGAAAATTATCAAAATTTTAAAAAACATGGAAGCAAAGATTGGAAAAAAAGTGGAGTCTTTTAGCATAGGAGTGAATGATATTGTTGAGGAAGCAAGGACCAAGAGAGTCTTCAAATGCATAAGAAGCTGCTACAAAAAGTTAGGGAGTAATTTTCTGTGCTTCTTATGGATAGGGCAAGATAAAGTAGAATTTTAAGGTTAAGAATCTACAGCACAGGAATAGATTTTCATGGCAAGTTTGTGGCAGGTCCACAATTTAGTTCTCTGATAACACGTTAGATGAATATTCATCAGGAATGACCTGCAACAGTTGCCCCTGGCCTGGATGAGTGACATTCTACTTGATGCTTCAAGGATACCTCCAGCCTTCCAGTATTTTGATAGGAGTGGGATCTTGACCCCCACAGGGTCAATACCAAAGAATCCCACTGAATTCCCACAAGTTCTCAAGTGCAAGGCAGTCTCTCATAAATGGCACTAGCTAATCCTATAGCAGCCAAAGGTTTATTGTGCTCTCCTGCTCTTAGTGGACTCTTTAGGGTTACATATAGGTAGCAGAATGCAATCAGAGAGTGGGAGACTGAGTCCCATAGATTACTTGTCTCACCCAGTTCATCACTTCCCTGTTGCTTGACACCACACTGTTTTTTTCCAGCCATAAATTTGACAGCCAAACAAACACTTGTGACAACCCCAGTCTGAGGGAGCAGCAGGGCTGAGGCCGGGAGGTGAGGGCTGTAGCCAGGCTGGCTGGGCAGCAATTTCACTGATGAGGGGTGCAGTACTACAGCACCCAGAAACAAAGAGCAGAGCAGGCCCTGTGATAGTAACCAGCGTTAGTCAAGTCTAGATCACCGGGCAATGAGGCAAAGCCAAGGCCAAGCCAGGATATCAAGTCTACAAGCCAGAGTCAGTGCCCAGATCAGAGGCACCTGGCCAGGCACAGGGACCGTGGCAGGGTGCCTTGGGCTGAACAGACCGTCTAAGCCAAGGGGACCAGACCCCTACTTCCTCAGCTTTTTCTCACCTGTTTCCTTCCCAGCAGGGTTCCAAGGTTCTGCAAGGGCACCAGATCTGAGCTGGCCTCAGGGACCAGCTACCAAAAAGCTGGGTAGGGCGGTGCCTTTACAATCCAGACAAAAACATTCGCCACAGCACCAAAAAAAAGCAAAGTTCCCAGCACTCCCCAGAATGACAGATCCATATTGCGCTTTAAAGCCAGGCGCTCATGCAAGAAAGGCCACTGATAAGCCACAGCTCAAGGGAAAAAAACCCAAATACATATTTTCGACCTCAGTGGCTGGTTTTAACCAGCTCACACTCTCAAGGCTGTTGCCAAAAGAAATGAGGGTATGTTGTTTGGTTTGGTTTGGTGGTTTGTTTGTTTTATGTTTTGTTTTGTTTTGTTTTGTTTGTTTTGTTTTAAAGGGCAGATTAGCAGTGACATTTCTGATACCCTCAATTCTGGTTTCTCTAGGCTCAAGAAACCAGATCTGCTAATGACAACACTCCTTACAAACCATTTTCTGTGTTGCAGAATCCAGTGCTACACCCATAACCTCCCTGAGTGTAATTGAGGTTGTTACCACTTTTTATTGCTGCAGCCCCTTGCCCAGCAGCAAAGGACCACCAGAGTCTCCAGCAGCAAAGGACCACCAAAGAATCTGCCCCAAAATGTTCAGTATTTTATTTGTGTTTTACAGTCACTGCATGATTATTGAAACAAAAAAAAATTTCTTGGTTAACTGAGGAAAGATTTGTTTGGCAGGACTCAAGCCATCATGCTAAAGTGTTTGACCAAAGCCCTGGTGACACAATTGGCCCATGTGTGCAAGGAAGTGACAACATCAGCTAAGTCCCACCTCCAACTCTACCAAGAAATCTGACAATTTTGGAGACTATAATTACTTGACCATCTTTGTCAGATGCTTTCACTGACTCATGTGTTATGGACTATGAGGTAGTGTCTCTGCTTTCTGGATCAAATTAGCCATTGGTGTGGCTAAGCCAGATGGTTTATAGAAGTATCTGCTTAATTCTGGTGGTTAATCTTTGAATACCACCCTGCTCATCATCCAGCCTGTTCTCTTTTCCTTCCAGGGTGTTTCTGAAGAGCTGTCTCTTCTGGCCAGGCAAAGAGCAGTTGTACAGAAATCCCTATGGCTTGAGTAGAAGGGTGCAGGCATGCTTTGCCTTTCAAACTAAGTTATTAAACTCAGCGTCAAACAGGGAAAGGTATTTCACCAGACTTCAAGAAAGTTCCTGTAACCACTTCAGGATGAGCACTGTTTTGACATTGGGAAAAGAAGAACTGAGGGACAGAAAGAAGGAAGAGATAAACAGGAGAAAACTGATTAACCAGGATGGGGCTTCTATGTGAGAAACACAGGGACCTCATCCAAAATTACAGACAGGCTTTATTCTCCCTGATGGCAACTGAATTAGCATTTATTTAAATACAAACCTGTATTAGGCCAGATATTGGCTTTCTGCAGAATCAGGAGGGGATGCCCAAGACGGAGCCTCTGGAGTGGCCTCAAGCTTCCTTGGATAAATCTTGCTTTTTTCCATTCCCAGCATCACCTCTGCTTTGAACACCTAGGGATGTTTCTGGTTGCCTGCTGGCAAAATGGCACTGGAAAGAAATTTGTTAAATTAGCACTTCTTGCTGCCAGAAAACTTTTTGACTGCAAGGTGGGAATGTGAGAAACCTCCCACTCTGCACATGGGGCACACATTCGGCCGCAATGCTCCACTGGAAAAAATCTGCTGTAATTTCAAACAGAAACCACAGAGGTCTGACAAAGCCTGTAGGAGACTCCTGGAACTTTTAACTAAATTGTTACTGTGTTTCTAAGCAATTGGCCTTTTTGCACTAGCCTGCATTACTCTTCTAGCAAAGTCCTTATCATGGTATCCAAACAAACTTCCCATTGACTAGGATGAGATGTCCAGCAACGTACAGTGTAACAATCTAAAGGATAGAATCTATACAGAAAAGACTATTTAGATTTTTTGGTGGTCTCCATTTTTCCAAACAGGATTTCACACCCACATTTTTACCATGTTTTTCTTTCGGCAAATTTCTGGCAGGTGCAAACTTCACCCCGGGAAATGGAGACCTCATTTAAAAAATAGGAATCAAATTATTGGCTATAAATAATGAGGTTATGTTTACCATCTTTTTAATTAAAAGACAGCAAGGCATCTTCCTTTAGGTTCATTGTCCAAGTGTCTAAGTCCTCAACACAGCTGGAACAATCAGGCTTGCTCTTTGGGTTCTGGTGGCTGTACATGCTTAGGAGAAGAATTGCAGGCCTGGACTCGATATCACACCTGCAGTAGCAAACACAGTGGTCCAGATTTATCACTTCCTGAGCTCCATGAGCTTGGAATCAGACTCTCTTTCAAGTTCATCAGAGAAGTAATCAACGAAAACTACAGTAACCAAAACACTGTTTGGCAGGCTGAATAAAAAGTAATAAGTAACCTCATTTCATCAACCCTAACTTCAGTGTAGTCATTTAAACACTGAGCCTGCGAAGCAGAAGTTTGGAAGCAAGCTACTCCAGTCAATGGAAAGACATTCACTAAGCTAAATGGCTTTGTATCAAGCTTTTACTGGATAGAGCTATAAAATATTTCCTCCAGAAGTTCTGCAGGCTATTTTAGTCTATCCACACTGTGGGGAAGGAAACTAGAAAACAATAGCTGGCCAGACCAGGAGAAAATACATAAATATTGGCAATTGAAATACAGCAAGGTAAAATCTCATTGGTATATAGCCGAAGTATGATCAGTATGCTCAACTATAGCTTGAAGACTGCTCTCCAGTGGCTGTTCAGTTGTACTGATTCATAACCCTGCATGGAAGTTCTGCAGGGTGTGTAGCATTTTCTAAAAAAAAAAAAAAATTAAAATTAATCCTAGGTGAGTCCTAGCAAAGCTAGAGTTCTAAAAACATTCAAAGTATAAAGTATCGAGGCATCCCATTTCTGTTAAAATTAGAGTCTTTATTTTTAATCTCTTAAAAAGAGCAGTCAATTAGCTTGCCAAAAAGATGTTTGTACTTTTGAGTCTGGATATCAGCACGTAATATATTTCTAGTCAAATTATTACGTAACATAATTTATTGTGTTAATAAAACACAAAGGATTCAAATCAACTTGCACAATGTCTAAGTGTGAGTGATTCACTCTTTCAGTCTGTTGGGTTTGAATCTTGTTTTAACACCAGCCATGTCTTTTTTTCAGCTAGAATAGAAGTGGTTTATATTACTGTGTTAATTATGTGAGCCTTTAAAACTGTGGTTTGGAAAACATTACACATCTGAGGTATTTGTGCAAATTAAGGGATTAATAACAAAGAGCTGTTTTCTTTGTTTTTAAATGGAGTCCTTGAAAGGAGTGTGCATGCATGAGGTGGAGCTGAACCAGGACTGGTGTATCTGTGTGCATTCCTCTCCCTCCTCTTTCCCCATGCCTTTGCCCCAGCAAGATATGGATCATCTTGTGAGCCTCGTGGGTGACACCTGGCTCACAGGTTACCTTCTCTCTCACCTAAGCATATCCCCTAAGCTAAAACCTAGTTCTCAGGTGCTAAAAAAGAACATATATGTACCAACACACACACTAAATTGTGTAAATAAAAATAACAGCTTTCTGCCTCTTTATCGTTCAAAAAAACTTTGCTTGCCTTACTGGAGGCCAAAACACAAACTGTGCTGTAGCCAAATAAAAGTTATTGAGCTCAACAGGGCAACTAAGTGAAATTTAATGGCCTGTGACTTAGAGGTTACACCATGTGATCTAGACCCTTTTGGTTTCCAATTCCACAAACCTAAATGGAATTTAAGCAGTGCTTTTTTTTTTTTTTCTTTAATTAGAACATTGGTGAGACTAGAGGGGCCTATCTAGCTTCAGCCACACGTAGGTGTGGATGGATGGCTGTATTTTCGTTGGGTAAAAGACTGCCCTTCTGCATTGTGTTTGGCTTAATTTTTGAGGTGGCTGGATATCCAGTCCAAATACAAATTGGCTCAGAATTGATTTCCACTTCCTATCCTTCCTTTTGCTTAAACAAATATAACCCAGGATTCAGCTTGCAGAATTTCTGGCTTTGTGGGCAGGGTTGCAAGGCCATTCAATAACCAAAGAGCACAGTACGTAAGGAGCATGCAAGATGTATCCAGAAATTCTTTGGTATAATAATCTGACTCAATACCTCCAGTCAAGAAAGTTAATAATTATTTCCAAGTAACTTTTGCCAGACAGCTGTGCAATTGCTTAATCGCTTCTGTGCTGACTCAGGAGTGAGACCTGAGAGGTATTACAGAGAAGATCCCTACAGAGAAGAACATGAAATAGATCAAAGCAGATATTGAAATACACACTGTCATAGTTCCAAATGTGTCTTCCAGGTCAAACTGACAGGGCAGAAACCCTGGAAATAATGAACTTGGATTTTTAAGCAGCCATCAGAATTCAGCGTCTTACCTGGGTCTTGTCAGTTCTTGAAATCTTATTTCCAGTTGCTTTGCTCAAAGACTGAGAAGGACTTACTATGTGACAATCATTAAGCATCTAACTTGGCCATAAGGCAGAATTTGCCCGATAAAAAGCCTTCTCAGAAGTTAATGGGATACTTTATTTATGGAGCTGTTCATTCATGGCGGTTCCACCTACTTAGCAACAAGTAAGTGAAGAAAATATTTGAAGACTTGTTATCCACCACTTGTGCCAATACGTGGTCTCTACAGAATACTCTGCTTTGAAAACTTCTGTGTTAAAACTACTACCATAGCATATTGAGGATGACATAAGCAACACCTAATGCTTCCTTCAGTATGGACTTCATTCTAAAGTCAAGGCCAGGTCTTGTTTTAAAAATCTCCCCAAGAATTATCAGGACTCCCTTCAAGACTGAGTCCTGTGATTCCGAATATCTTGCATTTGCTCCTTGCCTTTTTTTGGGTGGAAATAAAGAGTAATTGGAAGACATCCAAGATCTGTCAGAGAGATAAGACAGCTGTAATTTTTATTATTAAGGGCTTGCTAAAACTTTCAGTGTTCTGAGTAATACTATGAAGTCATATAGGAAAAGAACTGGAAGCCATGGCATAGAAAAGCTGAGGTTTGGGAAGCTTAGAAATTTCTACTATTTGCAAAAATTAGTAGACTGGATAGATGTTTACATCCTGAATGCAGCATATCAACTGGTGAATTAGCTGGGTGTAAAGCTAGGTGCGAGACAGTTCAGTATCTTCTTCATTGCTATCACTGAGTAGCAGCAAGCATGAAATATCCTTCCATTCCCTGATTTTCATCTCCAGACTATCTTTCTTTCCTTCTTGCACTGGTACCTCCTTCTATGGCAGCAACTGGCACATCCCCCTTCCTGGACTCTCCTTCCCATGTCATGTACGAGGCACCTACTTTGTTCTGCAGTCTGCCCATGGAGTTGGATAGCAACATTTGCAGTTCCCCTTTTAAGTGGCTGCCAACCCCTATTCTTTGTGACAAAATCTGTCTTAACTGTACTGCTTTTGTTGTTCATTAAATCCATCTTCCTCGCCCAGGGCAGGTACAACATTCCTGCCATGGCTACCTTGCCTGTTTATAGATATAGAGGTTTGCATCCTGGTCTGTGCTGTGCTCTCTAGTGCTGCTCTGTCTCTGTCAGAAGAAAAAGGTTTTCTGATGTCCAACCTGAATGCCCTTGCTGCTGTTTAAGCTCGGTGTTTCCCTTTCTAATTGCCACAGATGGAGGGAAGAGATTATTCCCTTCTTTATTGCAGCAACTTCAGTACTCATGTACTAACACTCAAAGGAAAACTCACTCTGGGCTTTCTCAACACTGACAAGAGTAAAAGTGTATTTTTTTAATATTAGAAATGGTACTTGTATTTCTGCAACCTAGCACCATGTTGTCCTTTTTTGCAACAGCACAAAATGTTGATTTTCACTTGATTCATCATCCACGGGTGCTCTTCATCCCTTTTCTGAAGAAATGGCCTGCCTTTTGCTCTTTATCCTGTATGTATGTGTCTGATGGATCCTGCATAATATCCCATCTTTCACTTGACCCACTGAATATCATCCCATTTTTTCCAGACCATTTCTGGGATTTGTTGGAATTGTTTAGCCTCCCCAACAGCACACATCCTCTGCCCCAGCCACCAGCCTGCTTTCACTTGAACATATACTTTTTAGTCTTGCAAACTGCTTAGGAACATCTTGAATAGCTCTGGTAGTGGGGCAGATCTCTGTCAAAACCCGCTCAGTCTGTCTTTCTAATTTTAACAGTCAGCCACTGAAAACTACTCTCCAAGTGTAGTTTCTGTTAGTGAACCTTCTGTGCTATGCTGCTTACCTTTACAGGTCATTTTGACAGATATTTGAGACAACTGTAATTGCAGTTTTACTCCAGAAAAAAAAAACTTCTATTTATTTTCAAGAAACTGCCAACAATATCCAGTCTTCAAAGCCAACTGATAATATTTTAAATATTTAAATGAATAGCAGTTTAACTTCAGTAGTTATTTGGCAAAGCTCTTGAGAAGCCTCAGAGGATCACTGAGGTTTGTGGGTTACTGGTCTCCAAGAAATGACATATCTGTAATTTGCAATATGGATAAATAACATGTGACTAATGATTTCATTTTTAAGAGTGCTCAGAGGGTAAGCTAGGGAATTGATTTTCAAGATTACAACTGAGACTGAAAAAAAAGAGTCAAAATAAAATACCTATATTCTGTTAAAAATCAAACTCACAGTGTCATTAAACATTAATAAACTTTTTCTCATAACATTTGGAAAAGATATGTAGCAGTTTCTATATATGTTACAAAATAACTTTTGATATGTGGGGAGAAACATATTTTATCCTTAATTAAAAAACCTCATGTTGTTGCGCATAGCCCTTTCCATTCACTTTCGGGAATATTACTGAGACAATATATTCTGTTTGAACCAGAATTTCATTACAGAACAATGTGTCAAACTTAAAGCCTTCATAAGTAGATTTTTTTCCCCCTCACAGTGTGTATTGCGTATTAAGAAACATTTTCCAGCCATATCAGACCTTACAGCATACATTTACAGTTTTAAAAATGTTAAAGTGAATGGTGTAGCAAAGTGAAATAATACTGAAAGTGAAAGCATGAAAATGGGATTAGTCATTTTTTTAGGAGTCAAAGCAAACTGCACTGGAAAGAAGATTGGAAAATAACCCAGATGGTCCAGCTGGACTGAATAGGTGATCTTCATCTGAAGACTCCACTTCTGTGAAGCTGGAAAGTACTGGGATGCCATGGTGACCAGTGTAGCATAAAGCCTTACCCCAGACAGAGAGATTTTGTATAAGCATCTTCGAAATGGTGTAAATTAATTAGGAGCATATGCTCAATGTGTTTCAGTAAAATAGCTACTTGTGAGGCCAGCAGCTGTAAAGTTAGTGGTCTTAGAGTCCCAAATGACTTTTGGAAATTGCAATCATTTAGATACTTTTTAAAAAGCACTGCATACTTATTTAAAACATAGATAGATTTAGGCCTAAACAAATTCTTGTATAAAGATAGACAAGAATTACCATCTTCATTTCCTTTTCATAACAGCAACAGGCTGACTGTGGAATATGTAATGTTTTCTTCCAAGTGATTTGTCACAAAAGTTTGAACTGTTTTATACAGGGAATATGAGCTGATTTCTACTCCTGCAACTCTCTTCCCAAGACTTTAAGGAATAAACAGTAGCTCTTTAATGGTGTGCAGAGGTATTACCAGCCCCCAACTTCCTTGGAATTGTGGTAGGTGGTGGTCATGAAATACACAGGTTCTTCAGGAAGGCTGGCACCACTGAAGGCTGGTGAAAATGCTGAAATCCCCTTCTTTGAAGGGGTGGATGGGTTAGATTTCAAATAGAAGCTGGTTTGTCCTCACTAGTGGGAGGCTTCCAGAGGAAAAAGGTAATCCTTTGAAGGCTCCTGTTGTTTACTGTATGAAACTGCCACCATGGTTCATTGCTCGCAGAACTTCTCATTTCAGCTCTCTGCTCTCTTCCGCTTCCTGCCTCACAAGTCTTGGAATTTATTTCTTTTTATGCCTTTAGTGCAAACAGAAAGGTTATGCTCTAAATCTTGGTATTTTGAAATTTCTGGTAGGGTAACATTAGACATGAGACTGAAATTGCAAAATAGCCAGAATATGCTCTTTTTGCTCTTCAGGAGTTCTGATCTCTCTCTGCTCCCCTGCAGGTACTGCATCCATCAACCACCCCAGACAAAGACAAAACTGCAAAGTGCAATTGCCAAGGAAGAACTTGTCCCACTCAGCAAATAGGAGATGTAAGAGGTTTAGAGTTTCAGTACTGCCATCCTGCCAACCTGTAGACCCTTTACTCTTGGAACTAGACCCATTACAAAGATAACATCTGAACTGTTTTCGTGGCAGGAGAAAAGGTCTCTCTCCTTATACTTTGGTGTGATATCTGTACGTCTTTGTCTAAAGATGCAGAGTTCGTAGGAGACATTGTTTGCAGGTATTAAAAGAAGTTCTCTTTCTCCAGAGAGAAGCATCCTTTTGTTGTTCAGCTTCAAGGGGTGCCACAACATGTGACAGATTTGTGCAGACCTCTCTGCTGTGGAGAGTGGCTTGGCCAGTGCTAAAATTCATGACAAGCAGGAGTTCAGTGGTTAAAGGAGGGATCGTAGTCTCAGTTTGTCACTGGACAGACATTGGGTCTCACCCCTGGGGCAGCATCCTAAGGTGTGATGGCAGCTGTGGATGTGGACTTTATCTCAGTGGGCAGTAATGGATCAGATCCTGGGTCAGTCCTGGAGGTCCAGTCAAAAGCAGGAGACAGGGCCAGAGATGGAGCTGGAGACAAGATACAAGAGTGGTCTGAGAGGCCCATCCAGAGGACAAGCTGCCTACAGCAAAGGTCTGAGGTGCAGCCAGAGACACCCAGAGACAGGACTGGAGCCTGACACATCCATGAGGCTGCTCACAGGATCTGGGTGCACAGAACTGAGCAGAAATGGATCTCCTGTACAACAGGCAGAGATGTGTACACAGGTCCTAGGTAGGAGCTGCTCAGGGCTGTTAGGGCTTCTTGGCACCCTGGCAGGGCTACAGAGCTAGGATATTCTCAGTGATGCCAGGCTTTGCAAAAGCAGGGTGATAGCTAAATTCCAGCTTGCAGAGTCACAGTGGGCAGGATGCAACTTTAGCCCACTGCAGCTCACAGCTACCTAAATATGGACACCCTAAATACAGAGGCACAACAAACTAATGGCCACGGTGGCAAATCTTGGTGCTAGATGCCTTGACAACCAAAGGAAAGGTAAACTAGAGACATTGGCATTATAGATTTCTGAGATCCACTTTCCCATTCTGGCACAGAAATAGCTCTCCTTCCCTTATTTCTTCCCCACTTTCATTCTGTTACCCTGTTTGAAATCGACCCGAGCTTCCAGAAATGTACCTAAATCTCAAAACTAATATGAACATATTTGCTTCTAAAGTTCATATTTACTTCTAAAGCTCTTGTGTTTCCTCGCCAGTTTCCTCTGTTTAAGTGTTTTAATGTTCTTCCTTTTTCTGCCACCATTCTGATTTCTTGTAAAGAAAGGGCATTTGCCAGGGCGAACAGTGGTTTCCTCTTCATCTCTGGGAATGGTGAGTATCAAAGCTGGCTTAACAAAACCCTGACAAATCAGAATTTCCTTCTATCTCCCAAACAAGACATGATGCCAAAATCAATATATGGACAATACAGTTCTTCTGAAAGAAGGCTTACTGTGGTATGTGACACAAAGGACTATATCTTTTAAAGTAGCAAAACACAGATAAGATTAATTTGCTCATTTCTTGGGAATTACCCTTCTACAGAAAAGAAAAGTTCATGTTAAGGTTTGTGAGTGCTCTGGGATAAAGTCAACACTCCCACCTACTGGTCTCATCTAAGAAAGTTTTATACTTTTTCCTCTTTTTCTCTTTTTTTTCCTCCTTCCCCCCTTTTTCACCTTCTAAATATTTTCTCATTTCTTTTTAGCTTACCTCTTTTTCTTTTTTATTATTTTCCTTTCTCTGTTTCTGTTTTTCTCTTTTCCTTTCTGTATTTCTTTTCCTTTTTTTCCTTTCCCTTTTCAGATTGAAATTCCTATTTTCCATCAGAGAATCTACAAATTCACAGAGATAGAAATAACTGCACTAGCAAAGACGTAGTGTTGGAAAATACGCATCCTCGGAATTATGTATTTGTTCTTTTGTGACCCTTTTGAGATAACTTGGAGTGCTTTGCTGTTGTGAGTGGAGCAGCTTACATCCCATCACTGCATTCTCGTAGAACAAGTAATAAGGTAGAACTGACAATGTCTCCAAAACATGACAAATGACCTTTGGGCTCATTTTTTTTCAAAATCACTACATTGTAATGAAAGTCCTGCTTGTCACTCACTGTAAACAGTATAATTTGGGGAATTTATTTATTGTTGTTGTTGTTATTATTATTTTTGTTGTTGTTGTTACTATTATTATTACGTGGTGACAGTCGGGATCCCCATGTTTCCCTGGTCATGATTCCACAGTAGCTCTCATTTGCTCCTAAGGACCATTTACAACTCACACCAGCACACCCTGCCTGAGAAAGTGTGCCAGAATGCTGACTCTGAGCAATCTTATTTACTTAAATGACCACTTAATGGCCACCAGTGACTTTGTTTTCTTTTGTTCAAGTAGACACTTGAAAATGTAAATATGGGCTATAAAGACTGAAAGTCCCACAAAAATTATTTGCTTCAGTTCCCTCGGAATCATCTGTTTTGCTAGTGCAGTTGTCACAGCTGCAAGACAATGAGTAATTCTTACTAAAGAAACTCAGCTCAGCAGAAATTCATTTTGCCAAGTAATCCTGACATGTGCAGGATATCTCCCACACACCTTCCTATGCACTGTTCTTGTTTTTTGCATACGCTAATTCTTCTGTATTTTGATTTTCTTCATTTTTCGTCTGAAAGCCAGTAAAAATAATGAGATACATGAGGGAAACACAGTATTTTCCCTCAAAGCATTTCAATTACTTTCACTCTTTTATTTCCTTATTTTTGTAACCCTCAAAAGATTATAAATTATTGCTAGAAATGTTAGAGGAGAAACAGAAACATAATTTTAAAAAACCCTCCTAATCTCTTACTTATAATTTAAAAGTAACTACTATAAATGGCTCTCTGTGATTATTTGTGTTACATTTCTGCCTATGGGCTCCAACCAGGAAGCACATGGGGATGGAATGACTTGCCCAGATTTGTGCTTCAAGCAGAGCCAAACCAGCGGCCGAACCCAAAGCTCAGTATCAGACTTATGGCCGATCCTTTGGGCTGTGCCTCTCCCATCCCAGCCAAGAAGCACATTTCCAGGGGCCTTAATAGCCAGTTGCATGAAACCAGCCACGCTTTGCTTAATGAACATGAACTCAGAGCAGAGTGCTGCTGCCTAATGAACTATTTCATTTAGAATACTTAAGTGCCTGTAGAAGGTGGATTAATCACCTAAGAGCCAGATTTCCAAAGTTATTTAAGCATCTAAATGCACAAAAGACCATTGACCAGGGTTTTCAGAAGTACCTCCCTCTTTCACTCCCCTGGGATGTTCATCCAACAGGTTTAGGCAGCTCGGTGTTTTTTATCACCTGACTGGGGTTCTTACTGGGAAAACAGCAAAAAGGAGGCCTCCATATCGTAAATATGGTTCACAGCCAGTGCCAAGGGTTGGTGTGGCTTTTGCACACCTTCCCTTCTCCTTTACCTTGGGGTTGTGCTAATTGCTGTCTTCAACTCTACTAGAATTGTGAAGATCTGTATTTTGACCAGGTTATGCTGTCTACAATTCACTATGTGTGGGCCTTTCTGATGTGCTTTGGAATTCGTCATGACCATATTCTAACCTCCTTTTTCCCATGGAACAGCACTGACTCATTGGATGGAAGAGGCAAGCTGCTTTGCTCACGTCTCCTCCAAAGTCCTGGGTTTGTTTGCAATGTCCTGAATAAATACTACGAGCAGGATGTGACATCCATCCATCCTAGCTTCCCACTGCCAGCTGTAGGGACTGAAGACACGTACGTGCTGCAGGGAGTGCTCAAGAATGCACGGGCTCCCGCATTCCTTGTCAAACTGCAAGCGCCTTTGGTGACAAAGCTCATGCAGGTACAATGTCACAGCCTCACATGGATTTAGTCTCTCATTTCCACTTTTACAAAAAAGGAGATATCAGCTGCCCATCATCTCTGCTGTGATAACATGACTTCTTCTTGCTGAAGTACTTGTTTTGTTCTGATGCAACAGTGCTGGGAGCTGTTCTCTCACATTGCTGCCCTTAGTAACTGTTTGGGCACCGGTCTAAGTGGTCCAATACAAGCGGTACTATGGTTCTACCAAAAATCTCTAACCCGCATTTACATTAAAAAAAGACCCTAGTAAAATAAGAG
Organism: Pachycephala philippinensis; assembly: GCA_013397055.1. NCBI lineage: Eukaryota > Metazoa > Chordata > Aves > Passeriformes > Pachycephala > Pachycephala philippinensis. The sequence continues at coordinate 221,839 of VWZT01007958.1, read as the reverse complement.
TGTTCAACCTTCTCAACATGCAGGAACTTTCCTCACCTCTGTTGGTGTCTAAATCTGCCAGTTTGTGTGCAGTATGTGTAGCTCTGCACCCCTACTGGGTGCCGTGGGATCCATCTGCTGAGCCTGCCCAAGAGCAGGGAGGTTGTAGGAATACCATGTGGGTTGCTCCAGGATGAAAGGTATCGTAAAGGCAAAATATTTTGTTTAATTGGATAGTCTTCCAGCTGTATTAATAAAATATTGGTTAGCAATGTTTATATATACAAGATTTATCATGGTAAGATTGATTCCAAACTTAGATTTATTGAGCAAGAAAATGAAGAGAAATCAGTCATGCTGTCAATCCGATTTAATTTCCTAGCACTTTTTCTTCTGAACCAGACAGGCCCCTGGAAATACACATTTCTTTACCAGAAATGTCCTTCAAACTTAGCCCTGATGCCAATTTGAGGCTCAGCTTCATCAGCTAGTTTTTTGATGCATTGCAGCACCCCAGTGTTTCTGGCCCAATTGAAAGGGAATCCCTGGCCCTTTTCAAAAGAAAGAAGCAATGTTCTCATGTTCAAAGAAGCACATTAAAAGCCCTAAGCATGGACTGCTGCTGTAAAGTTGGCCTCCCTACTCTTTTGCTGTACAAGCTTTTAGCTCAGTACTTTGAAAAAGAAATATATATATTGAGATGTGCACATTCCACCGCAAACCTTTCTTAGTGAAACCACAAGGTTTTTTGTGTTTAACTGCCAAAACCCAGGAAAAATTTTCCCGGTTCAAGGAGATCCAGATTTTACAGTACAAGCATGCACAGTTATGGGTCACAAACAACTTTGACTTAGGTATTCATTGACTTTTTGGAATAATTGATGCAGTTGTGGTTCTAGATGAAATATACCAATTTTTAAAGACTGCATTTTTTGTTTGCATATCTCCCTTAGTTTCAGTGAATCTAAATCACTACATTTTTCCTTTGGATTATAGGTATAACTACCGTGGTTATCTGGAGGTGGGAAGTCAGTTGCCTTTAAAATGCTAAAACAACCTAGAGGGAAAAAACCCCTACCTTTAAAAATACCTTTCTTTATTTTAAATCTGTCAGTTCTAAACCCAGCAGCTTTGACTGCCTATATTCTTTAACAAATGTTAAATTAAATAAAAAGTACTAGAGCCAGTGAAGTTAATTGCTGGAACTGACACATATGAAATTGTTTAGTCTTGAACCCGACAGGGATGTACATCAGTTTTCAGTAAACAAACATGGTGGGTATTATTTCTAGACAGGATATGTCAAGTTTTATGCGTGAGGGCGTCTGCGAGGGCTCATTCATCAAATTGACGAAGGTGTAAAAGGTTTTAATGACCTCCTAAATCTCCTTCCCTGGCTGTCGTGGTGAGATGCCTTCCAAGGTCGGTCACCCATGCAAGCAGGTTCACTTGCATTGTAAACAATCATAGATCAGACTGAATTATAATTGCTGGTGGACTCCAGAGCAGAGAGGCCTATATATATCACAGCACTTTCTTGTCAGGGCAGTACAGGTCAGCTGTGTTTGTTCATGGACATATTAGGCTTTGGTTTTCCTGAGCCTCTGCATCTTTGACAGTGCTCCTGCTTCCCCATTGTATTTGCTGTCTGGACAGGATGTTCTACCAGAGGAAGTGCTCCTTGTGGAAAAGGCGTCAATTAGTTGTCCGACCGACCCTCGTTCCTACTACCTCCCTCGCAGGCACAAGATTGATTTATTTATTTAGATATCAGCTTACATTTGTTTTATAGCTTTGCCAAACGAGTAAAGCAGTAGGCTTACAAGTTGCTGACTAAAGCAGGCAATAATGCAAATTTCCATTTCCACCATATGTCATCAGCCATTTATGTTATATATAAGATAGTTTTTGAATGGAAGAAACATTAAAAAGGGCATGGCTGGTCAACAAGGTTAATTAATTGCTGTGCTGGCAGGCAGCTTTGTTTGAGAGGGCTGTGATGCTGTAATCATCTGAGACTTTCAAGTTTTTGCTGAGGAAATGGGCCATTGAAAAAATACAGGATTTTGCATAAATTGTCTGATAAATAAAAGAAGGGGGAGAAAATTCTTAGCAATCTAGTGTAAATACCAGTAATCAGAAATATGATACATTAAAACACATACATGTTTCGGGTACATTTCCTCAGAATAATCTATTCCAATGCATAGGAAAGCAAACATTAGAATACCACAGGCAGTTTTTAAAAGAGCTCTTGGTCCCTGGGCAGAGTTCTGGCAAGCAAAGGAAAACTCTGCTTGATCACACAGCATGTGTTATGAACTGCATTTGATTTTATGGCTTTCCAAGAAGCTGTCCAAAAAGAAGGTTGGTTGTGTTTTTGGGTTTTCCTCCCCCTTTCTTTGTGCAAGGGGTCTCAACCATCTTAGCATGTGTTTTTCCTCACCCAGTTGACCTAGGCCAGGGAGGTATTTTCCAAGAGGGTAAGCAGCTCCCAAAGGCAGTGACTGAAGTGCAGAGCTCACTGGTTCAATTCGGAATAGTTGGGCTTTTGCTCACCTCTGTCTTCTGGACTCCTTATTTGTCCTCCTCTTTTTGAAATTCTCCTTCTCCTTTATTTCTTTATTATTACAACAGCTGAATTTGCACTGAACCATGGTACAGTTGCAATGTACAATGGCAATGCAAAATATCTTTTTCTAAGATGGCAGCTCTCAGATGTTTCTTAAGCATTTAAGAAAACAAGCAAGTGAAAACTTGATATGCAGGCAATGTCATTTGAAACCCCACACCTACTGCAACCACCTGGAGAAGAAAGATCCTTTGTGAGATAACCGAAATCCATAAAACCAAAGCAGGATCTGCCACCCGAGTGAGCCTCTGGGGAAGGGACGTCATTAACTTCTCCCTGCAAAATTCACCCAATGCCTTTGACGGTGTAAAAAGAGAGATTTCACCTGCTAAAGAAAATTCAGTCACAGCATCTTGGTCTTAGTGAAGCTGCGCATGGATCAGACCTTTCCCTCTGGTGTAATGTGAGTGCAGTAAGGCAACCTCAAGCACCATTTATGGTATGTGTGGAAAAACCAGGCACAAACCACCACAAATAAGAACAATTCTGCTTTCAGAAGGACTGCCAGATGGAAATCTTTTGGAGGATAACTCTTTGATGAGGCTTCCATTACTCAGGTTTGGATTGTTTGTTTTAAGCAGAGTGTGTTTAAGAGCTTATAAAAATATCAATGAGGATGAAATTAGGAAAATAAAATGCAATTATTTGTTGTTTGGTTTTATATCTCATGTTTCACTTGAAATGTTATCAATGCTTAGGCTTATTAGGGAACCCCAAATGGGACAAAACCACTGTGAGTTTTATGTTAGGCTCCAAGGCTGTCATTACCAGAGGCAGCGAAATGTGTTCAATTTTGTAACTACTTGGAAGACGTGGCAAATCCTGCAATGTGAGCTGTCTACTGGGTATTTATAACACCTCAATGCCAGTCTCCTCAGGCAATTTTTGAAAAGTTGTAGTTTTTACTTGGTTCTTCTGTGTTTATGAAAAAAAAATTAAAACCAAAGGGATCTTCTTTCCAACTAACAAATAAACAACAGGGGGAAAAAAGGGTAACAGAAATGGTGGAATGAACCTTTCGTTCTGCACCAAAAAATGTCATCTTCGTCCACATGCACTATGAAATCATTTCATTATATTTCTATGGCATGGGTGGGTTGTTTGGCACTCTGTTTTATTGCAAAGCCTTTGTCCTCAAGTCCTATTTGCAACATGTGGTTTCTGCACATTCTGGGCTATCCAGTGGGAGTTTTCAATTTTACCAAGATTTAATTGAAAGTAAATAATTCTATTATTTTTGCATTGTTATAACCCGAACACTTTCACATGTCTTATGTAATTACACAAATTACTTAAAGGCAATGTAGGTTTCTTCACCAAGATTTATAATGCTTCAGAAAGTAGTTCATTCTGATGTTTTTTATTTTTAGTTAAGGTGTATTTGGCTCAGATTTTAAAGCGTAGCAGTTTTCAGGTAACTGGCCAAACAATGTAACAAGGCTCAATTTTAAGAGAGCACTCTGTCTCCATACTCAGAAGATCGAGTTGGTTGGAGGACACACAAATTCACTAGTCATTTCCCTTTATGGCTCGTTTATAGTGCAGAATTCAAATAAGAAATATTTGGAAATCTGGATGGTTTCTTTAGACTCTTACCAGATTTATATATGAACATCATTGAACCTCTCTAATTACAAAGCTGTATACCTCATAACAAGATAAAATCCTATTGTCAGAGTGGGATGGATCCCCCTGCTGTTAAAGTCACTTTTGAAAACTCCTACCACTGACTTTAGATTATCAGACTCTCTTCAGAGTCACCTGAAAGAGCTCACTTGTGCTATAGAGAGTGACACCATTTATAGAAATAGTTCAAAACCTCCTACACAAAATGTCATGGCTTAGGAATGAAAGTTGACTAAATTGAGCTTAACAAGGAAGCTTTCTCTTGGGGCTGGGAACTTAGGCGTTCACTGAAGTCAGTCATGAAACAAAATTTAAGAAACAAAAAAAATCAATGGATCTTGCTTTAGCTAGGTGTGCAGACTGTACAAATCTGCAGGCTGTGTCTTCTGGATGCCTGTGTGTTTGGCCTTGACGTGTACAGGCACAGGGAGCCAAGTACAGAACGCTAGTCTTCCTCTTCGGGGTGTATCAGCCTTGTGCACTACTGTTTTCTCGGTCATCTTCTCTTAATATTAAATTCTTTACATTGCTTTAAAAGCACAGGAACAAGACAGTTTCCTGATGTCTTCCTAATGCACTTATTTTGAAAACTAAGAAAACAGATCTGCCACCCAGTGCCTGCCAAGTTTGGTTCTGGAACTATAAAACTAAAAATACTTTTTTTCATAGCAAGAAATATAACCAATATACACTCTACACTGTCTGCAGTTGTTTTCAGCCACAAACACATATGTATTGCTCTCTGGAGGCTCAATAACAACTATTGGCTCTTTCAAAAGCCTGGCATAGCACAGGTAGCCTGCGTGTGCTCATATATGCGTGCACATATGCAAGACATGAAAATATCTCAACTTCTGTTGATTGATTGCACTTGCATCATTATATACCTTTGCATTTCTGCCTAATTGCATTTTCTAGACTTGCTTTTTACCTGCTCTATCACAGAATCACAGAATGGTTGGGGTTGGAAGGGACTCTGGAGATCATCCAGTCCAAGCTGCCTGTTAAAGCAGGTTCATGTAGATCAGGTTGCACAGAACCGTGTCCAGGCAGGCTTTGAATATCTCCAGAGAAGGAGTCTCCACAGTCTCTCTAGGCAGCCTGTTCCAGTGCTCTGTGCTCAAGCAAATGGAGTAGGCAAAGTGCACAGTGCAGTGGCAAATGATGCCGAGAGTAGTGAAAAATAACCGAGTTACATTTCAGTATTCAGGACTTATGTCCCATGTCTTCTGAGGTAGTCTCCCAAAAATAGCTCCTGGAATTATGAATCATTACATGATACTGGAAAAAAATTATGTAGCTTCCTGTGATGCCAGCAAAACTGAAAGCATGTCATGAGTGTATACTTAGCAGACATTTATAAAATCTGGGAATTTCCACTTTCCTTATTTCATGGCATAATTGTCTTCCTGAGCATCCCATGACTGTACACCAAACACCACAACTTGCTGAGGTGTATTTAGTGAAAGAGAGTTTAATCCCAGTCTGATGCTGCACAAAGGTGGTGGCAAACTTGGTGCATGATGTGTCAACGTGCAAAGTGCACCTGAAGGGTGTGCTTCCCTCCTTCATGGATGTATAGGTCCTTTTCATCTTTCTTTCTAGTTGCAGCCTGCTGGTATGCTGAAGCAATTACTGGTATAGAAATTTGCAGAGGGTGGGGGTGGGGGTGGAACTACTCTAATGAACGGTCAATTGAAATTTCCCCCAGTCATTGGTCAGTATATTTAAAGAATTACTACAGTAATTATATTTTATGAGCATGAGTCATTTTTCTGTTTTTAAAAAAAGTACTTCAATTTACCCATCTCTTTTAGTACATTTCCATTTGGTGTGGTTTGGCTGCATGGAGAAATGTGGCAGCTGGTTACTTGAAAATATTTAACAAAGCACCAGATTCCTCAGCTCTGGCATACCTGTGGACCACATATATGGACATAATTGCAAACATCTGTCTACCCACCCATGTAACAGCTAAGAGGAGTCATTTAAGAAAAAGAAGGCTAAAATAGTCAACTTTGAGGGTGAGAAACTGCAGAGCTACCTGTTTGTATGTTTATTGATTCATAATATATTACCAGCTAATGGTCTTCAGAGACAAACTCCTTGGCCATTTTCACAGGAGGGATGTCACAACACAATATATTGCAGTACCACAGTATGTCCTCATTAAGCCCAGCAATGATAGATTACAAAAAAAAGTATGAAAATTTTAAGAGCCTTCCTATCAGTTAAAGAAGGACTTTCTATGGTGGTGTGAAACAGAAAAGAGGAAAATGGGAAATGTCCCTTGGAGCTAGTTGTGTGATTAGTTACTAAGCTTAGATTTTGTGAACCATATAAATTGCTTTAGCAGTCAAAACTGAGACTTTAGATCCAAACTAACCTTCTCACCTTCAGTGAATTGTATACTAGGGAGCACTCGTGAGTCCATGCTAGTCCTGGTTTGATCTGAACCTCAGTCCAAGGTCACCCTGACCCAGGAATCCTAAATTCAGTGGTTGCCATCAAATTAAACAATTAGTAGAGTCACCTCAGTGTATTTTCTACTCTCCAAAACTGGTTGTTTTTATGATCTGTATTCAGATCTCCTGGAAATGAATCTTTCACAATACCTTGAATATCAGAATAAACATCCTTGCTTAAAATTCTTCAAGCTTTGAGATGCTTAGAATCTAGACCCACAATAAAATCTGCTAATGTATATTATACTCACATCAGTTATACTCAACTTGCTGTCACACTCAAAGCATCCCTTTCCTTTAATCCACCTTTGCCCCTCCACCAGGCATTCTAGCAGCAGAATGGTGGATTGCTGAGATGTGGGAAATCCTCAGACCTGTTAGACATGACAGAGCCAGCACCATAGTTCTTTCAACTGTAAGAATGGGACATTATAAAGTGAGAAAATTCTCGGCAGCTGTTCTGGTTATGCAGGAGCAGGGAGGAAGGTGCTCCTGCATAACCAGACTTTCATCTCCTGGGTTTATAAACAGGGTGCAGATGGGCAGCTTAGAATAGCTCCAAGGCCACTTTAAATCTCTTCTAAATTATGCTAGGATACACAGTGAGCCTAGGGCACATTCTATACTTGGAGTGAAAGTGATTTGCAACAATCTTACTCCCTGCTGAGTTAATTTTTTATATACTACATAGGTATTTTGTACAAGGTAAGAAGTTATAGCCCATATCTCTTTCTTTCAGTGGGAGACTGTTCCTTGTACAGCAGTGCTGCTTTATGAACCCAGCAAGAGCTCTTGTCAGTACACCTGAGGCAATTTAAGACCCTGCAATGTCCAGCTGACCACACAGCCCCACTGCCAGGGACTGCTGCCCCTGCCAAGGAGGCAGGGGAGTGGAGCAGCCCAGCAAGGTTATTCAAACCCCTTCATACTGAGACTTCATCCATATGCAAATATTTTAAAGTTAAAACTGAGTGCTCAGTTTACTACATATGCAACCAATCCATGGTGAATTACTAAACTAAATACTAAGTTTTTCCTGCCCATTTATTTTCTCCTTCTCTTGTTGTTAGACTCCAGGTACTCCTGAAAGGAAAGGGACATATGTCTGAAGAAATTTACCCTGGGCAGAAAAGAGGTTGAGCACATGGCTTCTCCTGCTATGTCTCAAGGCTCTGTGCAAAACCATACAGGTGAAAAAAGATCTGTCAGTGCAGTGTTATGAGAAGCAGAACATGCATTCGCTGCCCAAACAAAAGTAAAATTGAGGATGTGGTGTGGTATGGTATTTTCTTGGACTGATAATTTCTGGCTGGTCAAGGTCTGAATGCTTTGAATGGACTTCATTTGCCATTTGGATGTACCTCATGTTGATTTACAATTGAAATGATACTGTAACACCATTATTCACTGTACAACTCCAAAGGTGCATAAGATGTAAAATCTGCACCATGTTAAAAGGCAAGCTGGAAATCAGCTCTAAGCATTTATTTTGTGGCACAAATTCTAGCTTTTTTGCCAAGCCAAAATGCTGTCTCCTGTCATAAATGCTACACATAAATACTGTATAATGGGAACAAGGTGTCAGCTAGAGGCTTGCAGGTTCTGCTTAGTTCTTAACCTTTTTTTTTCCTATTTCTTGACACATAGCACAACCACAGTTGTGGTACTATTAGGCTGACTAAAATGCTGTTTTCCAAACAGATGCAGTGAGACCTAGATCTATATCAGCCAGAGGCATAAGATCCAAGGAAGGGCATGAAACCCAGGTACAGATCATTACTGGTCTGGTGATTGCCAGTTTCTTTGTAGAATTGAACTTCCACAATTGTAATTTCTGTTTATATGGAATGACAGGACAACCTCCACTGTCTCACTTGAAGATAACTGTTGCTAGAACAGCTGCAGAGAACAATAATTATACCTCTGGAGAGATCCTGAGGTGTCTAGCAAAGATTGTGTCCCAAGTGGACTGAAGCTGGGATTCTTTTCGCTGTATGCATTGGTTTAGTTATTTCAGATAATTGTAATTAAAGAAGCATTGGAATCATTGGTCAGTAATTTCATGTCAACCATGATTTAATTGTAAATAACCATTTCATTAATTGATAGATATGGAACAGAGTCTGTATAATTAACTGTAAACTCCAACATCCACCTATTGTCTGAAGGCAGGGGGTTTGTGCCAATTCTCCCAGCATGTGTTGTACTTTGGAAACTAAACTAAAGTCACAACTCGAGAACATAACTGGGCATGAAAAACCTGTATTCAGGGATTTCAGTGCAGATGTAGAGTGAAGAAAGCATCTTGCCAGAGAGAACAATGAAATGCTTTCACAGAACAATTGATATAACTTTCCTCAGCAGGGGAAGGATAATCCTTTGGGACCAGTCAGCACATGGCATGGATTCAATTCCCTGCTCTTTGAGACTCTCTATAAATGGGCTGGACCCAGAGTTTTAATTGTTCTTGACATTTATCAGTAAAATATCTTCTTTTTATTTGTTAAAGAGTATTTTCTGTTTCTCACTGGCATGTGGGTAAGAATCTTTAAGACTTTGAGGTCCTCTGATGCCATTTCCAGAATCACAGCGTACTCTCTGCTTCAGAGCTTTCCTATCTTTCTATCCAGCAGGATTACTAGATAGCACTCCTATAAAACTGGTATGAACACCAGATCAAATGAAAGTAACACTTTCTGTTCCTTCCTTTTGCCTCTAAGAGTTCAAGTCATAAATGAAAAAAGACAGATCAGGAGTTGTCTCATGTTTAACCTATTTATTCTGACCTCTTTATAATTCCTGAGTAAAGGATGGCCTTAATAAGGAATGACCAGTGTCCCTGCAGAGCTGATTTCACAAAAGTCAACAGTGAGCACATCAACATGAATTAAATGCTGTTGAGGGTGCTGCCGGCTATCCCCCTCTTCACCAGCTCTCATGATGATGGGAGCTAAATTAGAATCTGGCAGAAACCATGGCAAAAGTTATTTTCTTTCCACCATTCTCCATTCATTCCCTAAGTACTAAGGGGTTGGGAGGATAAGACCAACCAGTTTAAAGTTCTCTCAACAGGTAGGTGGCCAAGAGAAATGGCAGCAACAACATCACCTGTCAGAAGCAGCACCCAAAAGAGATGTATCAGCAGCAAGAGCTTGTGACACTTCTCCACAAGTCCCGCTTCTTTGCATTGTGGGTCTTTGGACTGCATTTTGGTTTTGTGGTGAAAGAGGCCCACCAAATGCCTTGGGAAAGATGCTGGTCCTGAGAGTGGACAAACTGATTTGTCAGAAGCGTGACCTCTTCCTCGGCTGTCTTAGAGCAGCCTTCCAGAAGGCATATTTCTGATGAATTATGCTACATCAGCTGGGTTTGTCATTTGTTACTAGCCTAATATACTTTCTGAGCAAGGGCTGAACACCTCTCCCCATCATTTTTCCCCTCTTCTCTTTGGAGGCTTTATTCCACACTTGAATTTGTTCATCTGCTAGTGCCAGTATTTATCCACATAGAAGGACCAGATAACAAATGCTACTAAATCATGGAATGAAAGAGGCAAATTCTCTCAGGTACTGTAGAGCAGAGTGGATCCACTGACATCAAAAGAATTGTGCTGAATAATGTTCTGGCCTGAACTGTTTTGTGTGGGGTCAGGATGGAGAAAATTCTCATAGGTAACTGAGTCCAGACCCTGCTACTTCTCTTTCACAGTCTCACCAATTTACCAAGGAGTCTAAATGTATAGACAGGTGGGGTGTTTTTCCCCTTCTGTTACTTCAGTGTCTGACTGTCCTGATTATTAGAAATCTTATTTACAGACTAAATTAATGGATATCATATCCGTGTTACCTCCACAGTCTCTTGTGGCTCATCTCTTTACCCTCATTAGTTTTCTACTAACTGGTGCAAATAAAGAATATAATTGATCCTAGTACTTGAGCTACTGGATTGAGTAAATCAATGTCATTTAGGTAGTGGGTCCTCTAAGCAGCAGAGCCCTGACACCATCAGCTGAAGCCCTGGAAGAAACAAAGTTGCATTTGGCTCTGACAATTTATTTCAGCAGCCTATTGATGTGACTGCACAGCTTTCACTTCTCAAACTAGGTCACTCTAGTGACCTACTTTGCAGCAATTTTTGTTTGTGTCCACAATCACCCTTTTGAAATAGGTACTCTACCTCTTTGTCCATTTCACAACTCTGTTCCTGATTAGACACCTTTTTTTTGAACACAAGTAATCAGAATCATATATTGCATTTTAGATTAAGCCTTGAAATTGTCTCACAATTATAGCTGCCATAGAAATATTTCACCTGCTACATCCTAAGATCACAATTACATCTAACTTGGGATCATCATCATTCCACATTTCAGTGGTATATCCAGGCATACGTCCCTCTTCTCCTTTTTTTCCAACAGAATTTATTGTTATTCATCCTGAAGGGCTGGATTTTGCAGTGCTGTTCACTTTCATTCCATTTCTATTACTTCTGTCCTCATCTCATCCAGCTCTCTCTGCATGGTATTCTAGTCCTGTGAATTGACAGTGCCTTCCAACTTTGTGTCATCAACATATTTCATAAGCCCACTCCTATGTTTGGAGCCAAAACCACTCCTTGAGGAACTCCATTAATAGCCTATCTCCAGCCCAATACTTTCTCTCTCAACACAGAGTGCTGTCATCTCTTTAACCGGTTTTTGAGCCATCTTACAGTTTCTGTCTTAATCCCCCTTTTCCTTACCTACGCAGACGCTTTCTCACATGGCACCAAACCAACTGTTTTACTGAATTCAGAACACTGTATTTCCTTTGTCTAGGAAAAACAGTCATCCTGAAGAAAGCTATTATGTTAGTCTGGCATGACCAGACTATGACCAAACCAGACTAAAAATGGTGTTTTCCATTTTCCGGCTTATCTTTCTTCTGTTCTATAAAATCTGTTCTACAGACTTGCATATGGTTGCAAACTAAATGACCCCAAGATCACCAAAGCACTTCTCCTCTTCTTATTTCATTTTGACAGCTGGGTATGGTGTTTCTTTGTCATCTCATCTGTCTCATGTGTCCCAGAGGGGGAATTTCTATCGAGTTGATGATCATGTGCTGCTTCCCCAAAATTTCTGGTGTGGAGGGTAACCTGTCCCCTCCAAACCAAGTCTGATGTGGCACTTTGAGATCTGTTTCTAGCACCATAATTCCCTATGGGCATAGTATGTCTCTCTCCATTGTCAGTGTCATTGTGCACAAAGGGAAGCAAAAGGCATGATGTCTTATTTTTAGGAAAAATCATTATTAATCTCCACCCTGGCCTAGTTAATTTTTGTTCCCGTGCTTCTTTTGTGCTCAATTCCTAGTTACATGGACAAAATTTTTTTGCCTTTTTTTTTTTAATTTCCTCTGTATGGTCTAACACAGCTTGACTTTTGGCAATTTGTACTTTGTTTCTGCTCTTTGACCTCTTAAGATGCTGCATTCTCTGCTAATTAGGCTTCTTCTCATTCTTTTTAGACTCTCTGTTATTATCCATGTAATTTTTAAGGTGGATTTTTATTTAGTTCCTTCCTACATGACCCCCTCCTACTTTTACCCTTACTTATGAAACAAGTTCCAGGTATTTTTTGGAATTCTGACTCAATGCAAACTCAATTTTAAGTAGCTCTTGCTTTTCAGCCTCTATCAGGAAGTGAATGACTCCTTCCTGAGGTAATTAATCTTCACATATTTCATGAACCAACCATTATCACTCCCAGTCTTATTTTGTTTCCAACTCTTTTTGATCAGTGCAGAACTTGGAATACCTTTGATCCAGACAAGTCTCTGCTCTGTGCCTTGCAGAACAGGGGACTCCAGAGACACAGAACTATGCTGCAGGTAGACAAAATCACAGTAATAACCTTATAAAGACTTTTTGTTCTGAGATATACATATTCATATTTAGAGAAAGAGGGCATGATAATGCAAGAGTAAAAGGAATCCATCAAGCTTAAATATTTAAATCACATTAATGGAACCAAAAATATGGTAATGTGTCTTAGCAAGCCATTGTACCAATGAAAGGAAATTAATCCTCCTGTTTCATAACTCACAGAAGAAAAAGTGTTTTTTCTTAGCAGTACTAAGTTGGCCAGGGGGAACCAAAGGTGTGTTTTGAGCAAACTACTGGGTAAGAAAGTACCATTTTTACAGAGCTCTGTTTGAGAAAAAGTCCATACTTAAAGAATACTTAATATTTACACATTCTTTAAGCCTCTGATAGAGATACCCAAATCCCATGCTCATTGTTTAGCTTCTACTACAGCTACTTAGCCTAAAAGTGGAAAACTGATTGAAAGAGTTATTCCTTCTGCTTGACTGGCTACTACTCAGAAGTTGGTACAAAGGTATTGGACAGCACCAAGCATGAAAGTTCCTTAGTATTTAATAAAGGCCCCTCTCATGAGAGACAGCTATTGATAGTAATATGAATACTTAAATTTAATCTTTGCTGTTTACAGCTAGACCTAATCCTAACTAGAGCAGTGGTGAAGGTCTGAACTGTTCTCCATCTGAAGAGAAATAACAGAGGCTAGCACACGGAACGCCAAAGCCCTGACAGGTGTGTGCTATTTTAAGAAGAAATGTTAAAGTAAAAATGTCTGAGGTGGAACACTGAGCCTTGCCATACAGTGCAGCCCTTGGCCAGCAGGAGTGAGGTACAGGCAGACAGCCTTTAGCAGCTGATGTCAGGATGGGGCAGAACAGCATTTCTAATGTTCGTAAGAATGCATGGGCTACACTCCTTGAGCTGCACAACAAAGAGGAAGGAGGAACACAGTGTTGCTTCCTTCCAGGCATGCTGTCCAGCTGACATGTTTGAGTCTTTTCCAAGGACCATACTCAAGGGAATGGTAGGAGACATCCTGCCTCCCTGAGGCATCACAACTGAAGTGGCTCACATGCACAGTGTGAAACACAAGATTCAGGGCAAGGTTGTGCAATAAAATGAGATGTCTCACCCCAGAAAAATATCCCCTGCTAACTTGTACATTTGCTTAAACCATTGTTTCTTATCACATATGATGTCTTTGGGAAGATCATTATGAGTCATTAGAATATAAGTTCCAGACTCTTATCAATAACTGCATTATAGCACCCCATGTCATCATGGCTGTGTTATTTCACACAATTCCCCCTAGTTAGGCAAAACATTATCTTATCTAAGAAGATACCAAACAGTCTCTATTAAAAACAGGTTCTACAGGGCAGTGCTTTTTTCAGGCAATTTTTTAAAACTAAAAATAGCAGTTCAGCTCTTAATCCTCCAGCAAACCAGTGTCTCCATACCCTTACAGCTTTTTGTCTCCTGAATGTGGGATTTTTTCCTTCTGTGAATGTGGAAAGAGAGCCAGCACAGAAAATACAGTAAATTTACTGTGTTGTATTATATAGACACCAAGTTTTTATTTGTACCCACAATATGCAAAAAAATATCTTCCAGCTCTGACACGGGCAGCCACATAAATTTCAGAGAGGCTCCTGCTCTGACTCACTCTATAGAGAAATGTGCTCGAGTGCATGAAACGAGTTTTCTCTCCTTTTTTCTCTTCTCTGCCAGAGAAGACAGAGGCCAAAATCAGGATACTACAACCTTTTATGCATATACCCACCACCCACTGAAATTAATGGGAGAAGTTTGAGTGACTCCCTGCTTAGAGAGAAATAAGGAGTACTTTTAATTGTGCTTTTAACTGAAGCGTGTTAATTCAGATTTGTGCCAAGAAAGGGTTGATTCTGCTCTCAGGCAACCTCTTATAAAAATTCAATCCAGCTACTTTGCCTGGATCCTGGAAGAATGATTTGGGCTCAGGAAGCTGGTTTTGTGGTAAAGGAAAACATCGGGTTCTGCAGTGTTTGAAACTGTCTGCATGTCTCCAGCCAGCCTGCACGTCACACATGTGTTTCCTGGCTGTGGAAAGCCAGTGCTGAGCTGCCACGCAGTACCTGTGGCACAGAGCACTGCAGTGACAGGTGCCTCCTTTAGAAGCAAACATGTTGCACTGGTGTAAGCTCACCCAAATGATGTCTGAGAGCAGGGCAAAGAAGCCTGACCACTACTCATCTCTCCGTATTTCTGATTTTATTCCTCTAAGCTTTTGATCACTTCAAAGTCTGATGGCTTCAAAACAATGCCAGGCGTAATTCCTTTGAATTTTAGGAAGCATGCCATAAGAAAGCAATGACTGCCAAATATTTTTAATTTGTCAGGGATCATCCTTAATCCATGCTGTGAGCAGGAGCACAGTTGTTTTCATTCAGAACTTGACACTGGCTGAACTGGAGCATGTGCTGATACGTCGCATAATGCTAAACCTTAAGCCTTCTTCCAAGTGCCTCTGAAACTTGAAAGGTTTAAGCACTCATTTTTTTCTCACCTAAGGGGTGGAATAAATTGTACATCTCATCTGGCTTTAATTTCAGGCAGTATTAGTAGAATCTCCAGCATTGTAGTGGGGAATTGGCTGGAAACACTCCTGTTGGAGCCAGGGACTCTACCCTCCCAGAGATTGGTTTGCCACAGCACAGACGTTCTGTGCAGCTGATGCAAAACACCGTTTGAAATATGGAAACATCCAGCATTTTTGCTCTGTGGCCAAGATAATCCCTCTTTTCTGCCACTTCACTGGGACCCACCCCGTGGAACTGATGTGAGAGTTTAGCTCAAGTCATGGTGCAAGTCAGACAAGGCCAAATTCTCATCTGGGCTGTACCCATGTAACTCTACTAAGGCAACACAGCTGAACAGGTGTAATTCAGAGAAGAATAAGAAATTAGCCTTAAGCCAGCACTGCAAATTCAAGGCTTCATTTTATCCCGTGTTTTCTTTTTGTAGCCCCATTTTTCAATGACTGCAGTTCTGCTCAGGTTCAGCCACCAAGCACAGAGCTCATTGTGGCATGGGAACTGCAGTTTGGACCTCACGGATCCTGGGCCTTAAGGCTGACCAAAAATATCCTCAGGGACAACTTTGTAAATGCTCACTATTCAGCTTAGGTGCCAGAGTCTTACAAAGTGCTCATTATAAATCTTGTGGAAAATGTGACAGTGTAGCGAAATGTCTAAACTGGAGCAGTTCTTTTCTAGAAGCTGGATTTTCAGTGTGCTGTGCACTGCTCTATTTTCAAATCCTTATTTTAGGAGCATGGATTTTTATCGGAAAGTTGCTGGGTAATTAACAGGGTTTGGGTTTTTCTGGTTGTTTTTCTTGTTGTTGTTGTTTTTTGGTTTTTTGCGGGTTTTTTTTTTGTTTTGGTGGGGGTTTTTTTGTTTTGTTTTGTTGGGGTGTTTTTTTTTTTGACAAACCCCAAAATGTAACCCCCACCTCATCTAACTGATTATCTTAGAGAGGAAAAGCATCACATTAGCCTCCTGAATATGACATGTCAAGTGGACAGCATCTTGCAAGCCAAAGACATAAACACTAACTCACCCACATAATTTTATTACTGACTAAAATAAAACCATATGATGTTTCTGTATCAGTGCCTGCAAAAATTAGTTCACTAGATTCTGGCACTATAAAGTGTCCCTAACACTTTTGTTCATACACAGATATGGTCCAATGAAAAATGGTGATAGTTATTTTCAAGGAATAGAGGAATAGCTGGAAAGCATTTCCCCCAGAAGAGAAGTTACCTCAGCTGTTTGCCATTACTGCCATCGATGTTAACTCAGAAGATGTTAAAATCGTAGTGTATACAATAAACTAAATTTTATAGGTCTTATTCTATAGACAGTGAAGTAAATGAAAGGATTCAGATTAAGTTCAGTGGATTTTGGAGCTGCCTCTGTGCTTCACACCAAACATTACAGATACAAGTTCAAACCCTCTGACACTGTGTATTTCTCACAAAACTTAAAAATGGTGCTACCTAGTTTCAGGAATAACTGTATAGTCAAGGCAACATCTATCCAGAAGACAATTGCTTCCATCTGTTTAAAAGAAATACATTGTTTAGTTATACTTGCATACTTTTACAAGAAGAATGGCAGCATAAATACATGAATTCTGGCTACAGCACTGTTTTAAAAAACTACTGGTATTTAGCACAGTTGTATTTTGACAGAGCAAAATACAAGTTACCTACAAAACCTGCTATCTCAACTAGCACATTCGAAAATAAAATGCCATGATTTATGTAATATCTTGTCATCCAGGGACCTTGAAATATTTTACAAATAAGAATTACCGTGATGTATCCTCCCTTATTACTTCCACTCCACAGAGTGAAAGTGAGGCATTTACTCTGTTGAGCAACTTGCCATGTTTGACAAGCAGAGCCAGGAATAGGGCCTGTAATGGTATTGCCTTATTGTCTTTTTCTTCCATGGTGTTGTCTCTTTTCACTGAATCTGTTACTACAGATCACATCTACAATAGCTAGAAACAGCTGCTTGTGCACAACACCTTAAAATTATCAGAAAAGTCTGTGAGACTGAAAGGTCTGGAACAAAAGCCTTCATTGTTGAAGCTTAGGAAATGAAATGTAACTGTCAGGTTATACATCCTGTGGGTGAGGCACTGTAGAGCAGCATCACAAACAACTGCAGGGCGATGTGACAAAGCCAGGCTAAGATTTCAAGCTGCAATGCTTGGCACCTGAGGAAGGGGTTGGGATAAGCTTGGTCTGTAACACGTGGGCAGTACAGAAAATTGTCTCTTTTCAAAGATTCTCTAGGACTTTTAGTCCTCTGAACCTAAGACCTTTTGGATGAACTCTTTTTTAAACATCACCAAGGGCTGCCACTGTCTCCTGTGATTAACAGTGTTGTCCTTGATGGTTGTGTAGTAGAGAGGATGAGAGATGTCCCATTCTTTCCCCCCCAGGCACATGTGGCCGTGCCATAAAGCGGAAAATCCATATGCTTAAAGCTAAGGTCTAATCACAATTCTATATACTGGCTCATCAAATGCCTGTGGGTGTTTTTTAGAGAATAATTTTGGTTGCAGCATGTTGATTTGCAGTTGGGGAAATGCTGGTGCGATCTTCACCCACTGCTTCACACTGGCTCTGATGACTTCTGTGTGTGTCTGTTTTTGCCTACTCATTCTGGGACGTCACTGGCCTCCACTTGAAATGAGACGTGATGTTTAAGTGCGCATGACGAAACTGTCAGGCAGAGTTTTCAAAATGAAAATAAGATGTCCAAGAATTCAGGAGAATTTGTAAGCTGTAAAATAAACCAAATCTGGACATTTTCTGAGCCAAAAAGATACAAGACAGGTCCAATTAACAAGACACAACTATTTAGAATTTTCATTCATAATAAAATGTTCAGTTATATAACCACAGCCAAAAGAAAACCACACAATTTTTTCACTGCAATTATTTTAAATAAAGTGTGTCATTTTTTTCTCAGCCTGATCTTTGGCACCAAGATAGAATTGTGCTTGAAACGGAGCAGTAAAACACAATTAGCCTTTTTATTTAGCAATGGTAGTTTCAAATGCATTCAGCTCTAATAAAAATTGTGGAGTTCTTGAATCGACAATAAATCACAGATTAAGATGCCTAGCAGAAACAAATACTAGTTCTATATTTTTAAAAGAAACATTTGATATTGTAGCCTCTCTGCCTGTTCTTTGTTCTCCTCCTTACCCCTTCACTTCTTCCAAAGATTTGATTTATGCCACTATGGTCAAAATTTCATTACCTGCTATTTAACCCAGTTGAAATAAAACCTGTCTTGAGCAATCTGGAATATGTGAAAAATTAAAGTTTGCTTTTTGATCTTTTAGTTTAGGATATTGAACAGAAACTCCTTTTCTTTTCTCTCAGAAGCGACTACCTTGATTTCTTAATTTATTTTTAAAATTTCTTTCAGCAACAAGGAATGGAAGATTAAAGAAACGGGATATGGTTTAGAAAACTTTTTTCCATGGGCGTGCCCTATATGACAGACTGTGTCCCTGAAACACCTTGGCTCAAATGTAGTAGCCGTGGGTGTGGTGATTATTTCCTGGCACAAGGAGGGATTTCAGGAAAGCACTGACTCTGCCTTCTCCACCCAGGCAGGTTCCTGACCTCTACTTACAAGTGACAAGAGCCCTCGTGTGTATAAATCCTACAGAATCCTTTAGGCAAAACCACTCACAGTGTTTGCATTGTGGGACTGTTCTCTTGAAAATATAAATGTATGCATAGCGTGCCTGAGGGTACCCAGTTTTGAATTATAGAGTGCCTTGTGAGCAGTCGTGGCATTTGGTTTGAAGACACTCCCCCTGCCTCCCTCCCCACTTCCCACTTCTTATTTTAAATTCAGCTTTTCAAAAGCTTGTTACCAAAAATATTCTGATAGATCGGTGGTGGTGCTGACTAGCAAGAGCTTTGCAATAGAGAGTGAAAGATCACTTTATAGACTTCAGCTCCTTCCTGGAATGGCTACTTTTTTCCTTTCACATTTTTCCCCCCCTCTTTTGGCAGATATATTAAAAAAAAAAAAAANAAAAAAAAAAAAAAAGAGTGTATGGATTTATTGCTGTATGGGGCTGTTAGATGAGTAGCCACAGAGATCAAAGTGCTCTCTCTGCTGAACAGGTGTGGCATGGAAACTGCCAATTCTCTCCTTCCTAAACCCTGCACTGAGGGAATATATTTTTTGGACAAGACTTTACACAACCAAACCTGCAGAAAGCCCGAACTAGAAAAAGTTTCACTGAATAGGAGGAGTGGACACAGGAGCTGTGTCTCCAGATCAGGCTTAGATAGGTGGTCTGACAGAGTACATAAGTAACACTAAGCTAATTCTCCCCCCATTCCTTTTAACACATCTAGCTTCCCCCGGAATTTTTGCAAGGCAACTGTGATGGTAGTAAGTACATCATTAGAGAAACTATTTACAAGACCAACAAAAGACAATTTACAAGAGCATGTAGTGACAGGACAAGGAAGAATGGCGTCAAACTGAAAGAGAGTATGTTTAAGTTAGAAATTGGAAAAAATTTTCTCTCCTGTGAAGGTGAGGCACTGGAACAGGTTGCCCAGAAAAGTTGTGGATGCCCCATCTTTGGAAGTGTTCAAGGTCAAGCTGGATGGAGCTCTGAGCAACCTGGTCTAGTGGAAGGTGTCCCTGCCCATGGCAGGGGAGTTGCAACCAGATGATCCTTAAGCTCACTTTGAACCCAAAGCATTCTTATGATTTTATGATTCTATGATCACTGGGCTACTGATCTGATCTTTGTGGTAGGTTTGCAGTGGGTTAGACCAGGAGATCTGTTTGCCTCATACATGGATCTCTTGTTTTCTTTTACTGGAAAGGAACAAGAGAACACTAACTGTGGTCAACGCCAAAAAGAAAAACACCATATCTGTTCAGAAAATGACCCTCCCGTCTTCTTTGTAGAAAAAGACCGAAGTATTCTGATTAATCCTGTCAAGGAGACTGTGGTGGTGAAGAGGAACCAAGGAGCAACAGGAGCATGAATTGGAAAAGGACAGACCATATTTTAGGCACAAATCAGATCAAAACTGCCCAGGGGCTGAAGCTTTTGGAATCTGCCGGTACCAAGTGACACATGGTTTGAACCGCAGCAGTGGAGCTGTTGCTGAGAGCTTTGATGTCTTAGGAGGATCTTGTGAAACATCTTCCTCAAGCAGAGCATGGCCTAGGTCAGTGCAGGGGATTCATCGAGGGACAAAGCAGTCAGCCAGCAAGTCTGGTCTTTGGAAGCCTTGAAGTTTAAATGGGCTTGAGTAGAGTCCTGCCCTTGTTTAAGCAAGTCCAGGAAGAGGAACATCCTGGAAAGATCAGGCCACAGGCAGTTGGGTTCAAGAAAAGGAGGTTAGGGGAAACAAAGACAAGAATGAGTTGCTGAAATGGGCTGTGCCCTCCAAAGCATCCTATCTTTAAATAGTCTTGGCTGGAACCCAGGATTCCTGATCATTCCTCTGCTTGTCAGCAAATGTCTGTGAAACCCGCATAAAAATCTGTTTGATTCTCCTTGGGTACAGGTCTACAGCACCATCCCTGCTGTATATCACACTAACTCACATCCCTGTCATAGTGATTCTATTCACCACTGGTACAGCTCACCATTTCCACAGCTTACCATCGTGCATGGGGAAATTTATACAAAAACACCCCATCCTCAAAAAGGGTGTTACTGACTTCTGAAGTGAAATACTCAGAAACAAGGAAATTTCTGTGCAGACTACACTGACACCCTTACTCACATGAATGGATTACAACTTTAATTGCATTGAACTCAATGATCTTGGAGGTCTCTTCCAACCTTAATGATACTATGATTCTTTGGTATAAACCCTCTATCTTATTTGGAAATTGAAGTTTCCATTTCTGCACAGTGAGTATTTATTTGGGGGTATTTGTTGCCTTGCGCAATGAATGAGAGAGGAATCTAGTGAGGAAAAAGTTCTCCCTGTGAGTGCCTCTTTAAAGACAACCTCTTAGTTGATGTAGATGTGTGGTGTCTGACAAAGACTGTTCTGAAATAATTTAAAGTGTTGTATCATAAATCTCCTCAGAACAAAGAATACAGACCAGGAAGACATGTTTTCTGAAACAGTGCATCAGAGACAGCTGATTACACAAAATCCTGTCTTCAATGGCAAGGGCACCTGAGCTCGGGCTCCTTCATTAAGGGGGATTGGGAATTGATGCCAAGCAATCCTGTTTCCCATCTTTGTCTTGGTCTCCCAAATATTTTAGAAAATGTGTATATTTTTGTCAGGCATTTTAGCACAGCTGCGAAGTTGTTCGGTTTTTTTCCCCATCACTTCTGGATTTTTTTTTTTTGCGTTATGGAGTGTAAACAGAATGCACCAAACACAGCACCTAAGCACACACTTAACTTCAAGCTTCAGTGGAGCTACTCGTGTTCACAATTAATGATACTTACATTACGTGGGTATGTCCTCCTGACAAAGGAGCCCAATGGAGAAGGGCTGAGAACCCTACTGAAAGCCAGTGGGAGCTGGACATCTGACTCCCCAAACTCTCTCCTAAATTCATTTAAGAAGCCCTGCAATTCTGGGTTGAGGCCCAAGAGAGAATTTTCAATTCCATGTCAGTACATTACTATTCAGTGCTCAGATCTGATGTTATTAGGTGAATGAGGCAGCCATGACATTTATTTGCCATGACTTACAAAAAGAGAAGAAAACCCCCTGTGTGCAAGTGCTTTGAGTATTCACTTGGTTGTAAACAGGCCGTTCATTAACAGTATATCGGTGTTTGTTGCACGATTGCTCCATTTACACCCACACTGCACATACAGGGTTTTACCACCACTTGGTCTCTTTTCTTCGCACAGCATTGCCCGCACAAGGAATGCATGTTATTTAGAACATGGAGAATACTACTAATTAAAGAAGAAATTAATAAAAGGAATACCAAGAGAAGACAGACAAAACTAGATTGAGTCACTGGTCCCACATCTCAGGTTCTCGATTTGGGAAAAGGAGAACAATTGTACCAATTGCCTCTGAGTATTTATGAAAAAAACCCAAACAATATATCTAGGTTCATATGACATCTGCATGTAAGTGGAAATTAACCTTTGGGTACATATGATTTGGGTAAATCTGAATGTGTTTCCAAAAGGACTTTGGGAGGTACCTGTCTGTTTTACAGACTGTCATCTGCCACATACCAGCCTTTTGTCTGAAAAGATCTACATTATACCTATTCCAAAGAAACTGCAAGATTTGGGAGAAATGGTGGGAAAAATGTATTTTTTGTTAAGTTTTGGTTTTGCTTGATTCATGCTCAAACTTTCCTAAAATAGTCACTCTTGGAAAGAGAACAACTCTGGAAAAAGTTCAGCCAAGAAGGCTAAAGTTTATGAAAATAATAAATAACTGAAACTGGGCCTTCAGAATGGAAATGTTTAGATGAACTTAATATTAGTGCTTTTACATATTGGTGCTTCACTGGTTTTTGAGTCAGAAATACAGAGTGCAGGAAATGAGTGGGAGAAAATCGCTGGGTTGGTTTTGCTTTTATTTTTTTTCTTGCTAGTGTGCTTTTAATGAAAACAGGAAGAAAATAGAATATGACATGTACATTATGTGATACTGATACAGTTCACTTAGACCAATGACGCATCCTTCTGCTACCAGTGAATCATTCTTGGTGAGTAAAGTGAATCGCAACTGAAAGTGGAAAAGTTTTGTAAAATTTATACCAAGTGTTCACATCATACTTTAGTACATTAATAGTAAGCCCACAATCAGGTACCTTATGCTGTTGTGCAATGAGGGAGATGAAAAGAAAAAATTAAATCATGTAAGTATTTTAATTTTCTGAGGTTTGTAGACTGATGCTATTGACAACATAGGCATCAGTAAAATTTGGAGAACAGTTGGGAATAATAGATAAAATTAGAGCTCATAAAATTTTTGAGATATCATTTGATATGTTGCAGCTGCATTTTAAAACATGTTTTCACTTACTTGTGATAATTGCTGCTTGGAAATACCAGTTTGTACAGCTTTGATGGTTGCTTCATTTCCATGGAAATGCTCAAGCGCTCAGTTAAGCACTTAACTCGTACAACTAACAAACACAGAGCTTTCAAAATGGCCTTCAAAAGCATTTGAAACATATATATTATGGCTCAGAAAACTCATGTGAGATTCTTCCTCCTATGAATTTTCTACTGACAAATATGTTCGCAAATATTACTTGGAAAGCAAATAGAAAAGAGTTACTATTTATCTTGTTTTCCTGAGTTTTACTGATGTGAATGCCTAAGCTTGTTATTTGGAGCCTTTGTCTTCTCTCTGGCAATGCTGTTTGATGTTCCACAGTTCGGTATGGATAATCTCCCCAACAGGAAAGACTTCGGGGTTAATATTGGGTAAAAACATCTGAGCTCTGAGTTCCTCCATGTCTCTATTAGTGTCTTGAACTGAATAAAGCATGGTCAAAACTTGAAGGATTGTAATTTTTTTTTTGTTTTGTAACCAGTGGCCAACCTCTCTCCTGCTTCTCGCACCCAAATGGAGGAGAGGAGAAGCCTACATGATACTCCACATAAGCTCAGGAGCTGCCCAGGCAGAGCAGAATATAAGATGAAATCTCAGTCACTGATAAACACTGCCTCACCTCCAGAGACACAACAGATTATGGAATAAGGTTATGACAGTCACCAGTCTTTCAGCTCAGGGCACTCTGCTACGAATGCAGCTCACATTGCTCTTTCATGGGATTTGAAAGCAATTATCACCCATCTCTACAGAAACCACATATTTATCAAGAGTCACCTCTTTGGTTTCTGTAGTGGTAATCTTCACAGAAGTTAGCGTTTTTTGTGAATCAATCTTGTCACATCTGGTAATGAGTGAAACTCATGGAACTCATCTGGGCGTCCCTCAGTGGCCCTCAAGATGCACCCTGATCATCCTTCTGCTCCTTTAGCATGAACTTCAGCAAAAACCAATCTGACCTGCAAAACGTGAGGCCAAAATCTGCTCTTAACATTAGTTTTGTCAAAGGTATAAACCAAGAATAACCTGCCAGACGCATCTGAAGGCCTTTGAACCTGGGGCCAAAATGGCAGAGTCAGAGGTCTGGCAGAATGCATGCACCCATGTGTAAGCAGGGAGTGGACTGAAAGCCCTGGCAGCCATCAGGAGTGCTCCTGGACTCCAAAAGCCATAAATGATGGATGAGTTAACTGGCATGAGGTCCAATTAATATGCCCTATTATTGGACAGATTTTTCTAGCTTCACTCTCAGGGCTCTGAATTTTCTGAACAGACTTCTGGCAAAAATTTTCAACATTTAAGATACATTTCATCTGAAACAGAGATAATTGCTTCTATCAATTACTAAAATTAGTTTTTATTAGTTACTTAGCTGACACAGTGCAGTTCATAACTTGAGATGAATGTATGACGCATTCAGGTCACTCTTCCTTCATCAGCAAGGAGGAGATGGAATCAAAGAAGGCAACTGTTAAAGCATGGAAAGTAGCATGGTATTGGGAAGAGAATAAACCCTCAAGAAAGCGAAAGGAAAAGAAAAAGAATTAAGAGAAATCAGAAAGTACAATTAGAAAATTTCAATCTAGTAAACTAAGTTGGTGAGGCCAGGAGAGGGGAAAATTTGAATCCAGGTCCAGTACTGGCATACATTCATCAAATGCTTCTGCTGCAGAACATCGCATAAGAAAACTGTGATTTTTTTTTAAAGCTTCTTAAGTGATGTGCGTGCACATTACTGTGACTTTTATTTGGAGTTGAATGTTTGAATTTCCCCCAATGGAACTGAAAATCCTGCTCAAAGTACTCTGCTATCCAGACAGGCCAAGCAGCTCATGTGGTAATGTAATGCTACATAGATACGGTTGGTAAGAAGGAGGAGTAGCAGAAACACTGATTCAGGGTGGGGGAAGAGAGTGTCCTTCTGAATTTTATAGAAATCCTTCTTTCACCTCAAATACTATACTGGATAGTCCAAACTTAGTATAGATTTAGGCAACCAGAAGTTAAATGTTGAGATATATCTGTATATACATAGACACAGAAATAGCATCTATTTTCTTCCCATTTACCATTTCTTTCATATTGGGTAGACAAAGATGTCAATGAACATGTCACTTCCTATCTAATTTTAAAGTACAGCAAGCTCCTGGAAAGAGTAAAAATACAAGATATTTCTCTGACAAAAGTTTTGAAAAGTCATGTTGCAAGCTTTCCCTACACAGTTACACATTGTGCAGGGCACAGAAAGTTCTGTCACAAAGTTTCATTCCTGTTGTGCTGGTAAGACTGCCCACAGTGTCACGTAGTGATTCCAACTTTTGTCCAGGTTAATAGCACGTCTGTGAAAGTCCTTTGCTTGTGTACTATGCATATAGTACATAGGTTGCAAATCACTGAATTTACACGCATGTATATGCCTGAATTGACCATTTGTAGTTGCGCACACCCTGCCCAGGAGAAGGAAGTAGCTACCAACTCTTGCAACTGAATAGCAATATGCTCTTTTCCCTACTGCCTTTGAGATTTTTCTTCCAAGAGATATAGCTCTGCAGGGACTGATTGCTTTCCAATTAGCTTTTCTACATTTACAAAGCATAAATCAATACAGACCACATTAACACACAGTTCTACTAGATCCATTACAAAGCCTGGAATTCCGTCCAAGACAAGCACCAATGCTTTATTTCAGATTACTGTAAATCGTGACTGGCCCATTTTGACTTTTGACTGATGAGATGTGATACTGGAGATGACCTTTGACTGGACAGGGTCAGATGTTTAGATTGACATCTGCTGCTACCGGCTCTGTTTGCAGTAAGAACCAACACTGCTGCTGGCTTCTACGGAAAAAGTTTTCCTCTTTTATGCTTCCATGGTCCTCAAAACCTGTTGTTCCTGCTCCTAAGAGGTGAGACCATGCAAAAGAGTATGATCCAAATGATGAAAGTGCAGTAAGTATCTTTTAGAGAAGTGGCAATAAAACTGATAAACAAGACTCAACCCAACAATGCAAACATTTGATTTTCAACTCTGTCTGATTTCCAGCTTCCAGAAGTCCCACACATTCCACTAACACTGCTTATTTCTCAGGATCTCTGGAAATAACTACAGAATTTCTGTTTTCTTCTCTAGGGACATATTTTGTTTGCTATAGTATAGTTTGCTATATATAGTTAGTTTGCTATAGTACGCTTGCAAGTCCAAAATAACTTCTTAAAACCACAGAGAATGTAGTCAGAGGCAGAGATCTTAGCTAATCCTTAGAGTCCAAGAAGTACTGTAAGACTGAGTAGACAAGCCTTCACGTGCACTGTGTGATAAGGCCTCTAAGGATAGTTTCGTATTCATGAATGTCACAAGCAGAGACAGTAGAGAAAAGAGACTGAGTGTGTATGAACTCTGAACTCTAATATGGATTGTGATAATGATAAGAACATAGGAAACCTTTTTATTAATGCAAGGATTAAACAGAATGAGTGCTTGTGAGTGTAACATCCATATTTACCCCAAAAGAATGACCCATCACAGCTACACCAAGTAGAACACTGACCTTGTTCTGGTTTTAGGGGTTTGTTGGGTTGTTTTTTTGTTGTTGTTGTTTGATTTGGTTTTGCTTGTTTTTAATTTGTCTAACCATAACCTAATTAAATCAGTTTCAGAAAGTTAGTTAGAGTTTGTCTAACAAGCTCTCAGGCTCTGGAGACTGTGTTTCATAATGAGTGAGTTGCAGGGCGTTTCATATAGTACATCAAATAAGCAAGGGCTTTTTGAATCCAACAACTAACTCTTTGTGTATTTCAAGCCATCTCTGAGTTTGCATCCTGGGATTGCAGAGACCTGGTTCAAGGCTTTTCTGAAACTAAGCAAAACTCAGCTATTCAAGACCTCAGGACTCATGTGGGACCAGGCTGCTCCTTCCATTGGAAAATGAGAAAAGTAGGGCTGAGAAGGGGAGTCCTGGGAGACAGTTGTGTGAGAATGGGCTTGCCTTTATTCCTGCCACCAGGAGTGTGATTGGAGTTACCCAGCACGACATAAACCCAGCCTGTCCCACGTATATAAGCTTCACTGTCCAAAGCCCTGGCATGAACAAACCACTGGAAACAGATATTTTACTGCCTTGGCAGGGCACTGTGGTAGACACCTGTTGCCTTTGCCAATTCATGATGCTGGTATTGGGAGTGTTACATTTTGTGTGAAATTTACTTCCCAATACTTCATTTTCACATACAGACACAAGATATCCAGTATCTTGGAAGCTAAGTCTCTTTCTGTTTGCTTTCTCAGTGCTTTTCAAGGTCCAATGTACAAACAAGGCATCCAGTTGCAGACTATCACCTACCAAGGGTCCACTGCACTGGAACCAAACGCAAAAAACTGATCTAAAGTGAAAGCTCACAGTCAAAAAAATTGGGGTTCTATGCAAAAACCAATGTATAATTTTCAACAGGGCAAATAGTTTCCACTTGTTCAGTCTCTGCTGTACTTATGGCCTTTAGGGACCTGGTATCATTTCTCAGACATGTATGAGTGGATAGACCCAGTGCCCTAAAGGAATTCCAGTTAATGACTCCAAGGTCATTACTTGTGTTCTTCCTATGTAAGCTCTCAAGTGATTTTAGTTGGCTATATTACCCTTTGCTTCCCCTGCTAAAAACAATCTTGCTGGCAGTGCTGCTTTTCCTCAGGAGAAGTAGCCACATTTCAATGACGGGTGACGTGAGCTCTGCAAATACAGAGCCAAATTCCACAGTAACGCAAGAGCATGTATTTATGACAGCAATGGATTTGTGCCTGGTCGCACTGTGGCTGTAGGAGGCTGACAGATGATAAAATTGTCTGGGTTGAAAAGCATTATAAAGTTTTGCCCATGTAGCTATGGTAGGCAAATTCTGTCACAAAACTGTTTAAGGGTCTCGTGCTAAGTCTTTCAAAATACCAGGTATTTACACAAATGTATTTCAGAATTCATCCATAAGTTACTTGCCTTTCATTCTTCATTCAGTCTATTCTACCCTCCAAAAAACTGGTAGTTCGTTACTTTGAAAGCGCTGCTTTCTTTATTAAAAGCTATGGAAAATTGATCATCAATGGTATACTACAAAAACTAGTATTTGATTTGGAGATGAAAGGGCCATACCTGCAGCATTATCAGCCATGTCTTGGAGCTAGACTGCTATAAAATGGGTCCTCAAAATCACTTGTGTGTTTGTGTGTGTGTGTGTGTGTGTGTGTGTGTGTGTGTGTGTGTGTGTGAAATTACCCAACTGGAAAAGGAATTTTTGACATGTAAACAACTATTTATCTCCTGCAGTCTTGAGCATAGACCCATTATCTTATCGTTCATTAGCAGCCTATTGAATTCACATAATCAGTAATAGTTTCTGGAAGCTGTTTGGCAAGCAGAGATGGAAATTACTAACTCACAGCTGGGTAAGAAAAAATGGCAAATACACACGTTGTGCTTGCTCTCTTCCCCCCCTCTTCCTTGGACACTGTAGATTTATTGCCTCACGGTATTCACAGATGATGTTTTCATAGTCACTAATGAGGTCCCAGCAGTTTTTTAACAATAACAGGACATTACTACTCCTAAGATATATTATGTGTTTTCCCCATTTTTCTCCATTTTCATTGAATACTCAGAAGTGTGCTAGCTTAAAAATCTCCTGGTTTATTATTATTATGATTGATAGTCCAGTCATGTGACATAAACGACTGCTGAGGTGTAACTTTTCAATTGCTAATTTGTATAAAAATGTAAAATATATTTTAACATGCTGTTCATGGTTTTGTATGTAAAAATCACAAAATACTTGTTTGATTGTTTTTGTTTCTACTAGCGGAAAGGCAACACAGCAAAGATCAATTGCCAATAGTGTTGTGCATTCATTTTTCCTCCCTGCAAGAATCTGGCTTCAGCCCATGACAGTTGACAGAAATACACAAGGTAAGATGAAAATATTTACTGGAAATAGTTAAAATTAATTTGTTTGGAGACCTGTGGTTCTTCTATGCTTATTCAGCAAAACTGATTCATTCAGATACTGATTCAGGAAAGCACATAAATATTTGCTTTATTTTATGCTCATGTTTTAGTTATACTAACCTTCAGATAAGCCTGAGGTTTTTAATTTTCACGTATTTGAGCTTTAATACATAACTCTTCTACAATAAAAAGTAGGTTTCATTAAGAATAGCTGGTAGCATGCTGCTTTCTGATGTTAGATACAGAAGCTGCTGTCATTTAAGATCATAATACTTAGAGGCTGTTCAAAATGAAGTCACATTTAATGTGTGAGTATTCAATAAGCCATAATACATAAACCTAAGCAAAGCTGAGTTTAGGAGATCAGCCTCTCATCCACCTAGTTCTCTGCAGTATGAATTTTGCTCTCTTCTTTGCCTGTGATTTGAAATCTTTGCTCTAAAATGTGAACCTAAAGAGTTTTCTGTTCGACAGACACTTGCAGCAAGCACCATCCATAATACCAAAACTGTCCAATGTCCCAGCTACACCAATATCTACATGCCTAGTGACTTCATGGATATGGGACTATGCACACACCTAAAGTTAACCTTGGGTGTAGCCTTTCACAGGTTTGGGACCACAGAAGCTGTTTGGTGTGAGTGAATAAAGCTGTGGTCAGGAAAACACCTGGAGCTGCTATTTTCACAATTAGCTCATGTACCCTTCATAACACCTCCCAAGCCCCTTAGGTCTGCACACAGACCTGCTGTGCTCTTCAGAGAGTACCTGAAACAGAGGATGAAGTCCACACCTACTGAAATCAACTGGAGCTTTGCCAAATGCTTTTTTTCTTTTTTTTTCTTTTTTTTTTTTTTTTTTTTTTAGTATTTTTCTTTNAGTCTACACTCTCCCTTTCTCTCTTCCCTTTGCAGATGATTTGGAAGGCAAGGCAGTAGGCCCAATGGACGAAAGAGGTAGTGGGATAGAGGGCAAATTCCCATAACCTGGGAAGCAGAGCAAAGATTGTATTTGGTCTAATTTCTGTCCCTTTTTGTGTAAACTAGATTTTGCCAGGAATTTTAGTTTTTTCAAAATACCCTGTTCTATAATTTTGTTCCTGAGAGATACAGGGATGAGGGGCTGCAGCTCTGGTTTTGCAAATTTTGATCCTGAGTCTGTAGAGAGATCCTCATGGCCAGGCGTTTTGTTCTGCTGAAGCTGGATTAGATGACAGTTAGTTGGATTTTAATGCAGTAATTTGTAAGCATGGAATCTTCAGTCCCGTGCTCTTTTTCAACCAGTTTCCAGATTCACTCAACAAATGGTTCCAATTTTGCCCCACCTCAAATTCTTATGATGTAAATTTTAATGGAAAACTGTCACTTTGAAAACCCAAAAACTCTCTTAAGGAGCTTAACATTTCATTAACAGATATATTTGCAGCCATTATCAGCAACTTGCTCCTGGCAACATCCCAGGGCCCTCTCCTAGATACAGTGGAAGCCTGCCCTTTGTAGCTCTTAAAGCTGTAATATTTTCCTTGAAAGTTACTTGTAGCAGTCTTATCCCCAAACCCCTAGTATCTCCCCCTCTCTTTGAACTGCTTAGACCATTTCTAGTGACTGAAAAAAAGCCAGTCCTTTAGAGAAAATAACTGAGAAGAGCAGAGATTGGGGAGGAAAATCACAGAAACCTACAGGAAAATAATTTTTTTTTTTTTTAAAATCAAAATGTCTCTATCAAAGTTCTTCTGTTTTCTCTAGACATTACATTCTTACAGCTCTTGATTATCTCACCTGCCTGACAGTGCTCAAACACACACAAGGTTTCCATTCCCATTTTGGAATAATTTTTCTTTTCCATGAGGTTCAGCTACAGAAGGGAAGAAAAGCATTTTGAGCATTTGGTGATGCTCAAGATTAAGAAAATACCAAGTTGTTTTGTGAGTGGCAGAACTAGTGAAGCCTTGTCTCCTACAGGATTGTCTTTGTTCTTCTGCCTATTATCCCAAAAACGTTCTAAACTTCCTGTGACAGCCCTATCAGAGATAAACAATATTTACTGTGGCTAGTTCATGTTAATGCATGGGCTGACTGACCAGCTCTCTGCAACCAGAGAAAATGCACAAAGGGTAAATAGAAAATGTTTTCCCCACTGTGTTGTGAGGGGTGGGAGCAGACAGAGATCTCTTCTCCATCTAGCTGCCACTTGTCTTGAGGTTTGTGACCTTCCTACCCCTCTTCTGCATAGTCTAGGAAATGTGCAGTGGATTCAAAACATGCTGACAATTGGTAAAAACTGGTAAATACTATGATTACAAAATCTTATCTTTGTACACATCGATAAAAAAATGGGGATACAGTTCTAAGTGCCCCAAGTGTCTCTGTCCTTTGCAGACAGTTGAAGTTACCTTGCTCCCAGCAGAGGCAGAGACTTCTGGTTCCTGTTGAAGGAGGAGAGGAGATGCTGCTGCTGACTCCTTTCAAAACTGCTTGTCCCACAGAGGCCAGGGCTTCCTCTGGTTATGAGCTTCTTAGAGGGAAGTGGTGACATGCTGGATTTTCAAGCACAAAGTGGTAGTGTGGAATCATCCCACGAAGCATCTGACTTGGAGGGCAGAACAAAGCACCAGGAAAAGCAGTGCAATGCAAAAATGTGGATCCATTTCCCTGCCCCTTATTCATATGTTCCATAAAAGAAAAATGCTTTTTCTCATAAAGAAAGCTCCAAACCTCTTCTCTCAGAGAAGTGATTTGAGGGGCTACTTTGAGAGTAAATCATGGCGGGCTGGTCATTTGCAGAACTCTTGTAAGGGAAGAGTAAGGCCCTGAGTTTTGTTGGAAACAAATCCCTCTAGACCAAGGTGTCTAGGAAGTGTTTGCCACAGAAGGATGTTGTGATGGACAGAACCTGCCCAGATTAGACATGGAGGAAAGATGCTTGCATTACTAGTTGCATTTTAAAAATGAAGGGTGTTTGGAGGTGTATGTCTTCCCCTGCGTGCTATGGGGAAGCTATTCCAGGGAGAACTCTTACTGGTGAGGATGTCTCTGTTTCTGGGAGCTGCCTCCCCTTGCTGGTGCTTTGTGAATTACAGGAGCAGAGACGATACGGCGCATGAGGGCCACAGGATGGGACACAGTCCTTCCTCGAAGAGCCCTGCTCCTGCACAGCCTGCTGCATTGGCTGCCTTCTGTGTCTCCCCTGTCTCATTTCTACTGGTCACAGGCAGAGGTTCCCATTCCATTTTAAAGCAAATGCTTCATTTCCCTTCATAGCATACTAAGGAACAGCTGCCACAGCCATAGTTGGTAGGATCTGTGGAGGGACAGCTGTGGATGTGGAGATTCATCCTGTCCCCATGTTTTCCTCCATTCTGTTCTATCTCCAGTGCTGATCAGCCTCTGCCAGAGGCAGGGAGGTGATAACATCCCCAGGTTTGCTGCAGTATCTGCATGCTTTTACCTATACCCCATGTTTTATTGATTTCTCAATGCAGCCACAAATGCTGCCTGCTCCAAAATCCTGCTACAAAACCTGTCACTGACTTCTGAGGAAATTCTTCTTGCCTGGAGACGTGTCAGCCAGGAAAGTGGTGCCTCACTAGACAGAAGTAATATTTCAGCTGAAGTCAATCAGGCTTTTCCCTAAGAGCAAAGCAATTATAGTTTTCATGTAAGTGCCTACAAATGTGTTTCCCTTAGGTAGATGTCCATGCCTGCTTCTGGCAGAGGATTCAGCCAGTCCTCATGGATGCCCATCATTCTTGGCAGAGGCATGGGGACCCCCAATGAGAAGAACCCAGTGAAGGACTGGGACACAGATTTGATGGAGAGAGCTCACTACTTGATGGACCCTGTGCAAGCAAGTGTCCCCCATCAGCCCCACCTCCCCTGTGGGGAAACTGAAGCCAAGAAGTAAAGGCTGGATGTTCACAGTGTATTTTAAAATTAAATGCCCTGATTTGGAAAGGCACGAGGCATCAGTGCATCCCATTGACTGTGATTGGTAGTATAAGGCTCCTCACATGTCAGATCCCTTATTTAGGGCCCTATATCCCTAAATTTAGAACCTGAACTCCCAGCAAGGTGAGAAATACTAGCCATTGGTTGTTACTGCTATGTGCACAGCAAAGGTGTACAGCCATGTTGCTGCTTGCCTTTCAGGCTATTTGTCCTTTTTCATCCTTTCAGGCAAACTTAATCCTGTCAGAATATTTGTTGTCCTGAGTTAGTAACATCAAACGACTATAATACATTTTCTGCTGTTAGCTGCCATCTCTGCTGTCATACAACTTAGGTGTTATAAAAAGCATCCTAAATGAAACTTCAGTTTTCATTTCAGAAGCACATTTTCATCTTCAGAGTGTAACATCATTCCGCTGAAAGCTAGGAAACCTGCTTTGATTTTAGAGCTGCAGGACAGGCAAAGCTGTCTTAGACTATAATCTTAGACTGAAACTTTCTCCAAACTATGCTTTTTCTATTACAGAGTCAATCTGTCTCCAAAGCTCTTTCTTTTGTTTTAACTGGAACAGAGGAGGAAAGATTAATAAGATTAAAATAGAAGAATAATTTTCTCAGGTCATTTACTTCCTCTCTTTAGTTTTCTGTAATGATGGAGAACAAGGCAGTTAACTTGTTCTTACTATGAGTACTCAGTACAATATAGTATTACCCAAGGAAAAATCTTTCATTTCAACTACTCAATTATTTTCTAGTTATGTCCAGTTTAAAAGAAAAGGCAAGACTGACTTGGCTGAGTTTGAAGAATTGAACGTGAATTGACAATTTGCAGATTTGGACACCCTCTGGCCTCCCACACACAAATTCATAAATACAGGGATAATATGATAAATATATCCGCTGATCATTTGAAATTCCAGATAATTTAAAACTCGTAGATCTCTGCTTGGAGACTTTCTTTCCCCAGCTGATTCAATATGTGCTGTTACCTAAAGTCCAAATCAGCCTCACACAAAGTCGCTGAAAGCTTTATGTGCTCTGAGAACACACCACACCTAATTGCAGGAGGACATGGTTTCCTCGCCCTAAAGAGAGATTGCAGAGAGTTACAAATAATAGTTCAATTGCCCAATGCATTTTTAATGGATTATAATTAACTAATGGTATCTTATTTCTGGCCCCTTCTGGTGTAATGTAATTCCTCCAAAAGCATACTAGATGTTCCAGTTTAGTGACCCTTCCTCTTCTCAGTGAACAAATATACACGTTTTTGTTGCTCAAGTCCTTCACATTAACCTTCCAAATAATAGTTGGAGACAGGACAGCTTTTGTCTTAACCATATTACCTTTGTCCTAACTGAAATACTCAGTTTTAGATTTACTTTCTGATGAGAGGAGTTTTGACAGCTGGGGGGACGGTTTTAAGCGGACTGAATTAAGTGGGGAAGATGTCAGAGCACCTTCCCAGAGCAAGCCAGGAGCCTGCCAGGGACTGCAGCTTCACTCACAGCAATATCAGCTTTTCATTGCCATCATCCGTGTTTCTGGCCAGGGTCACTGGTGTCTGTGTGTGGTTACACCCGGCCTCAGTGATCCCAACAGCAGGAGGGAACACCTTTTGTCTTCTTTCTTTTTTTTCCCCCCTTCTTTTAAACCTGGCCTTCTTCCACTGGAGTGACCGCTTCAGGCTCCTACTTCTGGTTGGAAGGGTGGGGTGAATGGCTTCCTCTTCCTCCTCCCTTCCCGTTCCTTCCCGTCCCATCCCGTCCCGTCCCTTCCCTGCTCCCACCTCTGCTGCACAGATGACTTGGCTGGGAGAGGCAGAGGGGAAGGGTGTTTCTAATGTCAAGTGCTTGAAAAGGACTGTGACATGAGTTTGCATGATTCCTGGCTCAGGCAGAAGCAAAGCTCAAGGCAGGGAAGAACAAAAGGAAAAGTTCCCAATCTCCAGCGAGATGCTGATGCCAGAAACAAGTCCAGTGAATGGCAAAGACACCTATGTATCCTGAAAAATCTAAGAAGCAGGGGGGCTCCCACCAGCTGCCCTGAGGTGAAATCTAGAGCCCATTTCCCAGCTAAGAGGGCTGCCAAATCTGTTCCAGACTCACTGCTACACTGTCCTCACCATGTTTCAAACTAGTCAGAACCATTTCCCCCAGAACCACAGTCAAAAAGGAATCAGAGCTGAGATGCAAGCACTGGGGTCTACACTGTGTAGCGTGAAGTATTTTGAGGGCAAAGGGAGGTAAAAGAGCACCCTCATTAGGAGAAGACAGAAGAGTACCCTCATTTTTCATCAAATGTAAATGAAGGTGAGGGGACTCAGCTGACCGCTTTTGCTGGTGCTTTGAATACCCCATGGCAGTAGAAAAGCCAGTGGAATCTCACTCTCACCATTCCTGGGTAGCTGAAGTAGTTACTTCCCTACACAGTCAAATAAAAACAGTTTTTTCTTAGACCTAAATCACAGTTCTCCACTCATTTTCAGGTCAGCCTTTGCAGTCTGATGCAATCGTGGCAAAACTTACTGGCTGCTTCAGTCAAAAGCAGGCTGTTTTGAATCTCCTGGATCAAAAATACAATGTTTTTGAACAAGTATTACCTGTTCACTTCCAAGAACACCACCAAATCCTATGCACCATGAGGGATGATGCGATCACCTCTGACATGAGAAATGAGGAGTGGTTACCAGAGGCTACTCAGATAATTCTAAATTGCCCACATGGCATGATTCTCTCTTCAGGTGCCTTTCGGGAATGCTGCCATGCATCAAAAATGTGGTCCTTGTCTCTGTCCTGCTCCTGGATGCTGGCAGAGGATTGTGCCAAGGGGAAATCTGCTCTCACAGTGAAGCCAGCACAGCCTGCTCTCTTTCAGAACATGATGGAAAATGTACTTCTTTGTTCAACATTTTTACTGAGTGTAAAAGTGTAAAACCCTTGATGGTTTGCCATCTGGATGGAAACTGCTCCCGGTTCAGGGGAAGACAGGTAAAAGGCAGAGCATGTGTGTTCTGAGTTTTGATGTGGAAAATATTCAGTCTCTCGGGTGATTACTGCCATATTTATGTGCAATAACAGTAAATAATATCAAAAGAACAATAACAACCTGACAAGCATCACCACTGATATTTTGAAACCAAAATGAGTCAACAGCTCTCTGAAAGAGGAGGCTGAAAAGGCACCACGTGTTAGGTGCAAAGCGAATTTGGAAATGCATGTCTCCAGTAGGGAAAAAAAGAGGAAAAAAGAGGGCAGAAAAAGAAGGTATGTGTTTGTAGGGGGCAGAACAGCAAGGTGGTGTGGGAGACCTTGTGGGGAGGACGGCAAGGAAAACAGGAGGATGTAAAAAAGAGCAAAGGACTTTTGTGAGCTTTCTGGCAGACTTTGGAGCAGGTGGAATGCAGAATGTTTACACAGTTCATATTTCAATATACTAAGAAAACATAGGCAGTCAGGCTCTAAGCCGCTATTAAGCTCCCCTCCCCTCCTGCCCCAACCACTTCTTTAAAATCTGCCTTCAGATCTCGAATGAAACTGCTCTCTGCTGGACTGGTGGCGCTGGGGCAGCGACTGTGCCACCAGCTGAGAAAACAAATTTGAGAAAGAGAGTGTGCACTCAGGTTAACAAGCCCGCCCCGCTTTCCCTGTTCTCACCTCCTATTCCCCAAAGCCCCTGGAAGCAGCGCACTTTGGTCGGAGAAGCCATCAGGCATCGAATGGCGGACGGGCTCCAGAGCAGCAAGCGGGGACGAGAGGGGAGATTTACAATGTTCCAGTTTTGACTTTTTGCATAATGAAAACCAGAGGTCTAATAAAATACAGCAGCAGTGACACTGCAGTAGGAGGGGAAAAAAGGAAAACAAACTTTTGGGATAAAATAAACATTGTGTACTCAAGTAAGGGGTCTATCTCTATTTCCATCTATCGATACAGGCATAAACATATTCTCCTTTACTAATTCAAACTACGAAGATTAAAACCAGGTAAACAGAACACAAGATAGGTAGAAACATTTCCTGTCAGCAAGTCAGTCCTCAGCAAACTAGCCAGAGAGGAACATGGCCACAGGACTATGTGAGTGGCACAAAGTAGTTTTTTCATACTTATTTGCACTCAACCATGTTCTGATCCTGGTTATTCAGAAAGGGGCCAGTTTCTGGAAAAGTTCTTGATTCATTCAGAATAATATTGGCCGGGGGGTTATTGCAGTTACACTTTTATTAGTTTTTAGGGAGAAATTTCTTCTCAGGGCTGGAGCAGAAGAAATTATAGAGCACATGTGACTTCCTCAGTGAGCTGGTTTACATCCTGTGGGATAAAAATAACATTGTACAAAATTTTCTGTCATTGATATACATACTGCTTTCCATCTTAAAGCAATGTGGAAGCATTATGATCAGGGTATATTGGCCGGTTAGAGGAGCTGGAAGATCTGTGCAGCATGCAGAGCAGCTTGCACCCTTCAGAGCTCCTGCATAGTGCGTTCACTTCAGGATGCAAAACTGAAATTTCTCCATGGTCATGAGTGTGGGGAAAAGCTGAGGGTGGAAAGAAAGGGGTCATGGGCTGCAGCCTCTGCCCCTTTCAGCTGACATTGAAGTTCAGTTGCTGAATTTATTTCCTGGGTTCGTTTCATTCTAAGTTCTGTGATCCTGGGAAAATCATTTAACTTCTTTAACTTCTCCAGTTACTCATCCATAAACCAGATAGTTTTATTTGAGCTGGGAAGCTCAAGTAAAATTTCTACTTGAAATTTTTACAGGAAAAGTAATATAAAGAGAAAACAATTGCCAGAACAGCAGTAGCATCAAGTCATACTTGCAAATCACAGAGGGCTTCTTTGATGCGTGTTTGGTAATTCTACACTATTTACTTGGATTTTGAGATGACACATTATTTGACCACATGCCATATAATTAGTGATATATTCACTAATAAAGTCACAGTGTCCTGAAGACAGTGAAATACAGCACTAGAAATTCAATAGCTGTATCCTGCATCCTGTTCAAGGGCTGTGAGCGGGCAGGCTGACTGACTTGCTGTGCTCCTGCTCTTAGATTATGTTTGGCTAATGCAAACTCAGCTGAAGAGCATTAGTGCTGACTTTGGGTGTCCTAATACAATCTCTCGAATTTGACAGGAAGGCTTGCCATCCATGGATTTATCATGGCTTCATGACTCCTGGCCAGTACATTGAAGAAGACATACTGTGCTCCGCCTAATTCAGAACATACTTTGGAAAAGAAGCAAGTGCTTAATGGGCAGAGTCTGAACTCCTCTGGCCCAAAAACCAGATTTTCCTGGTTCAAGTCTCTCTCCTCCCCCTCCTGTCCTCGAGGAATTCAGTACAAGATATCATCTGTGGACAAGAGGCAGTAAAACTCTTAGGGAACACAGCCGTGGAGTCAAAATCCAAACCTGTGTTATTACACATCGTTCTTCGTTCAGTGCCCAAATAACAAACTGGGCCGATGTCTCCTTGTCCTGAGCTCTGTGTGTGGGTCCTGCTCCATCACTGGGATGCCCTGTCACCCCAGGAAAGGCACAAATGGGAGTCTGTGGCTGCGAGCTCTGTTGAGGAGCTGTGAAAGCAGCGAAGTGAGGGATTCCCATCCTGTGAGCACCTCCGATACAACAGCACCCTCCACTGCCTGCTCGGGGTACAGAGAAGCCTGCCCGGCTAATTCCCTCTGACAAGATGATAAAACCCAGCCAGCGGAGATCATTCTAATTACCACAGATTATCCAGCTGTTTGAAGAACACAAATTAATACAGATGATGGTAAGTAAGCGATTGGAGTGCTGCCATTCCTTTGAAAAGAAAAAAATTATAAAAGGGAATGACATTTCAAAAAATGCAACCCATTTTGGAGTAAAATTAAAGATGAAACCGTAATTAGTCTACTGTGTATATTCTACTATGATATCATTCCAAAGAATGTAAAATTCTTTATGGTCAGGATTTTTCCCTTATACTGCTATTTGACGATACTTTTTCAGTCATAAGAAAATACAAGTCAGATGTGCTTTCTCACAGTAAACCTCAGCCATTTTAAGTTAAAGTGGCGTATAGCCAGAGAGCTACACACATTTATGAGTCACAGCTCCTTTCAGTCACAAATGCAGGACACTAAACATGATCAACAACTACTATTTCTAGGCTGGGAGGCCTTTCTGGAACAACAGTGGTGGGAATATTTGATGAAAAAGTACTGTAAAAATAGACTAGTTTATTCTTTTTTTTCCCCTTTCTTTCCCTCACATACTTTTTTCCTCTTTATTTCCTTCTGTTTCACATATGTTTCTTCTCCTTAAAACGTTTACGACTGAGTTAAGTTTGCCATTAGCATTTCCTGGTGTAACAAGTGGAACAGAATTGTCACTGGGAGTGAATCACCTCGTAAGCAGGTAATGAGGTGCATGTACCAAAAAATGTTTGTAAATGGGAGGAGAGGGCAAGAGCATCACAGACAACCAGCACATCTAGGAGAAGAGGGAAACGATGGAGATGATTTATATAGTGAGGAAAAAGCAGATTCCTCCTCCAACTCTGTGGAACATCTCTTATCTCCTCCCATCAGACCTGGAAGCTCTCCTTTCAGTTTTGATTTCTGCTGCACTGCAGCCACACACTCCAATTCTTGTGCTGTGCAAGCTGCAAACTCACAGCAGCTTCTCAGTTCGCATGGCCAAGGAGTGGGAGCATAACACAGATATTGCAAACAGGCCTCACTGTCCTCAGAAGTTTCCTGACTTCCAGCAGAGAGCATCAGCTCCCAGCAAGGCAGACATATCTCACTGGGGAGGCTTCCCAGTACCAGCAGCAGGGAAATACAGGCAAAAGTCTCTGTACTGCCCCACCTGGACAACTGGTGCAGAGACTGAAGTAAAGAAGGTCTTCCTTACTTACTAGTTTGTTGTTTGGTCTTTTTTTTTTCCATATTAGGATTGCTGGAGCTGGTGACAAGAGCATGAAGAGGTAAAATCAGGGATTTAAGTGGCAGTCGAGGCAAAAGGAGGCACCTAGAGGACACAAAGAAAAGGAGAAGGAA
Source organism: Pachycephala philippinensis (assembly GCA_013397055.1). Lineage (NCBI taxonomy): Eukaryota > Metazoa > Chordata > Aves > Passeriformes > Pachycephala > Pachycephala philippinensis. Next base: position 181,661 of record VWZT01007958.1, on the reverse strand, counting down.
GATGAAGCAGCATTAGTAAGGCTTATCCCAAGAGTTTGGGGGGATCTAGACTAACCCTTCCCAGAAGCAGAGAGCCTCTTTGGGGTGTGGATGCTTTGCCTGGAGGCTCTTTTCTCTAGATGGGTCACACCAGCAGCTCCTTACAGATGAGTCATTGCTTTGCTTGCAGACCTTGGGAAAGGCTCTGGAAACAATTTCAGCTCTGCAAAGCAGCGTAAGAGGCAAGATGTGTGGCAGTTCAGGTGTGTGGCAGGGAAGCAGCTCTGTGACAGCCTTCCAGGAAAACACCTGCTGCAGGTGCAGCAAATGCATGAAGGAAAGTCTGCTGCCACAGCTGGATGGTCACTCAGTCCTCGGGGACGGTGAGTGAGGTCTGGGTCCAGAACAGGAGCAGCATCACTGCTCTCTAAGGATGCAGAAGGACACCTGACAGCAGGGGGGTGCAGCTGTGGCAGGAGAGCCAAGAACCACTGTTCCTCCCCTGCTTGCTTTGATGAGGCCATGCCTGACCTGTGCCACAGCCAGTGGTAAACTGGAGAGTGCTGCAGAGGCACTGGGACTGCTTTAGGTGGCTCTTCACCTGCAGCAATGCATAGCTTGGTATGGTTGCTTTGTGCCAGCGTTGTCTGACGAGAAGGGGACTCTTGGTTCACGCCTCTGTGGAGACAGAGTTGGGTTAGTACTGATACCAAAGAGAAACAAGACATCTCTGCACCAAAACACACTTCTTGCTCTTTATTTAAATTTCAGGACTGCTGCCTAAATGCTTATCATATGCCCTATTTGTAATTAACATTGGAATTATCAAAGGGAGTCAAACTCCCATGGAAAGCAGGAGAGAGCAGGAAATACAGTTCCCTATGGCTTTTTAAAAAAAAAGTCAGCAAAAAAAGAGAAGTGTCCTATTTAATATTCCAGAAGCTTTTCACATAAACATAGGTTGTGCATCCAAAACTTACTTCCTGCTGCACAGAAAGCAAAATACATAACTGAGAAAACCCCATGCTCAGCCTGAATTTTCAAAATGCCATTGTGCAAGATTTTTGGCAAGACTTTATCCAGCTCAGATTGCCCACATTTAAGAATGAATTTATTCATTCTGGGACAGCTGTGGAAGACTTTAGGCTCAGGGTAAGAAAAACCTATCTATCTGGAAGAGACCAAAAGAGCCTGTCTTGTCTAGTTTAGCAAAAAAAAGAAGGTTGAAATGTGTTCACTTTTAATACGTACATCAAGGCAATAGACACCAGGACGGCCAAAAAGGTATTTAAGCTAAAGAAGTTGTCAGAAGAACAAATAGCAATAGACTGGCCCTGAATGCATTCCCACTGGAAATTATGACATATTTTCTAGCAGAAAGGGCAGAACAATTCTGGTAAATCAGTAGTAGTAGTTGAAATGTGAAGCTTGATCAGCTTCTGGGAAGGATTTCGTGACAGAATTGCCTGCATTGACTACATCAAAGATGACTCCTCAGGAGGTCCTTCTTAACCCAGGCTTCTCAGCTGCCTAGTGATTTGGACACCTTCCTTACTGAGCTGTCACACTCAGATCTGCTGGAAGGACAGTTTCCATAAAGTGTGGAGCCTTTCTGAGTGTTTTGCCTGGGGCAGCCTTAAAGAGACACCCAAAAAAGTGAACACCATGACTTGAAAATACCTATTTTTTTTCTCTTTTCTAGAGAGCTCTTCTTTTGATCACACACTCAGGATCAACATTCTTAGACAGACATTGACACGAAAGGGGAGCATCTGATACTCTGGTAGATAGATGTCAACCTGTTAACAGCAATGAGTTCTGGTGCTCCTTCCCTAAGGCTAATTTAAATGGAATAATGAAGCATTTCATTGCCTTGAGGAATCTGAGAGAACTCATTGAACTACAGGAGGCAAGAGGAGATATTCCAGAACTACACAGGTAGGTCACAGCAGCCTGTATTAAATCCATGTCTCCTCTGCTCTGCAACGCCCAAAACCTGTGAGAAGACAGCAAGTTACCTACATATTTACAGTCCCTTGAGTGTGTGCACACATCATGCATGGTGATTATTACACAGGTTATTGCAAAAATCAAGGCAGGCAATCTTGACAGCAGAAATTCAGTCTATGTTCCACTAGCATCTGCTGCCCTAGAATATTGAATTCTTTTCTGTTTTTAAAGCAGATTTGAAACAGTTTTATTATAAATCTGCATTCATATGGAACTGCCTCCAAGCCTCCTCATTCTTCTGGATTTTCTATGATTCATAACACTCTTCTATCAATAATTTGAATTACAAAATGATGGGATCAATATCTGGGGAAGACTGAAGAAAGGTAAGCTGTGAGTTCTGGGAATGTAGTGCCTGTATCACGAGATTACTTTGTAGCAATGAAAGAAAGCAGGCAGAATTATTCACTAACTATTCCTAGCATTTAGACATTTTGGTGACGTAGACTGGGTTTATGCAAACCCACACACATATACAGCATCTGAGCAGATAGGTCAACATGAGAAAAAATGACTGTCACACGTCCTTGATAACCTGTGATGAAACCCATATGAAAGCCAGAGAGAAGCAACACATTTCCAGGAGCTGAGATTGGCATTACAGAAAAATTACTATTTATTGCTCCAGTTATAATGTAAAACTGAGGGCATTCATTATTGCAGAGGACATGTCAGCAAAACATCAGCTGACCCTAGTTCTCAGTCCTCTATCCGCAAATGCACACTGCTGCACACCCTGAAGTATGACAGTCCTTCCAATTTATCCTCAAATCAGAGCTCTTAACAACAGTAATAGCCCTGAAGGGTAATTTAAAAAAAAAAATATATATAGAAAAGGAAAATTATAGCAAGGAAGTTTACCTCTTTCAGACAGCTTTTTAAGCATTGCATAAAACTGCTTGTTTCATGTCTATGCTGAGGTCAGCTTGCATGGACTAGCATCAAGCACTGTTTACTGAATGCCAGAACTGGATGAAAAGCTCCAAACCTGGACTTTCCACACATTGAATTAATGGCATTTCAGAGGCCCATTTCAGGGGCCATCCATTGATAGGAACATGCTTTATTTCTTCCTGAAAACAAGAATTTTGACGTAGCTTTCTGAACATCACACAATGTTAAGTTTTCTGCCTGAAGCAGCTGTATCAAAACACGATTTACAGAGTAAGGTGTCTATGCATGGGTCAATGAATAACTCAGCTGTTTGCAAGAACTGTATCCATTTGAACAATACTGGTCAGCTCCTTATATTGAAGAGATCTTTGCATTAAAGAAAGAAGCTCTCTCTATGTGAACATTTATCTTTAAACTGGTTGCAGAATTTATTCAGCCAGGAAAGCAACTGGTGAAGGTTGTCTATTAACTGCAGGCAGTCTGGTGGTTACAAGGCACTGGAGACTTTTGGTAGGTTATAAGGTCCTGCAGGCGACTGTTCAAGTATAGATGTGTTTTTAACCACCACTGTGCAGTTGCTTTGCTCACAAAGAAGCACTTATGCAAAAATACCATTAATTTTCTCTTATCACTTAGCAGCTTTACAAACTATTTGTAACTATATCTATTTGTGGGATTTATTTTCCTTTTCTAATATTGCTTCTGAAATTTAATTGCAATCCAATGTGAGATCAACAAGGATATGATAATTAAATAAAAATATTTGCACCAGTGTGAAACCTTCTAGGCAGGTGATATTCCTAGGGGAACACTTTAGATGTTTTTTGTAACCTCCAGAAAAGCAAACATCTGTCTATCAAGTAATAGATGCATTGTTTCACCAAGTTTCTCTCCTACAGGTAGTCACTGTGGCTCTGCCTTGTGGAAACACTTTGTTATCTTCTTTGTTGTTCCATGCTGTCTCTTTAAAAACTAAAAGTGAATCAAAGCAGAAGAGTGGAATTGATTTCTGTTTTGCATGTTCAGGAAGAACAATTCCAAAATAAATTATGTGCGGAATACCAAAAAAAAACCCCAAAACAAACCAACCAATCCCCAAAATGTATGGGGCATATGTAAAGGAGCCACAGCTTAAACTGGTTGTATTGTGGGCCTTCCTCCATGGTCTATTTACTGAACGTATATAATTTATACACGTTGATTTCCTGAGACAAGTAGATTCGGCCTGTCTGCCTAAGTCAAGACTGGTGATTTTGACTTAATTGGTGTTCTTAATGTTGTGTCATGATTCTGAGCCCATTGGTATCCCTACATGCTACCTACTTGAAGTATCAGTCCTGCTCCAGTGAAGATTGTTGAATCAGGTGATTTTCTAAAATGCAACTCATCTGGGCCCTGTGACATGCCTGTTCATTATGTTTCAAAGGCAAGATGAAGTGTCCCATCTTTCCAAAGGATTTGGCCTGCTGCCAGGTGAACATATTTGCCCATGAGACAACTGATTAAACAGTCTCACCCGAAACTCCATGCACAGCCCATGGATCTGAAGAGCTCATGTTTGTGTTGGTGTTGTCCTTTCCAACTCCCCATTTACCAGGTACCTCCTCACCTGCCAAAATAATGCAGGCATTCAGCAGCACAATAAATTCTCACTTTTCACTCTTGAGGAATATTCCATATGCCCATCATTTAGTTGGAAAAATGTAACCAAAGAAAAGTTGGCAACCAGAAAAAAAAATCAGATCACTGTAAAACGCAAACTATGTCTGAAGTTTAACACACAGAGAGACTGGATTTGCCCAGGTGAATGTCAGCCTTGTTTAAGATAGTGAAACTCCATTTTATTTTAAAAAAATATTGGCAAGTTTCTGCTAAAAATGACTTCAGTTTACATCTATTATGCTAGTTTCCTCAGAATGGTGGTTCAAATCAAATCAAGGCACAAAACAGGGTAGTCAGCAATCCAGGCTGTGCTCCAGATACAATTTCTTTTAGCTCTTTTGCCCAACAGTGGACTTTTCCCTTCTTTAGGCTCAGCACATCTCAGAGTTAACAGGAACAGGAGGTGAGATCCTTTTCCTTGTTGTCTACAGTTTTAATGTTAGGCATCAGCTCCATTTCTTCACATTTCACTGATGGCTTTCCTTGGTTATGGCTCCAATAAGATTTAGAAAAAAAAAACTAAAAACCAAGTTTAAAAGCATATTAAAAAGTAGAGGTATTTTGATTTCAGCTCTCCCCCAGGTGTGGGTATGTGGAATCAAAGCGCCCATGGCTTCCTAGAGTGCAAGACCCAAGGCCATCTTTCCTATATGACGATGGCTTTTGTTCCTTCACTTTCATAAAGAATACTGACTCAACAATGGTCATAATCCTCAGGAAGCAAAAGCTCTTTCCAATCTCTCCTGTGGAAAATGCGGGATCACACAGTTTTACATTTTTTAATGAACCCATTTTATTCATTCTTTCCCCCATGGCCTTTTATTACCCTTTTAGCTGACCACATAAAGACAAGATGATGTGGCAGAATTCTCATAATTGAAAGTGCCGTGGAAAATATTTAAAGCTGGCTTGGTGACGAAGAGGACACAGCCTTCCAACCGAAGGCCAAGTTCAGAGGCAGTGTTGGCACATGGATTTGCACTGACCTCTTTAGGGCCATGCTCACTTTCCGAATTTGACCCAATCTTTTTAGCTAGGAAGTCAAACAATGAGCAAAAAACCAGTGGTTATGAAACTGCACAGTTACTACAGCCACTGAGAACTCAGTTTGTAACACATTGTAGTTGTAACAAAAAAAAAAAAATCATAATCTTATACTAAATTACTTCACTTGTTTGACAGCTGATTCCCATTAAGCTTTTGTATGGATCATACCAGTAATCTTGATAAACCTCTGATAAGGTGTCCAGATGTCCTGGGTTTGCCAGTTTCTAATTAGCAGTCCTGGGGTCCTGTCAATTAAAGTTGGTGTTTTGTGCCCAGGGCCATAAAGTGAAAAGTTCTCTGCATCTGATGTCAATTCTTCAAAGAAGGACCCCCTCCTTACCATTGGATATTGAGTCCCAGTTGGAGAGACTGCAAATTTGATCAGCCTAACAGAAATTACAGGCGAGCCTGGAAACAATATTCTCTTGTGTATGTCCTAAGAAAGTGCCATTCTTCCTCCAAACATCAACTTCGCCTATGGACAGATGTGCCCCAATCCTCCCGAGAAGAGACAGGGATCCACCTCAAGATGACACACTCTGAAAAGTGGAACCATAAAACTTTAAAGTCCCGGGCCAGATAGATACAGTTTAAAGACTGAAATGAAAAGGGCAGGTTGCCTACAACCCTTCAGATGTGCTAGGAGAGGGGAATTACATATGACAATATTGGCAGTGAATTCAACCAGACTTTTCTTTGCCCTAAATGCCCTCAGATCCTGTAAACCGCTCATCCTTTCCTCCCATAGCTCTACAGGATAATTATTCAAGAACCAGCTGACTTGCTGAAATGGAGGGCAATCTAACTCTTGCCATAGTGTTTAAAATTCAGAGTTTAACTTATGAGGTTGAGGCTTCTCAGTTTCTGTAATAAGACAGGCAGAAAGCAGTAAATAAAAGCTTTTTCATGACGCACAAGAGTGTAACACCTCTGTTTTAGTGTCACCATTTGCTTATCCTCTACTGCCTTTAGTTTTTATCTGCCATTACATGTGTATGCACATTGGAGTTACTAATTAAAGTGCCATGACAGTCTTCAGAAAATAAAAAAGCAGCTACAGAATCCTAAAAATATCAGTTCAGGCACTGCTTTTTCATCCATATTCATGAGGAGAGAGCTTTTGCTGACAATCCCACTGTGTTTTCCATGTTAGGGGAAGGCGTGGCCCTATGAACCTGCCAGATTGGCTCCATTGCCACCTTCTCCACCCTCTTTCCATTCTCCTTGCAGCTGCAGAAGAAAAGCAGAGATATTACAGAGCACGAAGTCGTCGCTGAGATTACCAAGGTTCATCTCACAAAAAGATTTCTCAACCAAGACTTTAAAAATGGCACTGAATTGTCACAATGAGAGGTAAATTCGGGTGTAACAAAAACTGTGCTCAGAGCCTGGATGCCCTGTGAGGGGAGAGAAGCTGCAGTGACATTCCATGGGCATCGGCTGCTGCCGGGAGCACAGGCACAGCACTGGATACAGACACCCTCAGCTCAGGGGTTTGGTGTGATTCCTCGGCAGACCTGGCTTGTTCCTATTTAGTTTCAGCAAAAACTTGCCCAGCCAACTCCACAGAGGAGAGCCTTCAATAGGAAATGCAGCTTGCCAGGAAAGTTAGCTGGTCATGTGAAATCTCAGAAGGAAAATGAAGAGCCCCATTTGTCAGAGTTATAAACTGATAAAATTGGAACCTTGCCTCTAAAATAATATTAATGGTAAATAAAATGCAGCTTTTTACCAAGCAATCAGGCTAAGCAAAAAATAAAACAATAACAGTAAAACTTCTGGATGTCTGTCCCATCATGGGCTCTATGAAGCCTGTTGATGTGGGAAGCAGAAGCCCTGCTTTGTAGAGATGCAGTTTTTCACTCAGTGCCAACTAGACTGTATAATATCCTTCATGTACGCATTATGCCATGCAAGGACCTCACTGAGCAATTCCCACTCATGTTACTGCTGCTTGGTATCAAGCTTGCCACAAGTTTTGCATTCTTTTTTTGTTTAAGTACAGTGAACTGTGGTAGTTCAGACCACAAAAGACTATTGTTGAATGTGTTAGAAAAAGAAAGATTTATAAGCTGTGCTTTTTCTTTTCTTTCAGCAGATAAACACGAACACCAAAATTATAGCACAAGCTCCTAGAGTACAATTATTAAGAAGAAAGGTTGGTCCCCATGGCAAGAGGTACTAAGGTCTGCAAAATGTCCTTCAAATTGAAGCTGACTGTGAAACTTGAAAATAATAGGGGTACAAATGAGCTGTATGTGATCATCCGCTTCTGTTTACCCAAAGCATATCCTTTTCTTGTGGCTTTTGCACACATTGTGTTTACAGTGTGAATGAGCCACACATTCCTAGTGTTTACCATCCAGTATTTCTCATTGGGAAGGAGGCAGTTAATGCCTGATTTGACTCTCAGGACAACTGCAACTGCTTGTTTTTGGGGCAAAACAGAAAGAAGCATTTATATATAGTTCTCTCAAAAAATATAATATCCACTGATGAGAAGTTGAAAACCTTCATTAACACAGTGCCATAAAAAATTAAGCAATGATAAGACTAAAACATGTATTTCATTATTTGTCCAGTGAATTAACTCCTTTTGATGTACAAACTAGGTTGCACACAAAACAAGCTCCTGGGAAAATTTCTTGTCCTTCCTGATTTCAATGACATGTGAAATAAAATTTTTCTAGTCTTTTCCAAAGACATAATTTGTAATTTTAACAAAATGGTAAGGACCAGCCCAGCCCCTGGATAGATTTACTTTTACTATGTTCTTGACCGTCAATAAAACAAGAGAAGTTTCTCTCATGGTATGTTAGCGTTTTTTCATCAGACCCTTGATGGAGTCAGGGATTAGAGAGTAACAGGAATTACTGAGAAAAGACAAACAAAATCCAAGCAGGATCAACAGGCCTTTAGCAGCACTCATGAGCATCTGAGTTTGGATTGGGTTGTATTCACGGGGAAGATTCTTGTTGATTTTTATCTTGGTTGATCCCCCTCCCTGGCATCTCGATGGCATGGCACACCTACCAGGACAGTACAATGTCTTGGCAGAGATTTCCACCATTGATAGCTGTAGCTCAAACCCTGGTCAAGGTCAAAAAGGAAGAGTGACAGTGGGGGTCTAGAGCTATTCCCAGGAGGAATTCTTTCCATGCCATTGGTATGCACACAAATACAGCCTCCACCACATGTATTTGGAAGTCAGGGATTCAGAGGGTTCCCAACCACTCCCTGCAGCACTGAAGCAACAGGGCTGCTGCAGGTCAGGATGGTGTGTTAGCAGAGCTGTGTGGGAGTCTGGCACGGTCCCAGGTGATGCTCTGCCTGGTTTTGAGCAAGCCTGTGAGCCCCTCCTTTTCACTACAGTTACTCTGCCACAGAAGATTTCACCATAAACATGCATTTTGGCCAAGGCCCCCCTGAAATGTCCCCAGGTCTTTAGCGAGGGCAGGGAATTTGTACAGAGGAGGTTCTGACCCCAGCGCTGGGAGCTGAGCTGTGCAGTGCAGGTTGATGGCCTCTAACCAGGAGCACTGGGCAGCAAAACCCTCCCCCCTATCAGCACTTCTGGCTGACCCAACTCATTCCCAAGGAGACTTTCCTGGGGAAACACACTCAGCACACTCATACATACAGGCAGTGGCGCTTCATGAGTCTCTCTCTGCTCACATCACTGCTCTGGAAGGCCTGTGGGGTGGACTGAGAACTGCAGTCACACAGCTCCTGCAGAAGAACACGTCCCACTCCTGAAGGGATCAGAAACCCCAGCTAACATCCTTAACTTCCCCTCACCCGCTTCTTTTGTAGCCCTTCCTCTTCCCCTCACCCATGTTTTATTTTTTTAATTGACACTTTTCCTTATATACCTGGGGCTCCTTCTTTAGTTTGACTTCCCTCAGGAATGCTACCAGCTTCATCTCCTTTATGAACTACTGGACCTTGGCATCCCTCCAGCACTACAGAGTTAAGAAAGACATTTTCTATTCAGCAGCTCTGACTCCATCACATATGTCTCTGTAGAGTAGGTCAGAAGGCAAAGCCTGCAGAGTGCAATAATATTTGTACTGCTGTCTAATCCTAGAGGGAAATTGGTAGGAGGGAAGCAGAACCAGTTAAGAGAATGTCAAGTACCTCCAAACCACAGGGCTCTGCAATAAAAAGGGGAACAAAGAGAGATGGCTCTAACAATACCCACAGTGTTTCTTAATCTAATTATATTTTTACTCTCATTTTTGTCATCATAAGAAATGCCCCACATAGGATTTTGTTATCTTTTCCTCTTTCATAGGTAAAGTTGCTCACCTAGTTAAATAAAAAGCTGTTAGTAAAACAGTCCAAATATATAGCAGATGCATAAGCATGCCTTGAGAAATGATTGCTGGAGACATAAAATCTGATTTTTTCCTCCTCCATAGCTCTTTTCTTCTTCCTGTGGTGAAAATGTATCTCTCTCAGAAATGTCCCTGTTTTCTCTTGGACTGGTGGTCCTGCTTAAGGCTTGAATTATAGCATATATGAAAAATGGAAGAAGGTTTACCCTTTCCAGCACCCAGAGTGAGAAGACTTAATAAAACAGCTCACTTGTCTATTAGAAATACTTCTGCTGACAAATTGTACTGTCTTAAAGGCTGAAAGTAGAGGAATGAGCTACTACCTGTAGCTTCCTGTTCCTGAATATGAAACCTAAAAAAAAAAAAAAAAAAAAAAAAAAAAAAATTAAAAAAAAATTCTTCCTGATTCTTTACAGGAGGACAAAAGTATCATCTCTAAGTAACAAAGATCCTGAGTTAAAACTGTCACTTTAATTGTCTTGTTTTGTTGGTTTATGAGAAGATAATTGTCCAAGAAAGAAATAAGACAATCCCTCCAGTGAGAAATTTAATTTCTGTAATCACTGTGAAAATGCTTGCAACAAAATATTAGGACATAGTATCCTAGTAAGCATACATGACCTTGACTGTTTTCTTCCACTACTCTTCCTTGGAAAAAGCAGTGAGAAATTATGAAATGACATCTCTTAATTCTTCTCATTTCCTCTACAGAATTATTCTTTCAGTTGATTTCAGTAAGTCTTTTCCATCTAGAAACAGCAGAGAAAGCAGAGCTTTCTAGATGGAAAGACTTACTTCTGCCTTTCTTCTCTCAAAACCAGTGTGTGGTTTCCCATTTTCACTGGTTCTGATGAAGTGAAATACCCTGGGCTCAGCTCAGCTGCCCAAATGTCTGCCACTGGAGATGGCACTGAGCATCCCCCTCAGCCTCCTGCTGCTGGAAGTCTCAGCCACACTTCAGAGCTCTGTCGTTGCATAAACTCTCTAATCCACTCAGCAGGATCAAAATCACTTGGGAGAGATTGCTGGGCCAGAACAATTGAAAATAGATCCAGTCATTCCAGCTACTGCTGGCTTCAGAATCACAAAAAAACATTCAAGAAAGGACATTCTTGACATGGCTGCAGATCCCTCAGGCTTTGGAGACAAAATGGCCTAGACACTTGTATACTCCATCTCTGCCTTCAACAATGACAGGAGAGGCTGCACTGGGTCACCTTTTGTGCAGTGTACACGGCATTATGGAAAAAGACAAGAGGTCAGTTTTCAAGGTGGATACCCAAAAAATTTGCTGCAGAAGTGGCAAGAATCATTAAGGTATTTTTTGGGAGAACCAGCTCCAAATGAGAAGACCACTTTTTTTCTAAAATGGAGACATCGAAAATATTTTTGCCCTCATGTTTGGGTCATTTCAAGTACATTTTGAGGCACACAAAGTAGGAGCAGGAGAAGAATGTTATATAAATACAAGATCTTTTCCCCTTTCCTTCCCACTTCATCTTTAATGAAATTCCTGATTTCAAACTTTCTCAGGAATATGCCACTATCCCCAGCCTGTCATTAATATATGTTTGCTGTTCTGGAGAGAAAAAGAACCAAGACATGAGGAGGGGTAAGATTAAGCAAAATAAAGTGGGAGAAAAAAGTGTCACAATCTCTTAATCGAAGAAATAAGAGATGAAAGAACTGACTTACCTCGCTACTGAGATTGGAAAGCTGGATATGTTGATCTGAGACTGCATTACATTAATGCCTGTGTCGATATGTACCAAGCTGTACAGTCCATTAGGATGTAATGTGGAAAGAAACAGTTTGGTCTGAAGATAATACGTGAAATAGAGCTGCAGTAAAATACATAAAAGTTTTTTTGAGGATGGAGGTGAAAAGCAATCATGTCATAAAAGAAAATAAACATTAGAGACTAATTTTCTTCCTTTTTCAAATGAACCCATGAAAACGAGATGCAAACTTTCCTCTCCTGCCAGTCCTGTGAAAGTTTGGCCTACAAATAAAAGGAAAAAGGAAAAAAACACAATAAACATAATTTTTTATGAAAGATGTGGATCAGGATGCCATGTCTTAACAGCTATCTGTAACATTATTAGTCTGCAAGTGTAGGTTCATTTTTTATAAATCCATGTTCTACTCTCATTGGTGATGGCAGATTTCAAGATATGAGATGTGCTGGCCCAGCCTGACAGATGGAGCTGAAATCTTTCTGCTGTTTGAAAATAAACCAAACATAAAATCAGGTGAAGGATGGGGAAAAAAATATTTGCTTCTGGTTAGATACAGATCCAACGCATGTATTGTACTTGTCCTACTGCAGGATTTGTTCCTCAGCAGCAACCATACGCTCTAGGATTGCCCTTGGATTTTGCTTTCTGACTATTTGAGCTGAGACCTTTGACTACATACCAGAGGAAAACTGGCAATTCAGAGCTGTCTTAGAATTGTTCAGATCTCCCACAATAAGAAAAAAGTCTGGTGTTCTTCCTGAGCTGGATGGAGAAGGCTGCTCCCTGCTGCCTCCTTGACCTGGACCAGGAAAGCCATGTTGCAGGTGCCTTCCCTGAAACAGTGCTGCACACAGCTCACAGGATGCCAGCACAGCCAAAATAGCACGCAGAATTTATCACAAAGCAGAAATATACATGAGGCTGGGAGGAAAATGTTGCAGTGCTGTAACCCAGGTAAAAGCCAGAGCACTGCCCATCCATTCTGCCTTGCATTGCACTGGGCTTTGAAGGCTGCAGTCTGCTCTGTCATGACTGCAGAGAGAATTTCAACTTGAGTTTTGGCCTGGTTCCAGGCAAGATGAAAGAGACTAATTATTGACAGGTTTTTGCAATACTTTTTACATTCAAGTATGTATTTATGTCACAAGTCACCTAGGTCTTCTCAACTGATTTGATTCTCATGATGTTCTGATTAAAATTTAAGAAGGCCTGGTAGATACATGTGGCTTGATTTTTCAAAGATGCTCTGTTTCTCACAAAAGAGACAGCTTGCTCATAAAGCTAGAATAAACACAGGAGCAATAGCAGACAGGAGCAAAGAGCCAGGAATTACTGTGCACAGCAATCAAACACAGCATGGAATGACGTGATGAGGTTTTCAGATGTGTTAGGGTGGCTTTAAAGTCCACTATTTTTAGTGACCTGGTAGAACACCCGTATCACAACATAGGATAGAAAACTTTTTTCTTCTAAGAATAAACTTGTTTTCTACAGGTCTTGGGGAGACCTTTTCCTCCTAAGTGCTGCATCACATGAGGAGTTTGGGTATGTACCAGCTCTGCAATCAGATGCCAAGTAATACTTCTTTGTTGAGTAATTTCACAGGGTCATACAAGAGCATTTTGCTCTGCTAATTGTTGTGATCTCATTAGTTCTTCTCCTTCACAAGCATCTCATTCACTCACCAAAAAATGTATACACAGTCCAGTCATTACCCCATTTCAGTTGCCTGGATTTTAAGCTCTGCTCTGTTCCTAGCTGTTCTGTGACGGGATCAAGCATAAAACAAATCTGCTCCTGATTCTTCCTGTCAACAAATGAAATAAAGACTATAAACTATCCTCTTCCTAATCTACTGTTTCAGCATATTAGCTAACATAAACCTGTTCCAGTGACCCATGTAATAGCCACACTGACATTTTATGCTTGCTTTCTCAGTTCCATATGTACATGATTAAAAACTACAAGGTATTTCTTTATACGATTCTATTAATAGCTTGGGGATTTTTTTGCTTAGTTTTTAGGGTAACATGCTTTGAGTTTGAAGGGCAGCTTGCATTCTGGCGTCAGAAGGCACTGCAATATAGATTTCAGTTTCCTTCAGTCAGCCACAGCAAGAAAATTGATGGCCTGTTCTCTGGGACTCATGTGCTCCTCCTTGGCCGCTGTCTCCCACGCTGCTGGTGTATATCTGCTGTTTTCACTGGAAAAGAATGCAGGACATTCAAGCTATTCCAAGCAGCATCCTTGATGTCTGGACTTCATGGGAATGTTTCACACCGCAGTTATTGCTAACTGCTAACTTTCATACCTCAGACTGGTTCTTTTGGCAGCTCCCTCTGTTTTGCTCTCTGGGCAGACACAAGCCAAAGCAGCCTTTGCTGCAAACACGAGGTGCATCGCCATCTATCATGCTGTTGCCAAGGGGGAGACCCAGGTGATGGCATCCTGCTATGTGGGGGAAAAAAAAAAAAAAAAGAGGGAAAGAAAAATAAATAGAAAAGAATTAAAAAAAAAAAAAATCTGTCTTTGCCGTGATCTCCAGGAAAGGTTTTCAACTCATTTAAAGGAATAACTTGGAATTTCAGCAACTTAGTGCAGCTAACAGGTATTTAGGCAGACGTGTGCATGTACAGGAGGAGGAGTAAGGAGACAGCAGCTGTGTCTGAGAAATTCTGGCCCTCTTCATCATCTTCTCAGTCTTATCAAAAAGCTTTTTAAAGCAGTTGCTCTCTGAAGAATGACTGGAAAGTCTTGGAGGAGGTAGGGGGGCCATAAATGTACCCTGCCACCTCTACCACTTGCACATCACTTCTGTGGCTAGTGCTGTCTGCTGTTAGGAGGTCAAAAGTCAGGCTGGGTTAACCATTCTTTATGGTCTTAAAGCTGGCAGCACATCAAAATATCCTTAACACTGCCTTGACATTGCAAGAATGAAGAAGGGGCATGGGAAGAGAGGGTTTATATTTGAAGCTGTTCCTGTAGTTGATTTGATTGATGCCAGAGAGATAATACAAAGCTTGGACTCAGACTGAGTTTGTCAGAGTTCATGGGTCTTTAGATGGAGAGCTGGGTTCAACTCCTCAAATTAGGGGCTAAAAAAAGTTCAGATGCCGATCTGGTTTGCAATTTTCATGTAGACTGTGAAAATTTAGGGCTTTGGACTGAGTTCACATACTGCACAGAAAATAAACTATTGTTTATGACACAGTGAAAAAATCAAGGTAATTATTATTAGGAAGCTGGGTCTATGTTCCATTCAAAAACTCTGAGAATCCCACAGGCTGTGGTGAGAAGAAAAACAGAGTAAGACAGGAGTCTTTCAGCATATTATTTAACAGACTTTTAATGAAGTTTTTTCCCTTCACTTGGAGTGCTTCTTTATAGTGAGATAGTTTCAAAGTGTTGTAGAAAAATCTGCTGAGCACCAAGTCTTTCCTCAAAACATCTCAAATGCAACAGCAGCTCTCACAGAGGGGAGCCTACCTCCAGCCCTGGCAGGTCCACTGCAGCCACAAGCCAGATGCTTGCATTCCTCCCACCAAGACTTTGAGAGCTGTCATCCTGATCTCCCTCTGCAGTCACTGGAGGGAGAGGTGCATATTTCCAGAAGGCAAGACAGACATGCAGCTCTGAAGCAGAGTAGTTCGGCACACAGCGCTGAATTCAGAGGGTGTTTGGGTTATCTACATTCCTCAGGAACGCAATAAAGACACCTAAATCAAATGTCATTGTTCTTCTGTAAACACTGAATGGATTAGGCATCTTTGTCAGCCAAGAATTGGTGTAAACCCAAAGAATATAAAGCTGTAAGGAAACTACAGATATGAGGCGGGGGAAAAAAAAGGAAAAAAGAAAGAACTGGGTTCAGTCCAGTTCAGATCTTTCCTGCTAGTATAATCATCATCTCACTGACAGAGAAGAAAAACACAAAGGCATTAATGGCTTGTTTGAGGCCACACAGGAAGCCTGAGAGAGGACTGAAAACTGAAACCATATCTTTAACATCCAAATCCTTAACCACAAGGCCATCCTCCTTTTCATAGCTGTCTGTCTTGGGGAAGAGAAATAGAGTAATTCTCAATCCCAGGGGGCAATAAATTATGTTACCATGACATGTAGAATCAGTGCACTGTGCTGGCACATTTTTTGTTGCTCGCAATTACCTTAACAGGGATGACTGAGCTGCATTTATTGGATGACCAGTACATAACTCAGTGGAGATAATATGTCTTACCATTTCATTCGACCTATAAGTGAGCTCAGTGCTCTCTAAATCTATTGTCCAGTGAGTAATGGCCCATATTGTGAAACCCCTCCACAATTCATCATCATCTGCAATATATTTTGAATCGACTTCTGACAACAAAGGCTGCTGCAGATGAGGCTGAATGACACAGCTGGCTAGAAGAAGCTTGGACATACTGCCTGTATGTCTATCTGGCAATAATTCCTCATGTTTCTTATCACTCCTAGCACTTTTAAAGGTTGTGAAGGAGCGGAGAAAGGAATGAGTTTTCAGTAATTTTTTTTTTTTAAAAACTCAGCAGTCTAAGGATCAAAGGTGAGGTGAGACAGGGCCAGTAGGGAGAGGTAATGCCTCATTTTAAATGCATAAAATAAAAACATCTGGTCTAATACAAGATACTAGCTCTGGTCTGTAGTCTGGCTGGAGGTCAGCACCAGAACCCTGCTCTGGTGTGGTACACAGCCTTCGCTACCTGGTGTTGCAGGCATGCACACACCAATTCTTCACAACCCTCAGAAGAGTTAGGAAGCCCTACACACTCATTTCATCATGCAAATCAAGAGGTGGAATTTCATCAGCCCACACTGAAAACCAAGTATGTCAGCATGGCTCAAGAAAATGGTATCTCTTCTTCCACATCCAACTGTGTTATTAGAGGTTTTGTGAAGCATAGTCCCCCAGTTACAGAAGAGACAAGCATTGATGAGGTCCTGTCCATGTACCCTTTCCCATTAGTTCATGCTCTTGAGCAATTCACAGGCATATCAGGACCTTCTGAAAACTGCAGAGCTGCTGTGACTAAATTTCATGCAAACACGTGCGACTATTGGAGGCCATATTGGAGGGCTGGCTGATAGCTTACAACTGTGTCTGCTTACCAGTGAGAGGGGTTAAACAATTTAACCATAAACCATTTCTCTGTGATTGAAGTGCTAAGAGAAACCACATGAAATGCAATGAGAGAGATGGTGTCAAACTTTACATGCAGGAAGCATCTTACACTCATTTGAGAAGGAAATAGCTGACCTTCACATCTTCAGAGGCATGCAGCGGGTGTACTCTGCTTTTGTAGACTTCACCTCTCCAGTCTTGTGCCTGTTTCAGGCTCAGGCCTCAAAGCTGCTCAAGAAGGACTTGGCCAGATGCAGGGATTATTTGCTAAGCATCCTGGAAATATGCAGTTTTGTGAAAGTTGTGCCTGGCAGCTACTTCCACACTTCCCCACCAATGGAAAACAAACCTGAGTGCCAGAGACTGTTCAGTAAAAGTTCACTAATAAACTCTGAACTGTGTGTTATAGGTATCCTTGTTAGCCAGTGTGTTTGGCTGTAGAAGTACCTCAGCTTTCATTTTATGCAAATGAACCAGTCAGAGACATCTGACAAAATCTTGGATGGCCTGGCAGTATGGCTTTCTGGACACTGCTGCACATGAATATATACCCAAACTAAAGTCATCAGAGTTTGGTTTCTCTGCTGACATATATTTCACAAAAATGGAAGGTCTCCCCATGTAGGCTCACAGCAAGGAGACACACTGACACCTGCTCTGGTCCCAGATTAAGAACTTTTAGTATTGAAAAGAAGCCACCTCACTGCCAGACTGCTGCAAGTTTAACATCATATTTCCCATTAACTGTGTCATATTGAGGAAAGCCTTATAAATCTGAAGAAATCTATAAAGGGACGGTGCCTTAAATAGTTGTAAAATTTACATCGACTTTAAAAAACTTAATCCAGATGTTTGTGACTGGATTAATTACTTAAGTGTTCAGGTAGTGCAAGTCAACAATTTCTTGCTTGAAAGTTGTTCACAAGGGAGCTACTTTCTCCATGCACCATTTCTGCTGTGTAATTCATCACTTAGGCCCCATAATCATGTTTCTGATTCCTTGCTGACTAACTAAACACGTTCAGTCATGTGGACATATTTAAACAGGAACATAGGGCAGAAACAAGTGAAAAAACTAGTGAACAGACAAAAAGCATTTTTCAAACACACTAGCACCTTAAATTAAAACAGTCATGGCCCAAACATTTTCGCAAATGAAGTCTTTGTGCAATCTTTGAAATCTGTGTCATCACTTAACTACAAGTTTGGTGGAGCTAGACAAGAACACAAAGAATTTGCTTACAAATGCCACTCTTACTAAAATCAAAGGTGTCAAACCTTTTCTGCTTCAGCAGAGCATGGTCAGTATAGATATCTCTAGGCCAAGAGAGAGAAGAAAATAATCACCCTTCTCCTGTGTAGTTCTCTCTCCCATTAGACTGAGACAGTTTTTGTTACATTGATTGAAAGGTATACTTGAGAACGGTACCGCTTAGGTCTCTTTTCACTATAAAAAGTCCCTGGCATAAGGCTAGCTATAACTCTTCTAAACTATCCATTTTGAATGACTGTCATTAGGAAAGAATTTAGTGGCTTTGCATTTCATATAAGGTAATAGTGTCTAGAGGATTTGGGGGCGGCAAAAAATAACTTTAAACGGTCTCAGGAGAAGTCTGGATGACGTACATCATTCAAAGCACCTGAGAGAGTCTGTCTTTTACCACCAAATTTAAAAGCATCTATTAAAGCATCTATTACTTACTCTCTTGCTCCTGTCTAAGCCAGTTCTTCTAGCACAGATAGGGAGAATTCACCCTGTGCTGCCCTCCCATTGCCCTCTCAGCTACAGCTCATGCCAATCTCACCCAAGTTACCAGCAGAGAGAGATAGGAGCTCAAAAGCAACACAGTGGACACTCCTGTAGAAGCCCTGTGGGCATTTTGAAACAAAGCCAATTTTTATAGTCTTACTTCTTCAGCTGATGCTTTACAAATCAACATCTGGTGTGGTGATCAGAGGGAACACTCCCAGAAGATTTGAACCCAGTTCTTATGATGAAGTGAATCACGATGGATCCCTCCACTGACAGTTACCACAGCCTTCCAACTTTCCATAGTCTCCCATTGAGGAGAAAAAGTATTTCATGCTGTGTGCTGCTAATGGAAGCGCTGCACAGTTTTATTGCATGCTACTGTTGAGCTTTCGTGGAAATATTGCAGAAGCACCCAGTTCTCTGCATGTGTGGGCACATGTGACATTCTTCGAATCTTTGGAAATAATATATAGATGAAAATTCCTGGGAGTAAAATGTCATCAACTCAAGGAGAGTCAAATTTTCCAGGCAAGTTCAGTTCTTTCCTTTGAGTAAGAAGGAAAGGCAGGTAGAGGAAGCAGACAGGTTTAAAGGGCCAAGTACTGTAGCATCCAATTCCAGTAAGTTTGCATGGGTTGAAAGTGAGGGCAGTATTTGTCACATGGATGGTAGTGCTTCAATTATCTCACAGCTCTGGCCACAATGAAGCCAGTGGGACACACTGAGGAACTTTCTTCACTTCTCATTGCTTAAATTCTTTTTAGTACAAAAGACTCATGATAAGACAGCAGATTTTTAGTATTTCCAGGACGGCTCTCTACTCAAAACAACTTAATCTTAGTTATACTTGGAAGATGGATAAAAATAAGGAAGAAAATAACTGGGTTTGGAAGTGCTAACATGTTATTTTACTAGTTTTCAAATACTTTAACTAACATAGCTGGATTCCAAGAGCACTCCAGCACAGGCCACAAAACCAGAATAGGCTACACACAATTTCTAGGCAGAGACAGATAAATAAATCTTACTATAGTACACACTAGAATTTGGATTAAAAAAGTATCTCCCTCTCACCCCACTGTGAGAGTCATAGCCAGAATATGTGTTCTCTGTTCTCATTCTGTCGTTTTATGATTCAGCCATCTAAATTCTCATATAATGTGGAGTAGCTGCAAGAGGACAAGACAAGGAAAGGCAAACTGGAATTAAATGCAACATTCCTCAAGGAAGAATGTCTGCTCTGAATCAGGTAAAGATATGATATAGTCTTTGCTCCTCTTGACTCCATGATGATTAACCATAGTCCATGCTGTAGGACATAGATTACCACTCAAAAGTCCAGTTTCTGTTTTGCCAACAATTCCAAATATGCACAATCATTTTTAGGTCAGCCCAAGACAATTTATTTCTTTTTTGCCAGTTGGCCAGAACACCGAACCCTCCAAACCTCAAATTATTTATGTTTTCCTTGTCTCCAACAATGAGTCCCACCAGAGTGAGCAATACATCTCCCGGGATTACACTGTTGCATTCATCCATGATCACTTCATATACTGATTTTCATCCATGCTTTATAGAACAGAGTTCAGGAGAACAACTTATAGGGGAAATAAATTTCAGGTCCTACCAAATTATTTCAAAAGAGAACTTGGATGTAAAATCAAGGTATTTATCAGACCCAAGAATCTCCAAAATGACAAGGATCACTTTAAATATGGCTGTTTCATCTATTGGGTCTTTATTAAGCTGTATCATCAAGATGGAACGAAAGAAATGAACAGTGAAGTGTGCAGAGAGGGTGGTAAGGAAGCTCTTGACTAATGATAATATCTGTGTTTGAACTGCCTACACAGAAGACTTTTAAATAGAAGGAAGATGTGTAGGGGAAGAGAAGAGGTGCAGAGGACAAGAACAGGCAGTTGCAGATAGAAAAATGCTTTTTGCGTTTTTTTTCTTCTCATTCTTGGCCACAGACCTCTGAGGTGATTTAAGAAGGGTCTAGAGCTCCAAGAGGAAATATGCTCTTGTAAAAGGGATAGTACAGTTATGGTTGAACAAGTAGTTTTGTATCCTTGGAGACATTCTACTCCATTGCCCATGACTGAATTTTTCTCTATCTTGTTCTGAAACTCAGAACGTGCTTTAGAAATCTGATGGAGCCTGGAATGGTTTTGATTTTGCTCTTGCTCCAAAATTTTCAGCTTGCTGCCTGTTTTGGGTCAGATTTTAACAAAGCACAGAAGCACATACTTCAGTACAGCTGGTACGAAAAAAAAGCTTTCTAAATTCATTTACCAACATGCATAGTTGACCAAAAAACAAGAAATATTGAGATAAAAAATGGTTAAAAAAAAAATAACAACAGAAAAGAAGAAAAGAGGCAGTGTTTAATATAAGTAACTGTACTTCAGGGGAAAAGGCTACACTTACAATGGTGTTGCAGGAGACAGCTTTGCACACTGATGCTGCCTGCCTGAAGCTCTCCGTCAGGAAGTGAGCAGTCCACCTCCAGAGGACATTCCTTTCCAATGCATCCCTCAGTTCCCACCTCGAAAACTGTTTTCCACTGCTCTCTTACACAAGAGAGCACCAACACTCCAAATTCATAATGAAGGACTTTCCACATTTCAGGGTGTCTCTCCATGATTGCCCTGATGCTGCACTGTTCTCAGGGTTACTGGACCATCCGTGCAGCAAGTTTTCAACCAGATGGTTGTCCTCAAATATGGTTACTGAACAGCACACTCAAGAGTTCACAACAGAATATTTACTGCACACATAAACATCGCATGAAGAATGGCTAGGGATGTAGCCAGAAGGAATAATACTGCAACTGAAGTGGATGTCCCACTTCAAAACCTCACTTCTTCCCCGTTCATTTCAAGGGGTGAGAAACAACCTTAAATATCGAGACAGAATGTTAATCTTTATGTGAAGCATTTATTCTTAATTTAAAGTTCAAACCTCTAGACTGTAGCCAACTCTCATTAATTTTTATTTGTAACAAAATTCGTATATGACAAAGTAAATATAAAAAAAAGTAGAGCTATGAAGATCTGGATAATTGCAGCTGAGTCTCACTGACACCATAAATCATGAAAAACCCTAGAAATACTTGTAACTATGTCACTCTAAATTTCCCTTTGGGTATTCTGTGCATTATTGCACACACTCTCTCTATAAATGCAGATTTAAAAACCCCATGAGTTTCAAATGGCACTTTATGATGGAGCATTTAAATAATTTCTGAGGGTAAGATCAATTTAAGCATGCAGAATTTTTATTAGTAGCACAAAAGAGGAGTCCAGCTGTTCCTATGGAGCGAGCGTGTGTGAACCAGGCTTCAGAGCAATTTCTGCTGTGCCAGCCACAGTGTTAAATGTTGGCCAAGAGGGACTTTTGCAGAATGGAGCAAACTGAGTCTGCAGCACAGCTGAGGCAACACTGCCTCACATTTTGCATTTCTTATTAGAGTGACCTAGTCCCTGAATCACCCAAAAAAGCCTGTCAGAGCTCTTGATCTCACAGGAGCAGGCACTGGGCAAAGCACAATAATAGAAGTTCCTCAGGCTCTGAGAACATGAGAGAAAGAAGTTGGGAGTGGGAAGTGTCAAGTCTAAAGTATTTGTCCATCAGAGAAGAGCATCTTTTTCTGGGAAGCAAAGAGTTTGGCCATTGCAATCAAATCACAGTCTGGCACATTATCTGTTTTAACCAAAAATGTAAACACTGGATTAGGCTGAATTTCGTGGTCAAACTCATGAGCTCACTCTTAACCACCAGGAATATGCCTACTAATTTGGGAATCACTATTACAGTGCAGGTAGCTAAGTCATCACAGGGTATCCCCTGGAGCTACTAGATTTTATACCAGTTATGAATTTATCTACCCCTGGAGCCATTTTTATTTCCAGCAAAGCATTCTTCTTCCAATGAAATATATGCCTTTTTAAACACATGAGGAACATTTACCAGAATAATTGATCTTTTACTCTGAATGTTAAAAAAAAGTCAGACAGAAAAATGGACTAGGTCTGTCCTAGCTGGGCCCTGATGGCAATTCCAGAGAGAAATGTTTTAATTGCCAAAGAAAGTCCCCTTTGCCAAAAATCATGTCTTTATGGAGCTTGTCAGAAGTTTTCGGTTTCTGTCCAAAAAACTGCCAGAGTGAAATCCAATCACTGATGACAGCAAGATTAAAAGTGCACAGACTGGTTGCCTGAATAGCAGTTAATAATAGAACAAAAATGTTGTGGATTTTACACAGTTGATTCATAGCAAAATTTTTCATAGGACATAGATTTTAATACCAAATGCCCATCACTTTATCCCTCAATGTTTCTTGAATACATGGAGAATGTTGGACTGGAATACTGAAAAACAAAATAATTACTTAGAGTACATTTCCTTTTCTCCAGTGACAATTGAACAGTTAATAAAATTAATTAGAAGTGGATACTATTGGAAATACAACGTTTGAGTCCTTCCCAGTCTGGAACTCTGACCTTGAGTCATACCTTTAACAAGGCTTCTTTACACTTGGAAAGGTTAAAGAAGAGTACAGATTGGATAGACAAAGCAGCGATTTTACCACAGATGTATTAAAAATTAAGAACCAGAATGAAAAGTAGTGTAATTGGTACATGTTGACCCCATTATGTCCACATTTATTAAGCATTCTACTTTCAGTGAAACATTAACAGAGAACCCTGGAAAGCTTTTCCCCTTGGTGATATGGAAAGTAATATGATGGAGAACAGGAATAGTAACCACTGAGTGCAGAACAGCAAGACAGCCACCAAACCCAAGAATATTAGTAAAGACTTATCTATGCATCTTTAAAACCAAACAAACACTTCCCCACAACCAAGAGCTCCTTTTCCTCAAGATTTTTGAGAGAAAACATTGATTATTGTGGGAAATAACTGCATAGGTTGATGAAAGTTCTATATAAAACATATAAAGTCCTTCGGGCTCCATTAAGAAGAATCTTGGCTGACACAGAAAGTTGGAAAAAAAAGAGAAAGTGGCTCCCTTCAAGTCCATTGGACTGGACTCACAGCATAGAAATCTACAGTGTGTTATACTCTGGGCTCTAGATTTAAAATCACTGAAGGAAACAAGAACATCTATTCTCCTTTACGGCTGAAAGAATCTATTCTTTAAAGCCATGTAGAGATGGAAAATAGTTTTAAAGTTTCTCCAAGGGAGATTAAAAGGTACCAAACAATAGCAAAACCTTTACACTACCTTAACCTTATTAATTCTTATTCAGCAGCTGAGCTGTTTTCAACCCAACAGGTGGCTTCATCTTCTCTCTATTTTTATTGCTGTGATGACTGCAAAGAAAAAGACAGAGGGTTATTATTTTTGTATTTAAATGAGAAAAATGTCATCACAGAGCCTGCATGTCCTGCAGTACCTCAAGAATTGAGGTGACTTTAAATAAATCATTTCTATGAAATAGCAATATTTTAAAACAAGTTAGAAGAAAAACCCCAAACATTTGCAACATCCAGTAATTTCAATTTAGGTGTGCTATCAAATCCTTATTTTCAGATTCATCTGGTTGAACTAGCACCATACACTTTCAGTGAGGGACTGTGGGTTTTCCCTCACACTTCTACAAACTTTAATTATTTTAATGACAGTAATACACTTTCTGCCTCAGTGCGAACCTCGGTGAATGATGATTTTGCTTAGCACTGCCATAATGCTATTCCATCACACCATTTAACTAATGGTTGCTGTTATTCCTTGTTATTTTGCATTACACTTCTCAAAATAATCTGCCCAATCATACATCTTGTTTTTCAGGCTTGGTCAGTCTAATAATACTAGGTGAATAATAGCTGTTGAGATTTCTTCTTTTTCTAGACCTGTCAAACTCATCAATTGATTGTTCTTCGGCATTGCCAAATACATTACTTATTTCCTTAGTTTTGGGGAAAGAGATTTAAAAAGTCAGAAGTGATGAAGTGTTACAGATGCTGTTGTAAAAGACCAGTTAATAATAATTCTTAACAGAACTTGCTCCCAACCATCCTGTAAGTGAAGCATTTTCTATTCATCTCCTTGTTGTAATACTATGAAAGAATAATGTGACTCATGAAAGCCATCGCGGACAAAGAGTACTGCTCTTCTGCATCTCTTCGTTTTAGATTGTTGATACCTCAACTCTACTATGTTTTTCATTGAAAACACTTTCTTTTTTCCATCTTCCAGTGCCCTTCCCTCAAGGGCGTGTATTAGAAATGAAGACCAAATAGTAACATTCAGGTTTAAAATCAAGTGAAAGACCTGTCAACACAGTATTTTAAGCATTTGCCAGAGAGTGATCTGGTTAAACCCAAATATGTAGGGCAATGCAGAAGGCATTATTGCCTTGATTCAGTAAAGAATTTAATTGTTTTCTTACAGTTACATGGCTGGCTGTCATTATTAAATGCCATTACCTTAGACACTATTAGATGATGAGCATCATGCAACTTGTCTCTTTCAAAACTATTCAGAGATATTTAAGTAAAAATGCTTGTTTTATACATCTGAACTGCCCTAAAGTTACTCATACAGAAAAAACTGTTCCTGTAAGTATTTAGTTGGAAATATATCTCTCCCCCTGCCCCTTAATCCTACCCACTTATGTTAAGGGGTGGAATTTTCTTGGAGATTTGAATCCCACTTTAGTCAACACAAGTTTTCATATTTACCTTGGTGGAGCCAAAATTTCACCTCTAAAGGGTTAGGAGAGGAAACTAAGAAGAATTAAATAATGAAAATTAAAATGAGATTATGAAATTATGGAAATATTACATTAAATTATGAAAATAGGCTAATGTCCCAAGATACTTGCAATGTACCAAGATAACATATTAAGCAGAGAGACAATTCTATCCATAGCACTTTACATTACTAATCAAAAGATGAACTAGCATTGGAAAATAAGTGCAAATTTGACTTAAATAGAAAAAAAAAAAAAATTCAGTTGAGTTATTCTCCTTTATCCATTAAGGAAAGGACTCAGCAATATGTTGCTTATGTCTCTCTGGGCTATTCGTTGGCCTGTCAGGTTTTTTTAACACAGGGCTCAATCTTACATTTGGACTCACACATAAGACAGAAGAAATTTATAGGGATCTTACTGAATCTTATTGCCTTAATTTTCCACTCATTCGATGTTTTCATTCAATTCTCTTGTCCACTGCTTGTGCTTTTCCTTCCTGCACGTTTGAAGATGAAAGTAATTGAAAAGGTGACACTCTTTTATTCCTCTCTGTTTGCTGGAGCTTTTGGGAAACCATCTTTGATAGCTGCAAATTTAGTTATTTCCCTATCCATGGAAAATCCTAAAGAAAATTCTCAGACTGCTTCTAAAAGGATTTAAAAACAAGCATTACGAAAAGCCTGAAAGGCATTTCACTTGCAGAATTAGTAATGTGCTATAGACTCAATTTTGCCAACCCCCCTCGTGTTAAAAACCATATTTCTCCTTCAGACTAGCAGAGAAAGCTCCTGAAAGAGTGTAACCTTCTTGTCAATGTTCAGACTCTGCTGTACTTACTGGCAATTTAAAAGATGAATCAATCTCTCTTTGTTCAGTGATTGATCCTTTGCAGGCACAAAACATTTAGCTATTTGCAACATTTTCAAGGCACTCATCAAGATAAAGAGGACCGTTTATAAGAGACTTCCTCTCTATAATATAACTCTAGAGGATATACAAATCCACTAAAGAAACATGGTACTACAAACAATGGGCATTCCAGAAGAGAATGCATCAGTCTCCACTTATTTTCCATGACAGTGGAAACATTCTCAGAGATACACAATTATACCTGCCACACCATTCTGTCAAGACAAAAAAAATCTCCTTTTCTAAGGACATAAATCCAGCTACTTCCAGTCAAGCACAAATCATGCAGTTCATCACAAGAAGTTTCCTCTAACAGAGTCAGCACACGACTTCTTTCAGCAGTCTCCACCGCAGACGTATGGATTTACACAGGTCCCTTTCCAACGGCAGTGATCTCGGAACCTCAGCAGTGGAACCACACTTTCACACTTTTAGTCTTACTGCATGAGTTCCTTCAGCTGAGGAACAGGTGGTCACTCTATATATTTTTAAGGATGTGATGAATCACCCTTTTGAATTCAAGGCACTTCAAATGAACCAAGGTCGTACTAATGCACAAGAGAGGGTTAATGCCTTGATGAGGCTTACCAACATGAAGAATACAAACAACAGAGCCACAAGTGTACTTAATATAGGAAGTAAGTGTCTGTCTCAGGTGAGCAGGCTCTTTTGCCACACTCCACTGACTGCATTGATGAGCTTTCCACTACCTATGACAGGATTTTAGATATTAGCTCACATTTACACAGCTACATTTAGAAACCTTAATTTGTGTTTTATCATGGAGCTGAATCCCACATGCCAGTTTCCATCCTGAGACAGCCAAGTACCACATTAGCTGTGCCCTGCAGTGATTGAATCCCTCTCTTGCCTCCTCACAGAGCCCAGGTCCTCAGCATATCCTTCCTCAGCCTTTCCAGGAAAAGGCTGGCACCAGGCCTGAGGGTTTATCAAACCCATGATCTCGTTGGGCAAGAGTCACATCCAAGCCTCGAGGACTCTTGGAGCACTGCAGCATTACTTACAGCTGCAGCATCATTGCACAAGGGTGAGGATGATTACCTGCAGGCAGTCTGGTTGTAAGCCAGGCTTAACTCCCTCCTGCAAACACTTGAGAAATCTCTAAGGCACTGAGCAGTACTTCAGGAGGCCCTCAAAATGACCCAGTGCTCAGTAAACATGTTGCCACCTCTTTCCCCATGGTCCCAACACCTGACCACTGTGGAAAGTCAGTTCTCTCTGTAATACTGGAGCTAGATCTTCCCAGCAACTCATCACCATTCTAGCCAAGCAGAAGATATTTCAGGGGTCCTTTTGAGATGTCATTCTCTTTGGGCACCCTTACTATCATTTAGCATAACTGAACTGTTTAAGTGAGAGACAAGTCAGCACAGCCTGGAGACCAGACCTTGGGCTTCACGGAAAATGGCATCATGATGCCAAAAGAAAATAGATGACTGCTAAGTCTTAGTAGACCTAAAAAACAGTGTGTAACAGCTTAAAGGATTGATCATTCTGCATCTCCCAAGCCTTACAATGAACAAGGGCCTGCTGTCATGGCAGCAATGCAGCCCACATGGAGCAATGGATCTGAAATCACCTGGCTCATATATCGTTGGTTTTGGTGTAATATACATTGATCCAGCTTGCTCTGTCACATCACTCATCACACCCTGAAATACAGTACTTGTTGGACTTCTTTTGGTTTCAGCTGTTTCACTGCATAATATGACCTTATGAGACCTTTTTAAAAAATGTTTTCATATATGAACCATATTTTTCGACTTCTGCTTTCAGTCTCCAGACAAAGAATGGCTATTCTGTAATATAATAAGAGCTATTTACTGGTATTGGAACCACAGACTTACTATAAGTTTCACAGCTTTCAAAATGCAATGTAAATCTTCCCTTTTTTGTTTCAGCCCATAATAATTTATTGCCATAATCATATCAACACTGTCTCACCGTTTCAAAAAAAAAAAAAAAAATTTTAAGTTGGTTGAAAAGCAGACCATGAAATACTTGTTTTCAAATTTAAATTTTAATAAATTGCTATTTAACAGAGCATCAAGAAGCTAGTGACTAAAAAGCAACTGAAGTTTAATTCTCTTTTTTTATTGGTCTCTTTATGTTCTCTCTTCTGAGTCAGGTTTCCTCAAACACATATACACAAATACATACTGGTATTGACTGCTGAAGATGAAAATTCTATCTCTGTAATGTTTGGGAAGTAAAAAATCCCAGACAGTAACAACAAAAGAGAAAAAGAAAGAAACCCAAGAAACCCCAGATCTCGAAACCAAACCCTTCAATTCCTAAGCACGCAGGAGGCATGCTTATTGTTTGGGCATGTTGTCCCATAGTTAGGAATAAACAGCTAACTTTATTTGGAGTACATACCTGAAGCCTGACCCAATGCTCTTTAATATCCATGGGTTCATTCCCACTGACACTCTCAACAGGATTTGAATCAAAGCTTTGCTGTGCTTCTCAAGCTAATCTTGTGCAAGCCTTGCCAGCTCCGTCTGTCCTCAAACCTGTGCAGATTAGTCCACCCATTTCAGCTCTACACATGTCACTGAGGAACCTGATTCCTCCAAATCAAATATGTTTAACAACTGGAAATCCTCATCTGGGTTTGTAATTTGGTGTGACTGACATATCTCCAAACTGGCAATATTCTGTAGGCCTTGACGTTGTTCCCTATGCTACTTGTTTATGAGGGACAGAGGATTAAGGAGCCCTCTTCATCCCACTCAAATTACACAACATACCCACCCCAAAGTCCCTGTAATAAGCAAGAAGTGATATCCAGAGATGCATATTGGCATAAGAAGCGCTCCCGTCTGTCACAAATTACTGCACTTTAATTATGGTGGAGGAGGTGGGCTGATACTTCTCAATTTGCTCATCACAGAAGTCCTATTTGTCTTAGAATTATTTAGCAATTTGAAAAAAAAGATAAGCTGGATGTAACACTGAACCAACATGACAAATTAACTCCAAATGGCATTCAATATAATTTATTTAGTTTTAAATTTACCTGGCCTTATTGTTGAGGTAGTGGATTTTGCTCACTTTGTGTGACAGGATCAGAGTAAATAAGTGAATTTGAATTTGTTTTACACTACAAAGGGATTGTTCTTCATGTGCTTGTCAGTCCAACGTCTTTGTTCTTTTGCACAAGAAGATCCTAAGGAAACTGGGGTGTCCAGAAATGAGTCAGGTCTCCTAAAACAGACTTACTGGAAGCAAATACGTCAAGTTGGTTGCTAATGCATTTTTGAGTTTCTTTTCCTCCAACCCTTTATTTCAGCTTCTTTTCTCTTCTTCCTTCTTATCTTACTCCTTTTCCCTCTCCCCCAGAGTTTCCATCCTCTCAGCTGAAGCAAACGTTAAACCAATTGTTTGAGTGACTGCATGCTAAGGAAGGAGAAAACCTCTAGGCAAGGTTGATACAAGGGAGAAGGGATGCTGGCACTGGGAAGGAAAAGAGAGGGGAACTTTTAAATGTGATTCTAAAGAGTTATAATTATTGTCTTGAAAATTAATCTATGATTTTTTTTTTTTTTTAAAGACCCACTTTAATCATAACCAGTCAGATTTTGTTCACTTTATGTGTCTTGTTCTGGTTAGGCCATGTACATATAAAAAAGCACATTTACATTTTTCACACTTGTATTTTCAAGAAATGCCTTTGTTCAGTCTCTAAATTTCTATATTCTGGAGGCACAATGGGGACTATTACAGTTTGTTGCTGCACAATCAGAAAAGTTTTCAGCTATCTTTCAGCTTTGCACTGTAGAATGTAAAGTCCCTTTATGATCCTTGATTTTTCCATCACCTAACTCCTTGGCGAGCATTCCACATTTTCTTGAAAGCTATTTCCTTTCTTAAGTAGTCAACCTAAATTTAGTAAAAGCTGGGATGCTGATGACCTCTACTCTTATTTACCCACAATTAGGTAATTCCACAGCCACTCTCAGGGCTCCTTCACCAAGTTATTTGTCTTTGTGTCACTGTGTTATATACTAGGAATGAGCTGATGCCTGCCTGACTAGCCAGATCTCATTTGGAAGAACAGACCTATCAGACCTTTTAACATCAACATTATTCAATCCTGAGTCACACAAGTTGCTTATCAGGAAGAAGTCTTACAACATTTTAACCTTGTAACATATGAGCATAGTCTGATTTTGAGGTGATTCAACCTTTTTCCCACCCAACTCATTCCTCAACTTATAAAACCAGATCCCAGAAATTGGCACTGCAGTGCTCAATCAAAAAGCAGAGAGATTTTGCTTGAATTATTGCTATAAACACATTGTAACAGATATACCAAGTGCAGGGTAGGGGAATAAAAGAAAACAAAAACAGAAACAAAAACAACAACAAAAAAAACCACAAAACCACAAAACAAAACAAAAACAAACAAACAAAAAAAAAAACCAAAAAAAAAAGACATCAAAATAAGCGCAATTCTATTCTTTTATAATGTATATGGCTTTCTTATTTAATTCCTCTCCTCTCCTTAAGCAATGGGAATTCTCACCATAATCCTTTATTTTCCTGATTTTGGGGTTTACAGGAATAAACCCAGTTTTTTAGAGGACATCACCTTTTACTCTTTCTGTATGAGTCAGTCTGACAGACTTACCTACTGTTTCGTGTTGGTGGCAAAGCCTAGCCATCTCCATAGGGCAGTTGGAGGCAGAGACACTTATTTCAAAGCCTCAGCCCTATCCTGACCTGAATTAAAAAACCTCAGTGGCTTTACTTCAACCCACACATAGCATGTCACATAAATCACATTAGAATTGCGTATCTATTGCTGTAGGACCTACACAAAAGGGTTTTTCTTCCTCAGACCTGAGACTCCCGTTTGGCATCTCCCCTAAGGCAGGTTCACCAGGGTGGCAGCCGAAAAAGTCACAAATAAGAACTAGCCCAAAATAAGGGAAAACCACATGGAAGCACACAGACACACACATGAAACACCTATCCTCAGGACAGGATGGACAGAGACACTGCAAACTCAGCCCTTCCTAAAAAGAAAGGTCGCCAGTGAAAGCTGAAGGAGGAAAGAGATGAAGAAATATAAAGGGGTCTTTCTTTCCTGAAATGGGCGCCTTTTTTTCCTATAGGACTCAATCTTTCAGTATGTGCAGGCTTAAAACCTTTAACTCTAATGAAGATTTGTCCAAGAGGACTTCAAGAGTCAACTCTTCAGTCTGAGGGAAGTTATCTAAGGAAGAAGTTGTAAACTACATTTAAATCAAGACCCACAAGTATGATGAACATGCACGTATTACCCCAACATCATGGATTACAGCTGCCAAATATGCATCTTGTAGAACTGGTGTATTCTACACCTGTGATTTTCAGTGCTCTGATAATACAAGGTGGCTGAAATACACCAATTATTTGACTGGTAATTTTCTACAAGTATTTCTACCATCACTAAAGATTATAGTCTTGGCAAGTCCTTTAGGGGAAGAAATAGATATTTTAGCATGATGGCATTTCCAGGATTTTTCACTCCAGTATCATCATACAGGGCATATCAAATGGCATAGCAGACGATAGCTGTGGGATCTATATAAAAGGAGTCTACAACCAATTGATCCTGGTGCCTAGGAAGACCACAGACATGTGTAGGAGCTTCATTCTGTGAGGAAAAGAGAGAAGAGCTCCCATTTAGATTTTATGTCTTAAAATAAAGCAACAGAAAAGTAACCATACTTATTGTAGTGATGTTTTAGTGGAGTTGCTATGTTTTCTCTTCAGCTGAGAAATAGCTTTTAGTCCACCTACACACACACACAATCCTTCCCTTTTGGGAAGGAATCCAGGTTCTGAATTAATTCAAATGTAAGTTTTATTTATCCTGCAGGACATGTAAGCAGCAAAATAAGTTACATTTATCCTTCTTTTCCAAAGCCAAATAAAGTCAGGGAAGTTTTTGACTTCCTATCAGCAGCCTTTGCTCTTTTTTCTCCTGATATTTTCTGATCAATGGAGGGTTATGTGCTATCCTCAAAAAGGCCTTCAGGGATCCTGGTCTTCACCAGAGTCCCTGACACATAGAATCACAGAATCAGGACATAGCAAGTGACATAGGTGGACACGTGTAACCATTGTAGTGACACGTGATAACAGAATGATGGCTTCAGAGAAAAAAAAAAAAAAAGGATTACTTCAACAGTGCAAGATGACTGGATGTTGAAAATGGAACGTCTTAAAGAGAAGCCAAGGTGGGAAAACCCCCAAACACTGAGACTTCCTTCTGAGACAGTCATATTTACAAGCAACAATTACGTGCCCACACTAGCCACTCAAAGTCAGAGTGTCAAGTATTTAAAGCTAAGTTAACCTTCACTCTGCTGGAGCAGAGGTACAAGCAGATCAACAGCAGCTCCTGCTGCCCAGTGCCCTGTTGCAATTACCCCAGGAAAATTGTGAATGCCTCTCTCCCAAGACCCCAGCAGCCAAAGTCGGACACAGGGCTGGGCAGAGGAACCACAGGCCCCTCAAACCCACCTGTCCCAAACACTGCTCGGCTCCCCCTTACCCTCAGCTGCTGTTTGAAGGGCTCCAGTTCCCCAGGAGGTTCTAAGACCCTTCATGTTAGGTCAGGAAAAAAGCCAAAATAAAACAGAATCTGATTGCCAGCTGAGAACAGCTTACTGCAGGAGGAATGGAAATAATTCCTTGTAAAGGGGTGTCTCTAATAGAGAGGTTGCTGAGAAATAACACTTCTGGGTGTATTTTTATTTGATTCCTGGAGCTGGGCTCCCTCTGGGAGCTATAACTATTGCCCCCACACTTGGAGCATCCAACTCTGAGTCTCTTACTAGTGCAAAGCTCACTGTAAGTTGTTTAAGCACAGCAGACATCTCGAGAGTTCTACACTGCCTTATGCACTTGTTTAAACTGCATTTCCAAAAGCAGTCAATACCCAAGCCTTCATGCAATCCCGGCTTACTAAAGTACCTCAAACTTTAAAAAGAGAAACAGTCGCAGAATAGTCCCACATGCTATTGCTGAGTGGCATAGAAAAACACAGGGAGATTGAGGACAAAACCCAGAGACAGGACAGTGGAGGCAAGTTTCACCACATAAGAACATGAAACAGCAACCTTGATAGGAAAGAAATGCTGATTGTGCCTACCTCAGGAGAAGGCTCCAAATTGAAGCTCCAAAGAAAGTTAAGGCACCTCCAGCACTCAGGAGAAAGGAGCAGGGCTGAAGGCTGATCCCATTCCATCCCAGATCCTGCTAGCCAGGGACAGGCATTTCCCTGATTGTCAGGGGGTAGGAGGAAGGGGCAATGAACTCTATTTGAAAGGGCCATGCTCTTCCCACACACTGGATTGGGAGCACTGGTTCTTAATATACTGTTCTGGACTTCATTTCTGCCAAAACCTGAGCTTTTCACAGATGACTTTCAGGCACTTAGGTAGTCTTTTGGATCTATCATTACAAGGTTTGCCAAAGATTGCATAGGAAGGCTATAGCAGTCCAAGGTCTTGAACCCTGGGTCTCCTGTAGTCCATATGGAGGTGTTAATCACCATGTCTTTCTTCCTCCTCAACAGGTTCTTTTTAAGAGTTACAGTCATTAAAAGAGAGAAGAGTTACGTCCCATTATAAAGTCATATGGTCCAAATTTAATGCATAGCAGCCACTTGCATCAGCCTGCCAGCAAGCTTGTGTGACAAAGAATTATTCACAAGATGGCAACAGGCCCGAACTGGCAAATGCCTTTGAAATCAGAAGCTCTAATTACATATAGCTTGGTTTGGGATAATTAGCTAAATATGGGCCTCTTCTTGGAGAAAGGTACTTTCCAGCCAACAGTGTATTTGACTTAAAAAACAACTACGAATCACAGTAGAGCCCAGAAAAATTATGGTCTCTCCCTCTTCCCACGTCTAGCTTTTCCAGCTTCGTCCCGCGTCCTGAGCCTCCCAGCAGGACAGCAGCACGTCTGTCTGACTCCATTCACACATTGCCATCCTGTGGCCAACTCCTGCCAGCACAAGTCACTGTCAGCACGAGGCAAAAGTAACTCCTGGGAACCCAAGGCTGCTATTTCTAGAAAAGGAAGGTGCCACATGGCACAAGAAACATAGGTCTTTACAGTAGTCAGAGGTTTGAGATAGAAGATGCAAATCCGGCCACATTTTTGAACCTTTGCAGTTCAAGGTGCAGTTGGATTTATGATTCAGGGGACTATTGAAAAACATCCAAATCATTCTGAAACTCAGAATCATTTAGATTGGAAAAGACCTCCAAGATCATTGAGTCCAATGACAGGTCACTGCCCTGTGAACTAGAACATGGCACTAAGTGCCACGTCCAGTCATTTCTTGGACACTTCCAAGGATGGTGACTCCACCACCTCCCCAGGCAGTCCATTCTGATGCTTAAGAAGATTTTGCATGAAGGAATTCTTCCTGATGTTCAACCTGAACCTCCCTTGGCACAGCTCGAATCTCTGTCCTCTCATCCTGACACTAGTTGACTGGGAGAAGAGACTGGTCCCTCCTTGCTACAACCTCCTTTTAGGTAGCTGATAATAGTAGTAATAATAATAATAATAATAATAATAATAATAATAATAATAATAATAATAATAATAATAATAATGGTAATGGTAATAATAATAACGTTGAGATGCAGGTAAGGAGACAAGGAGCCTGAGGGAGAGGGAAAGGGAACACCAGGCTTCAAAATCTTCAGCAAAAACCAAGTGGCCATTACTGAATTGAGCCCACATGGAGCATCAGGGAACAAAAACCAACCGCGAAGTGTAAACACAAAGGAAAAGCCTCGACATGACAGATGACCCAGAAGCCTCTGGAAATGTGACCCCCTACCAAGAGGCAGCCAGAAGGAGGGCATGACTTGATTAGGGAGAGTGATAGGAGAAAGAAAGCAGAAGCTGGGTGGGAGCCTGAGGGTTGTTGGTCCTTTTCAGAAAGTTACCCTGGGTGTTGCATCCAGCCTGCCGTGGCCAGGGCGAGGGAGACATGCAATTCTAGTAAGGCTGTGTTTTGGTTGTCTAATTCTTTTGGCCTGCATGGAGGAAGCAATATTCCCCTTGCAACTGCTTAGGAAGGCAAAAGGAAAATGTTGATTAGCACTTAGCAGAGGAAGTGGCTTATTTGGCCTGATTATAATCATGGGAACTTTGTTGCCTCTGCTCCAGTGACCACATCGGTAGTGTTAACTGGAAAGCTAAGTAACTGGTAAGGAAACTGCTGAACCGAGCTTAGTCTGATACAGCTTGTGTAATTTTCCTTGAAAGGACATACAAGGAACATCAACTTTCTTCATACATTGTGCCCTTGGTGGCTTTGCCCTGAAAAAAAAGCCATTTTACATCTCCTTATTGGGTCAAAATGTGCCTTTCTTTCCCCTGGGTGGCTGCTTGGACAGTGATAAGGTTTCAACGGGGTTGCCTGAGAGCAAAATGTGGTCCTGGGATGTGCTGTGGTTATCAGTCTATCAGCACTACATATGCTGAACTAGAGAATTTTATCTAGAGAGACATTTCTGGGCAAGGGGTTCTCTCTCTCTCTGTGTGCGTGTGTGTGTGTCTGTGTGTGTGTGTCTGTGTGTGTGTGTGTGTTT
Source organism: Pachycephala philippinensis (assembly GCA_013397055.1). NCBI lineage: Eukaryota > Metazoa > Chordata > Aves > Passeriformes > Pachycephala > Pachycephala philippinensis. The sequence goes on along the minus strand of VWZT01007958.1, from coordinate 145,829 downwards.
ACAAAAAATCTACAGTACTACAGACATTCATTTCAGCACAGGGTCCAAAAGGCCAGGAGAAAATTATGAAATGGTATTTTCATAATTGACATATTTTATTGTTGTATTATTAAATGCTGGAATGCCAAAGTAAGATTTTTCTGTTAAATTAACAGCTCCAGTCAATGTACTTATCAATTAATAGCATTCACCTCAGCGTGGGCAGGAAACCCTTCAGCATAGGCAGCTAGAGCTTTTCCAGGGTCTGCTTAAGCATCAGCGTAGAGCTGCCCAAGGACTGATTTAGGTCATGCTTTACACTTCTTCTCAGTGGTGCATTTTAGTGGAGACTACTGAAGCTTATTAAAGCATCATGGGGGAAATGGTTTTGTTTGGAAGATGCAAATAGAAAAGAATAATTAAGACGTAACAGAAGACTGGTCCACTTAGTGCTGAAACAGACACCCTGGGCTTAGGAGCACCAAATAAAATTACCCTGAAAAACATCCACATAATCCTCCCATCTTCTCTTTCTCTTTAGATAAGTGTGGGGCAGAATATTCCAGGGATTTAAGGCATCATTTGTTTACATGGTTATATTTTAATCATCTGCAAGAAGCTAAGATTACACAACCCCAGCGTTCAAACGATCCCCTACCTTGCTGTTTATAAGAAGTGGGGCCTGACATTCATAACGTTCC